>OY997274.1:456802031-457344531 GCA_963921465.1 Triticum timopheevii
GCCAAAGTGGGGCATAATGCGGAGGAAGGCCTCGCACACGACGATAAACGAGATGTTGAGGATGAAATTGGGGGCCCGATCATGGAAGTCCAGCCTGTAGTAAAACATGAGCCCACGGACAAATGGGTGGAGGGGGAATCCCAATCCGCGAACAAAGTGAGAGAGAAACACTACCCTCTCCTGAGGCTTCGGGGTAGGGATGATCTGCCCTTCGGTAGGGAGCCGGTGCGCGATGTCTGCGGCCAGGTATCCGGCCTCCCCATGCTTCGTGATGTCCTCTTCCTTAACAGAGGAGGCCATCCACTTGCCTCCTACTCCGGACATGCTTGGAATGGCTTTACGGAGAAGGTGAGAACTTGGGCGCTGGAGCTCAAGCGAGGAAAAATGGATGAGCAGAGGAAGAAGAAGGCGTGGGTGAAAAAGGGAATCCTTATCTCTTTATAGAGACGGTAGAAACCATGTGTCTCCCCACTTGCCCTATAAACTCGCTTACTCCCCAAGCGCCATGTTAATGGCGCGGTTGGGTTACCCACACCCGTATTGATGAGAATCCCATGATAAGGGGACATGATCTCTACTTCAACAAGACGTGCCAAGGAAACCGGCTCGCAATATGTGCAGTAGCTGGTTGAGAAAAATGGTTCGAATGATGACCGGGCCGTGGCGTGATGTCACACTATGAAAAAGTTGTCAGAAGATTAGGATTTGTGGAATATTGTGCTCTCTATGGTGGTATGTGGAATTTGTTTTGCAGAGCCGGACATGATCCTTGTGTTCAAAATCTTCTATGGAGTATTCGGAGAAGGAACCCGCCTTGCAATGCCGAAAACAATCTGCACGCCGGACTCATCGTCATTGAAGCCTGGTTCAGGGTGTCGGTGTCAAGACCGGCGGATCTCGGGTAGGGGGTCCCGAACTGTGCGTCTAGGCGGATGGTAACAGGAGACAAGGGACACGATGTTTTTTACCCAGGTTCGGGCCCTCTCGATGGAGGTAAAACCCTACTCCTGCTTGATTAATATTGATGATATGGGTAGTACAAGAGTAGATCTACCACGAGATCAAGTAGGCTAAACCCAAGAAGCTAGCCTATGGTATGATTGTTGTAATGTATGTTGTCCTACGGACTAAAGCCCTCCGGTTTATATAGATACCGGAGAGGGCTAGGGTTACACAGAGTCGGTTACAATAGTAGGAGATCTACGTATCCGTATCGCCAAGCTTGCCTTCCACGCCAAGTAAAGTACCTTCCGGACACGAGCCGGAGTCTTTAATCTTGTATCTTCGTAGTCTTGGAGTCCGGCGGATATTGATAGTCCGGCTGTCCGAACACCCCCTAGTCCAGGACTCCCTCAGTAGCCCCTGAACCAGTCTTCAATGACGATAAGTCCGGCGTGCATAATGTTCGGCATTGCAAGGCGGGTTCCTCCCTTGAATAATCCAGAGAAGATAATGAACACCAGGATAGTGTCCGGCTCTGCAAAATAAATTCCACATTCCACCATAGAGAGAATAAAATGTACACTTAGTTCAATCTGCTGACGTATTATGCGGCGCGACATCACACCGCCACCAAGCCTTTGTTTGAATCATTATACCACCTCAGCATTAGCAGAGCGGTTTCCTCGGCACGTCCTATCGAAGCAGAGATCGTGTTCCCCTTATTCCGGGATTCTCATCAATACGTGCGTGGGTAACCCAACTGCGCCATCAACGGTGACGCTTGGGAGATAAGCGAGTTTTACCAGGCCGGCGGGAGACACATAGTTTTGTCCACCTATATATAAGGGATAAGGATTCACCTTCTCACCTACGCCTTCTTCCTCCTTTGCTTATCAATCCCCGCGAATTCAAGCTCCAACGCCCGAACTCGCGCATCTCACCTCGACCTTCTCCAAATATGACTGGAGCGGGAGGCAAATGGTTAGCCTCCACCGTTAAGGAGGAGGACATCACCAAACTGCGCAGCGCCGGATACCTTTCCAGCGATATCGCGCATCGGCTGCCCGACGAGGGGCAGCTCATCCCTACCCCCAGGCCTCATGAGAAGGTCGTCTTCCTTCCCCACTTCCTCCGCGGACTGGGCTTTCCGCTCCATCCATTTGTCCGGGGGCTCATGTTTTACTACGGCCTGGATTTCCACGATCTGGCGCCGAACTTTATCCTCAACATCTCGGCGTTTATCGTCGTGTGCGAGGCCTTTCTCTGCATCTGGCCCCACTTCGGCCTGTGGCTCAAGACCTTTAACGTCAAGCCGAAGGTTGTGAAGGGTACGCAAGCGGAATGTGGAGGCGCTATGTTGGGCAAATTGCCCAACGTCCCTTGGCTAGAAGGGACCTTCGTGGACTCCGTCAAGGGGTGGCAATCGGGGTGGTTCTACATCACCGAGCCGCGCAAATCCACATGGGCGGCGGCCCCCGAGTTTAGATCAGGCATCCCCACGCAGCTCACCTCCTGGAAAGAGAAGGGCTTGCAGTGGGGGAATCCGGTGGAGGTGACGGGACTCCGAGCATGTATCAAGAAGATGGTGAGCAATAAGCTCAGGCTCGTCGACGCGGTCCAAGTCATGCTCATCCGGCGGATCCTCCCATGCCAAGAACGGGCATTTAATTTGTGGGAGTTCAATCTGGAACAGCACCAGGCGCTAAACGGGCTCTTCGATACAACATACGAAGGCGCCTGGAGGGTGCTGTTCAAGGGCGCCGAAGCCCCTACGTCCGCGACCAAAGACCGCGGATTCAGCTCGCAGAATCCAATTGACGAGGTAAGTGATTCAACCCCATTACGGGACACTTGTGATAATTAGATTGACTCTAGTGAGGCTTCATTCTGCCTCTTCCTTTGACAGGAATGGATGGAGAAGGCCAAGCTGCTCATCAGCCCGGCTCCCATGCCAGAAGACCTAGCAAACACCCGTTTAACAAGGCTGCTGGTTCCGGCACCGCACGTGGTGCCGGAGAAGAAGGCCAAGGAGGTGGCCGCGGGGACTCGAAAGAGTTCCCGCAATCAGGCGTCTGACGACGACGAGGATTCCTCCTCCGAAGGCGAGGAGGAGGAGTATTCTCTCCCAGAGGAGGGAGAGAAGAAAAGGAAGGCTTCCCCCATCGGGGGGGCCGAAGGGTCCATGAGGGGGAGAACTATCCCCCCGGACAGTTCCGCCAACATCAGCGTTGGTGAGGATGAGCGGCCTCCAAGGGCCAGGCGTCCGGCAAGATCGTAAGTATCCGGATCCTTGATGTGTAATTTCTTTTATGTCGCGAAGTATCCTTCTAATGCCGCATTCTGTCCATAGTCCGGCCAATGATGATCTCCCCGACTCATCGAGCGGGTCATTGGCCTCGTCGGATGTGGATTCCATCCCGACTGCCTCCACCCCACGCGCCAACGAGGACGCCGAGGTGGGATCCCAAAGAGGGACCCATCAGGAGGAGGCTCCGGAGGCGCCGTCAGGCAGCCCCCCGAACTTCGTGCCGGACTCCACATCGGAACCCACAGTGGTTCCAGAGTCCGGCAAGCGGCCCCTTCGAAAGAAGGGCAGGACCGTGACGCCGGCGGCCTCCGTCCAACCGGAGGCGCCGGATAACCTGCTGGAAGCGCTTAAAGGCGCTTCCATCGAGGAAGAACACCGCACCATCATGAGTGTGGTGATTGAGAAGGTTCAGCTCGCGAAAAGCGGGCTGACCGAAGCCTGCAGTAGCCTTTTAACAGGCTTTGAGGTAAGAAGTTAAAATTATGTAATATAATACCGCATAGACAGTAGCCCCTGATGCTTGGTTCGGTGTTCGGAAAGAAAAGCCGGACTAAGGATCTATAACAAGATATACGCAGGGATGCCTAAAATATGTCAATATGGGTTTGCAGGCTACACTGCTGACCTCTGCCGCACTAACGGCGGAGGTTGACGTGCTGAAAAAGAATCTCGAGCGGTCCGAGCAAGAGCTCGGCCATGCAAAGAAGCAGCTCGAGGAAAAAGAAAGTGAGTAACACCTCTTTGAATAAGTACCTTACAGAAAAGGATTTTGGTTGCGAATAAAATTGACAAGGATAATATGTGCATTGCAGGGGCCACTAACGAGGTGGCAACCCTGAAGGATGCTGTGTCCGCGGCCGAACGCAATGCGGCCGTGGAACGGGCTGAGCGAGAAAAGCAAGAGGTGCGGGTGGCGGAAGTTCGGCAAGAGCTCCAGGTTCTCATGGAAAAACATGAGAGTTTGGAGTGTGACTCCAAGACTCGAGAGTCCGAGCTTGCCTCGGCTCTCGAAAGTGCCAAGTCCGCCAAGGCCGAGGCCCAGAAGGCCCTTCAGGAGGTTGAGGACATAAAGAAGATAGCGGCGGGTAAGGCGTTTTTCATGCAAAGCAGGCATGTTAATGTGAACTACCGGACACTTACCCGAATTCGGCGCTCTCCAGGGGCATTTGCAGATCTGCCGTGTAGTGCGGCTGATGCCGCCGCATTCTATCGTGGCGAGGAGGGGAGCTCGACGGAGAAGGTCTTCTGGTCTCAGTATACTGAGGCCGGCCATCCGGTGCCCCCAAGCGACCAGCTGAAGCAGCTGATCGAACTCCACAAAGTAGCTGAGGAGGCCATGAAGGTCCTCATAGTCCGGCTGTGGCCTGGACAGGCCATGCCTGGTAGCTACTTTGGCCTCGTGCGGCGGCTGGTGGATGCATGCCCTAGGATGGATGTAGTCAAGCGCTCCGCCTGTATCGAAGGTGCTCGTCGGGCCCTTGCCCGCATAAAGGTGCAATGGGGCAAATTGGATGCGGAGAAGCTTCTCACGGACCCACCGCCACCGGGCAAGGAGTATCGCACGCCGGAGAAGTATTATAATATTGTCCTGAAGGGAGCCTACAATATTGCAGATGAGTGCTCCCGAAATGTAATCTTTGAGTGAACTCGCTGTGTATTTATCCTGTGCGCTGAAAACTTCGTTCATATGCGCCATGAGCAACGCTTGTTTAATTTAAAATTTACCTTCTGTGCAGCCATTTATAAAATCTGAGAGATGGCAAGTCGTTGGCTTCAGCCCCCAAGCCACAAGTGCTGGGGTGTTCGGTGATAAACTTGAGCACTCTTGTTCCCATATTTGGGTCCATCTAGGGAGGCGCTCAACACGACGAACAAGGCAACCGGACTTATAATGCTTGAACACTCTCACTTAGCCATAGAATTCTATAATTTTAAATTTTGGCGAAGCCCCTGGTATTCGGAAGACCGAATCCGGGGGGCTATCCACGCCTTCATCGGACATAATCCGGAACTTCGCTCGAAGCGGCGTGAGTCTTTAAGGACCCGAAAAAACCTCTCGAACAGCGACCAGTCTCTCGCCTTATCATGCCGGTCAGTTTTAGCTTTCTCCACTGAGGCGTTAACCCGGCTCAACCGGGGCGCAATCGCAGTGGTTCTCCCAGTGCTACCTTAGCCGACGGAACGGAAACGTAAGGAGCCAAACATGGGAGTCGGGCAAACCCAACTATTGACCCAAGACATGATTCGGAGCCGATTCATATAATGCTATAAGTTCGGGGTGCCGCACTTGTGAAAGTGTTCGGACTTTATCACACCATAAAGTGGGGAACATAAGCCCCTGGTGTATTATGCCGTACCAAAATATACGGGTGCCAGAATGTCATATAATGAACATATATATAAAATGTAATGCAATTGCGATCATAAAGGTGCTGCATTATTAATGAAAGAAAAAGTCTGCTAGTAGAACGGACTGATACAAATAGTGCGGTAAGCAAGGGATTTGGACTAAATAAACATGTCTCCCTCCAGGGATGAGCTGCGGATTTGGTGTATATAATCGAATTTAATGCTCGTAACTGAGACCACCTGAGTGTTCGACGCGGCCTTCTTTAGTCCCTGACTATTGCATCATGAGTTCGGCAGGTTCATCGCCGGACAGGGCTTCTGGTTAACAGAGTCTTGTGTACAAAAAATAAGAAAAATAATAATAATAAAAAAGAGGCACATTTGCGAGCCCCTGGTGTGGTCGAACCGCACTCTGGGTCCGTTGTGATCGTGCCCCCTCCCCTGTGCCCATGGTATCTCCAAAGCGTAATAATGTACGCGGAGTGTTATTCTTGCGATCATACGCGGGCGAGGGTTGGGGCCGCATTGCTACGTGTGCTCTGATCGCGCCAGGTGGTCTTGGTTGATATTGCTCCGGGCGCGCTTTGCTGTATCCGGCCGTTTAACGGCCGGGCTCGAGAATTGCCTTAAAAGGCTGCTCTGTACTTCTGCCGCGAGAGCCGCTGTGTGTTCCTCCGTTCGGAGGGAGCGTTCCGTATTTCCATTGACCGTGATGACTCCACGAGGGCCTGGCATCTTGAGCTTTAGGTATGCATAGTGCGGCACCACGTTGAATTTGGCAAACGCGGTTCGTCCGAGCAGAGCGTGATAGCCGCTGCGAGACGGGACTATGTCGAAGACTAACTCTTCGCTCCGGAAATTATCCGGTGATCCGAAGACCACTTCCAGTGTGACTGAGCCTGTATAGTTGGCTTCCACTCCTGGTATGACACCTTTAAAGGTTGTCTTTGTAGGTTTAATCCTTGATGGGTCTATGCCCATTTTGCGCACTGTATCCTGATAAAGCAGGTTCAGGCTACTGCCGCCATCCATCAGGACTCTCGTGAGGTGAAACCCATCGACGATTGGGTCTAAGACCAATGCGGCGAATCTGCCATGGCGTATGCTAGTCGGATGGTCTCTTCGATCGAAAGTGATCGGACAAGAGGACCATGGGTTGAACTTTGGGGCGACTGGCTCCATCGCATAGACGTCCATTAGTGCGCGTTTCCTCTCCCTCTTGGGTATATGGGTCGCGTATATCATATTCACCGTCCGTACTTGTGGGGGAAAACCCTTCTGTCCTCTGTTGTTCGGCGGCTGGGTCTCTTCCTCGTCGTCGCTATTTAGCCCCTTGTCATTGTTTTCGGCAATTAACTTGCCGGCCTGCTTGAATACCCAGCAATCTCTATTGGTGTGGTTAGCTGGCTTTTCAGGGGTGCCATGTATCTGGCATGAGCGGTCGAGTATTCGGTCCAAATTGGACGGACCCGGAATGGTTCTTTTAAATGGCTTCTTCCGTTGACCGGGTTTAGAGCCTCGGAATCCGGCATTGACTGCCGTATCCTCCTTATCATCGCCGTTAATTCGGCGCTTGTTTTTATTTCGACGTGACCTGCCGTTGTTGTCCTTAGTATCCGGACTGCCAGAATTTTTACGGAGATTGTTGCTGCGGGCTAGCCAGCTGTCCTCTCCCGCACAAAAGCGGGTCATTAACGATGTGAGGGCTGCCATGGATTTCGGCTTTTCCTGCCCGAGGTGCCGGGCTAGCCATTCGTCCCGGATATTATGTTTGAAGGCTGCAAGGGCCTCTGCGTCCGGACAATCGACGATTTGATTTTTCTTTGTCAAGAACCGTGTCCAGAATTGCCTGGCCGATTCGTCTGGCTGCTGAATGATGTGGCTGAGGTCATCAGCGTCCGGTGGTCGCATATATGTGCCTTGGAAGTTATCAAGGAATGCGGCCTCCAGGTCCTTCCAACACCCAATTGACTCTGCGGGCAAGCTGTTAAGCCAATGCCGAGCTGGTCCTCTAAGCTTGAGTGGGAGGTATTTTATGGCGTGGAGATCGTCGCCGCGGGCCATATGGATGTGGAGAAGATAGTCTTCGATCCACACCACGGGGTCTGTTGGGCCATCGTAAGATTCGATGTTTACGGGTTTAAACCCTTCGGGGGTCTGATGATCCATTACTTCGTCAGTGAAGCATAACGGGTGTGCGGCGCCCCTGTATTGAGCAATATCGCGACGCAGCACGAGAGAGCGCTGTCTGCTGTGTTCGGCCTGGCCGGGGTTATTGTATCCAGCACGACGGTATTCGTCATGGGTCGTAGGGCGCCCACGTGATCCATAGATGGATCTGGATTGCCTTGCTTTGTCCTCCAATATGTCTCGCAAGTCCGGCGCGTTCCCTCTTGGCTTCGTACTTTTGGAGCGATGCCGGGGTATGGTCTTGGCTGGGGGCCTGGATGCCTCCCTGTCACAACCACGGGGTGATCGGTCAGCCATATCATGCGCTGGCGACGGATGTATGTATGCTTCCTCCTCTAATTGGGGGAGCAGCTTGCGTTTTGGGTAACTTTTGGAGGGACGTTCGAGTTTATACTCTTCGGCCGCGAGGACCTCGGTCCATCGATCGGCCAGCAGGTCCTGATCAGCTTGAAGCTGCTGCTGCTTTTTGTTTAGGCTGTTTGCTGTGGCGATAAGCCTGCGCTTGAAGCGCTCTTGTTCAACGGGATCCTCGGGTACGATGAATTCGTCATTGTTGAGGCTTGCTTCGTCTTCGGTGGGAGGCATATAATCATGATCCTCAACCTCTTCATCTGCCGCCCCCTCATGAGGGCTTGCTTCTGCATCCTCCTGCGCTGAGTCTTGCGGGAGGGGATTGTCTTCGGCACTCTCTGGGGTGTTATTATCTCCTGTGCCGGAATCTCCATTTTTGCTGTGGCGAGATTTAGAGCGGCGCCGCTGACGCCGGCGCTTGGGCTGTTTCTTTAAGGAATCTGCCTCCGCTGTTCCTTCGCCGTCCCCATCTTTTGGGGTATCCACCATGTATCGTCATATGACGAGGTAGCCTTCCAGTGCCCTGTGGGCGCTGGTTCCTGTTCGTCTCCGGCATCGTCTTCCATAGCGTCGATGTCTTTGGAGTCGTAGTCTAGCACGTCGGTTAGATCATCGACAGTGGCTACAAAGTGGGTGGTGGGTGGGCTCTCAATGAAAGCACCAATGTCGGTGTCAAAACCGGCGGATCTCGGGTAGGGGGTCCCGAACTGTGCGTCTAGGCGGATGGTAACAGGAGACAAGGGACACGATGTTTTTTACCCAGGTTCGGGCCCTCTCGATGGAGGTAAAACCCTACTCCTGTTTGATTAATATTGATGATATGGGTAGTACAAGAGTAGATCTACCACGAGATCAAGGAGGCTAAACCCTAGAAGCTAGCCTATGGTATGATTGTTGTAATGTATGTTGTCCTACGGACTAAAGCCCTCCGGTTTATATAGATACCGGAGAGGGCTAGGGTTACACAGAGTCGGTTACAATAGTAGGAGATCTACGTATCCGTATCGCCAAGCTTGCCTTCCATGCCAAGTAAAGTACCTTCCGGACACGAGCCGGAGTCTTCAATCGTGTATCTTCGTAGTCTTGGAGTCCGGCGGACATTGATAGTCCGGCTGTCCGAACACCCCCTAGTCCAGGACTCCCTCACAGGGGCTACTGAGGGAGTCCTGGATTAGGGGGACCTCGGACAGCTTGACTATGTACTTGTGTCGGACTGTTGGACTATGAAGATACAAGATTGAAGACTTCGTCCCGTGTCTGGGTAGGACTCTCCTTTGCGTGGAAGGCAAGCTTCGCAATTCGTATATGTAGATCTCCTTCTCTATAACCGACTCTGTGTAACCCTATGAAAGTGCTAGTATCGACTAGAGGGGGGTGAATAGGCGATTTTTATGAAAGTCTTCAAAACTTGGGAGTTTCGAAGACAAACAGTAGAAATGACCTAGTTGATATGCAGCGGAAGATAAACTACCATAAGCAAGCCATAGTCAAGTATGCAATGATGTGAAAGTACAGGACTAATAGCAGCTAAGTGGTAAGGATCAGGATGGAAGATAGTATGAAGCCAATCAATAGTAGTAGTGACGCAATGAAGTCAAACAGATACATAGATAGGCAATGACTTCACGAAGACAAACTTAAGTAAAGGATGGAAAGGGATAGAACCAGTTGCTTGTTGAAGACACAGGATTTGTTGGACCAGTTCCAGTTGCTTTGACAACTGTACGTCTGGTTAGGGAGGCTGAGATTTAACTCAGAAGACCGTGTCTTCACCTTATTCCCCTTGAGCTAAGGACACCCAGTCCTCGCCCAATCACTCTGGTAAGTCTTCAAGGTAGACTTCCAAACCTTCACAGACTTCGTTCACCGGCAATCCATAATGACTCTTGGATGCTCAGAACGCGACGCCTAACCGGCTGGAGGATTCACAGTCCTCAAGTGTAATAAGTCTTCAGGTCACATAGACAGAAAGACTTCAGTGATGCCTAACACTCTTTGGCTCTGGGTGTTTGGGCTTTGTCCTCGCAAGGATCTCTCTCTCAAATGCTTCGAGGTGGGTTGCTCTCAAAACGACAAAAGCTGTGCACTAACTCTCAGCAGCCACCAATTTATGGTGTAGGGGGTGGGCTATTTATAGCCACAAGGCAACCCGACCTGATTTGTCCGAAATGACCCTGGGTCACTAAGGAACTGACACGTGTTCCAACGGTCAGATTTCAAACACACGCGGCAACTTTACTTGGGCTGCAAGCAAAGCTGACTCATCCAGCTCTGGATAAGATTTGCTCTCATTGTTTTCGCTCGAAGACATAGGATTTGGGTTGAGCATCACTTCAGTCACTCTGACTTAGTTCACTTGGACCCCACTTAATAGTACGGTGGTTCCTATGACTCAACAAAGAAGAAAAGGAAACAACGAAATCACACAGTCTTCGCGCTCCATAGTCTTCACGTAATGTCTTCACATGTCATAGTCTTCAATATGAATATCTTCTCATACCACCATTGTCTTCAATGTCTTCATACATTTTTAGGGGTTATCTCCGGTAGGTAAACCGAATCAATGAGGGACACTACCTGCGTTATCCTGCAATTCTCACAAACGCATTAGTCCCTCAACCAACTTTGTCGTCAATACTCCAAAACCAACTAGGGCTGGCACTAGATGCACTTACAATCTCCCCCTTTTTGGTGATTGATGACAAACTGGTTGAAGTTTTCAACAGGGATAAAGTATGTGAAATTGTAAGGATAGGGAATTGTCTTCATAAGTAGCAAGGGCTCCCCCTGAAGATGTGCATATAAGTAATTTGCTTTTGGAATGCAAATGCACATGGCAGGTTGTACTCTTGGAGATCCTCTTCAACTTATGAAGATAATTCATCATGCATGTAATGATGTAGCAAGTAGGATGACATGCATAATGAAAAATGGACGTCTGCAGAATGATCTAAGTGCGGAAGTTATCATCGCACATGCGGAATTTATCATCGCATCACAGTAAAGCAAATAAGTAGCAGACGACCATCAAGTTTAAGTGTTACAACTCAAAGAACCAAATGTTTCAAATGCAAGAGTTGTAAGCACAAGGCAAAATATAATGCAACCGCCCATATGAGCCCGCTTGAAGACTATCAACTCATACGCTTCTCCCCCTTTTGTCAGTAAGGACCAAAAAGGTTTGAATATATAGAGCATCTACTCGTCCTCATGAGTAGGTGAAGCAGCAGGGTTGTCGATGTTGGTTGGCGGTGCAGACGAACTTGGTGCAGTGTCGATGCATGCAGTAGTAGGAGGTGGTGAAGTAGCATCATCTTCATCATCGATCACTCTGGCATTGACAGTTGCCACGGAGGAAGAATATTCAGAGTCTTCAAGAGATGGAGTGCGACGTAGGACAGCAGTCCGTGGAGGAGTGGAGTCAAACTGGAATCTTTCATTGAAGCCATCGTCTTGAAGATCTGCTTCAGCACTAAGCAGGGTCAAACTCTTCCATGATCGCCGGCAAGTCTCATGAGCAACAAAGGCATTCTTGGTGGAAAGATTACGAATGTGATTGACATCCACCAAGAGGCTTTGCATCTGTCTCTTGAGCCAATAGTGATGCTTATCCTGTTTCTGATGAAGGGCCACAAGAAGTTCTCGGTCATTAAGAACGCGAGAACGCTTCCGAGGCCTTTGGGCAATGGTGCTTTCAGTGGCTTCAGTAGGTGCTCGATGAGGCAGACGAGTATTTCCAGCCAATGGATAGATTTGTGTTGCTGCTTGAACACCTTCAATGGGTTGAGTGAAGCTTTGGTGCTCGACATTCTGAAGACAAAGAGGCTTCTTGGCAGGGTCAGAGTATATGGCTTCAACTGACATATCAACCTCTGGCAAAAAGATCAGATGATTGCGAGTAGAGGGCTGATAGTTGACAGATGAGTGTCGCTTGATGAGGCGCATGACCCATGGAGCATAAAACTTCAGACCAAAAAGGTCAGATCCAGAAGCAGCAGGTTGCCTGATGAAGAATTCTTGAGTATTGAAGCTGATGCCATTGAGAATGTAAAAGACCAAAGTCTTCATAGCTCCTTCAAGCTTGGCCGCTGATGAATGTCCTTTGATAGGCCATAGAGTTCGCCTGATAATATGATATATTGTGCGTGGCAGATACGCAAGGTCTTCAACAAAGAACTATGTTGGATATTCAGCGTCAGATGGCAAGCGCTTCATCATGCTCAACATCTGGCTCATGTTGGGTTATGGTTTATGGAAGATGCTCTCCAATGCATTGCGGTGTAGCTGACAATCAGGTTCATATAACTCTCCAGGAGTGGCTAGCCCTGTAAGCTCGATGATGTCAAGAGCTTTGGCTTCATGATGAACATTTCCGGTCATCCACTCGAGGACCCATGTCTTCATATCTCTGTTGTAGCCGCGAATGTGTAGAGTAGCATAGAATTGAAGCAATAGCTCTTCATTCCAGTGTTCTTTGTCAGTCACAAAGTTGAGCAGACCAGCATCACGAAAGCAATCAAGTGCTTCTTCTAAGCAAGGCAGTCCAGCAATGGCTTCAGTGTTAAGGCGCATATGAGGGAAAATGCGCCCTTGATCATACAGAACGCAGGAGTAATAGCTTCGTTGTTGATAGCTCCAGAAACGATTTGATGATATCTTTAGCTTTGAGTAGGGGTTCTTGGCGCTATCAAAGAAGGTATTGTGGCTCTTGAAGCCATTTGCATTGAAGGACCCTGGTGAGTTTGCAGTACCTGGAAACCTTGGCACTCTTGGCTTTGGCTTCTGGACCTGAGGCCTATGCTCAACATGATAATCAAATTGAGGTCCAGAGGCAATAGGCGGAGGTACCAGAATGGGCCATCGGACAGTGGTTAGCTGACCATGACTATATGCTTGCTCAATTGTATGGGGCCTTGGTGGCGGAACAGGAGCAGGGGCAACAGCTGAGGCTTTAGGCTGCACAACAGGTGCTTTAGGAGCAGTTGTCTCATTCGCTTCAGGTGCAGTGGCCTCACTGGCTCCAGGCAAAGTGGCCTCATTGGTTTCAGGCACACTGGTAGGTGGAGGCTCCACATGAGCGTCAGCCATGACTACGTCATTGGCTTCATTGGCGTTGGTGGTGGCAGCTTCAACATTGTCAACCTCCACCTGATGAACAGGAGGGTCGGGCACTGGCACGTTCACATCAAGAACAGCTTCTTCATTAACGGGGGGAGTAGGGACACGTACGTCTTCTTGATTGTCCTCGGCTGATGCAGCCGGAATGTCTTCAGCAGCTTGGGCTTCAGACTCGGAGACATTCACAGTTGGAGTGGGTTCAGAAAATACTTGACGTGCAACAGGCTGGCGTTGCACTTCTCCTTCTGGAACGCTCGACAGAGGGACTTGAGGCCTTTGTCCTTTGCGAAGCCTGCGAAATGCTGGCAACGCCTTCGGAGATGGAGTTGGCTGGGCCTCAAAGTATTCATCTTCTTCTTGCACGGGAGGTGTAGCTTGTTGTTGTTGTTGGGAGTACTTGGGGAGTCTTGTTGCTGTGGGTGATCGGCCCACGATGCATCCTGAGCAGTTGGCGTCAGAGGACGACCAATGCTGATGAGTTCGTTGTTCGTAAGAACAGGTGATGATACCACGTCATGTTCGATCTGAGGAAGGACTTCATCATCTTCAACATTGTCATCATGACCAATGTCTTCAGCAGCGGTGGGTTCAGCTGCTGGAATATCTTCAGCTTCATGAGCCTCTGTGGAAGCAGGCTCATGGACTATCATCCTTCTTTCTTGATGTTCTGACGCAGGGCGAACCACTGAAATGGGTTCAACAACTAAGGGCTCTGTGGGAGCAGCCCTAGTCTTCTTGGTCTTGCGCTTCTTCTTGGAGGGAGCGGCATCAGAGGCTTCAGTATTCTTCCTCTTTCTGGCTTCAGCCTCGGCAGCCCTCGTCTTCTTCTGTTCTGAAGCGGTTAAGGTGACCTTTGGCTTTGAGCCAGTCATGCTGCTTGGGAAGATAATGTGAGGGGCTTCTTGGCTTGAAGGTGCAGGCTGGTCAGCAGGAAGCTTCTTCTTTTTCTTTACAGCCATCCTGGGGTCAATGCCAGGACGGCCAAGTGACTTACGCTTCTCAGCCTCATTGTAGGCAAGCACACACTTATCAGCCAAGCTCTTCATGCGCTCACAAGAGCCCTGAGCTTCTTCACGCTTCTTAAGAAAAGCTTCTTTAAGCTCATGCAGCATGACCTTGAAGTTTCTGACGTCTTGAACACTTAGCTTGGCCACATGCTTCTTGAATTGAGCCTTCTCATAATCAATCTTGTTCTTCAGCTCAACGATGCGCTGAGCGAGAGCTAGCTCAGAAGCAATGGTGCCATTGAAGGCGACACTGAGGCCAATGGGAAGCTGCAAATCTTCAAAGCTGAGATTGGGGGTGTCGAACTACTCATCAATGAAGTTGTAGATGATTGCCACATCGAAGAGAGGCAAGTTGTTGAAGATTTCTGCTTCTTCTTTGCTCTTTATCAGTTGCTCAAGGGCATCATCAGCAAGATCTTCATCACTTGACAGATCGATGGGTTCTTCACGCAGAATGGCAGCAGGAGTCAAGGTTTGATCAGTATTCCTGACAATTTGCTTTTTCTTCTCCGTTCTCTTGGAGATACGGGATTGATCTTCAGACTGCACACTGTCTTCAAGAGGTGCAGTGGCCAGTGGCTTCGCACGTGAAGCTTTTGGAGGTGCTGATTTAGAAGCCTTTTGCTTCTTTTGCTTCTGCGGCTTTGGAGGAGGAGCTGGGGCTTCATCAGTGTCAGCATCATTGTCTCATTGTCAGAATGATCTACCCTGGCACCTTGGACCAAGATATAAGTGATGAGGCCATCGAGATTGGAGAAGGGGCTGATGACATTGGGTTCTGCATCACGGGATCCGTCAACACAGGGAGCAGAGGGACCAGGGTTGAAGTCCAATCCCAATGACTTCTTGTTCTTCTTGGCCGAAGCCTGGGCGAACTGAAGGTTGCACTTGAAGAGAGCATCGTCACGACACCAGAGTAATGAAGTGGGATCGGTGTTCTCAGGCTGAGGTCCACGGACCATGCAAGGATAGAAGCCTTGCGCAATAGCTTCAGCCCTGTTCTTGGGTTGAAGTCCTCGATAGAGAATATCACCCCAAGGTCTCTTGATTGCATTCTTCTCTGCATATTCCTTGGTCACAAACTTGTACTTGAACCATTCTTCAGCCCAATAGCGTCGAATCCATTGGATTCGTGTCTTGCGCTGATGATAAGTTTCTTCAGGATCTGTCTTGTAGAGCTCTGCTAGGTCATCAGGCAGATCTTTGGATGTTCCTTCTCTGCGCTGTCTGCCACCCTTCCTTGCTGATTTTTCTGCAGCCATGAACTTCAAACTGAATGGCTTCAATATGTTCAAAGGCTTCAGAGACTTACGCTTGCTGGTCAAGCAGGAACTGGCTTCAGGAGAATTAATGTGATGCTGTAAGTATTCTGCAAACAAATGCAGACTATGAGAACCAAGGGATTCTCCCACGGACATGTACCTGTGACAGCATTAGAGATGCGAGGGAAGGGGAAGAGGTCATATGCATTCTCAGAAGATTTTGAAGATAAATCAGTTTGAAGACATTGACCTCATGATGCGAAGACATTCACTTATATGAGGTAAGTTGGTTCCAGATTTGTACCAATCCATGAATAAGTACAAGTGAGGAACCAAACTATATAGGAAATCTAAGTGAATAGACTAGGCAGTATGAGATGCAGACAGAACAGATCTAACATCGAGTAGGTAGAAACCACTTTTGGTAAATGGGATGAAATCTTGAAGATCAAAAAGGTGGTAAAAATAGAGTTATAATTACCGCACGAAGAACTGCTAGATGGGATGAATAGGAGACCGAGTAGTTCAGTCCACCGTGCCCTAACTTGGCGACGGAGGACACCTACGGCGACGGCGGAGAGGACGATGTCCGCGGCCGGCGTGAGGACGGCGTCGGAGAGGTCGCGGCAGCTAAGCGCTTCGTCGCCGGCGTCATCGACAGCTAGCAGTGGCGCTAGGGTTTTGACGGAGGTGGAGAGGTGGGAGAAGAATTTCTTTACCGCAGGGGACAAGTACTTATAAGTAGGTGAGCGGCACAACACAATTACGCTGGTGCCCCTGGCGGTTCACATCTGAGGGGCACGTGGCAAGCATGCAACATACTCAAAGTTGTCCCACGTTCCCACGCCCGCCAGGCATGTCGGAGAGTTGTTCCGGCTTCTCCGGATTTCAACAATAAAGATAACTCATTTAAAACAGATTTAATGTTTGTCTCTTTGCCTTCTGTTGACTAGGACGCAGAGAAGACATTCGACAGTTTCAATAGAATGCATATGATTTGGACAGATAGAGTTTGAGATAGAAAGCATAGAGAGGTTAGGGTCCGATCACATTCACTTAGTTCAAAAGATTCAACTGAAGACATAGCTATAAGTGAATGCTGTAGAGGACAAAACACTAGTATCAGAAAGCAATCAAATCATCGTAGTGCAGAAAATCATGAAGATAAATTGAAACTGAAGACAAACCAAATGCAAAGTCATTGCAATATAACGCCATGAGTGAAACACTTCAAACAGAAAAATTTGGTGGTGGCGTTACCCACCGTATAGGAAGTATTTGACCCAGACACGGCGCACAATTATCGTGGTGCTCCGAAGTCAAATTCCATGTTAATACATTCACACTCAGAGTGTAAATCTTCATTGATTGAGGATATACATTACTTTGTGTGTTGCACATCTAAGTCATCAACATGCATAACTGTTAGGATGTGTGCCTGATCACAGGACATTAGAGGATTCCAAGATATTTAGCTCACGCCGTAACTTGCAAAACCTTTTCTCATCCAAGGGCTTTGTGAAGATATCTGCCAGTTGCTCTTCAGTGTTGACGTGAATGATATCGATATCTTTCTTCATGACATGATCTCTGAGAAAGTGATGACGAATTTCAATGTGCTTTGTCTTTGAGTGCTGGACTGGATTGTTGGCTATCTTGATGGCACTCTCGTTGTCGCAGAAGGGAGGTACTTGTTTCAGGTTGATGCCATAGTCCTTGAGAGTTTTCTTCATCCATAGAAGCTGAGCACAACAGGATCCAGCAGCAATGTATTCATATTCAGCAGTTGAGAGTGATACACAATTCTGCTTCTTTGAAGACCAACAGACAAGTGATCGTCCCAGAAAGTGACATGTGCCTGATGTAGACTTGCGATCCACCTTGTCACCAGCATAATCAGCATCCGAGAATCCAACCAAATCAAATTTTGAGCCCTTGGGATACCATAATCCGAGTGTTGGGGTGTAAGCCAAATATCGAAGAATTCGCTTCACAGCTAAGTGGTGCGATTCCTTTGGTGCTGCTTGGAATCGAGCACACATGCAAACACTAAGCATAATATCTGGCCTAGATGCACATAGATAAAGTAAAGAACCAATCATGGAGCGGTATACCTTTTGATCGAACTCTTTACCATTGTCGTCGGGACCAAGATGATGTTTGGCTGGCATTGGCGTCGTGTAGCCTTTGAAGTCTTCCATTCCAAACTTCTTCAGGCAATCCTTGAGGTATTTTTCTTGAGATATAAAGATGCCATTTCTTTGCTGACGAATTTGAAGACCAAGGAAGAACTTCAGCTCTCCCATCATGGACATCTGATATTGCTCTTGCATCATGTATCCAAACTCATCACTATACTTCTGGTTGGTGCAGCCGAAGATTATGTCATCCACATATATTTGGCACACAAAAAGTTCGCCATCATATGTCTTCGTGAAGAGTGTGGGATCGAGGGATCCAGGTTTGAAGCCTTTGCTCTTTAGGAAGTCTTTGATTGTATCATACCATGCACGAGGAGCTTGTTTGAGGCCATACAGTGCTTTGTTTAACTTGTACACCATATCAGGATGTTTTGGATCTTCAAAGCCAAGTGGTTGAGCGACATACACTTCTTCTTCAATCTTGCCATTGAGAAATGCGCTTTCACATCCATTTGATATAGCAAGATGTTGTGATGATTAGCATAGGCCAGAAGTATGCGAATAGCTTCAAGCCTAGCAACAGGAGCAAATGTTTCATCGAAGTCAATTCCTTCAACTTGAGTATATCCTTGAGCCACAAGACGTGCTTTGTTTCTGACGACTTGACCATGCTCATCTTGTTTGTTTTGATATATCCATTTTGTTCCAATAATGTTATGCTTGCGAGGGTCAGGTCGCTTGACAAGTTCCCAAACATTATTCAGCTTGAACTGTTGAAGTTCTTCTTGCATGGCTTGAATCCATTCAGGTTCCATAAAAGCTTCAACAACTTTCTTGGGTTCTGATATTGACACAAATGAAAAGTGCCCACAGAAGTTTGCTAGTTGTGTTGCTCTTGAGCGAGTGAGTGGACCAGGCGCATTGATGTTGTCAATTATCTTCTCAATTTGCACTTCATTTGCAACACGAGGATGAACAGGACGAAGACTTTGCTCTTGCTGATCATTATCATTATTGGGAGGATTGTCTTCGGTCTGAGCATTGTCTTCAGGGTTGGTGTGGAAGTCATTGTCTTCGGTGTTGAAGATGGACTTGGCAACATAGGCTGTGGCTAGAGCCAGACTTGCAACGCCAGGGTCGGACTCCTCTCCAGACTCCACCTCTGCCTCCTTAGAAGCAGACTCCTCCTCTGAATCCATTTCCTTGCCAACAAAGGCACGAGCCTTGCTAGATGAGCTCTTCTTGTATGATGAAGATTTGGAAGAAGACTTAGAAGAAGACTTTGAAGAATTCTTCTTCTTCTTGTCATCAGAATCATATTCCTTGCTCTTCTTCTTCTTCTTATCATTGTCCCACTGTGGACACTCAGATATGTAGTGACCAGGTTTCTTGCACTTGTGACAGGTTCTCTTCTTGTGATCATGGGTGGAAGCTTCATCATTCCTTGAGCTGGATCGTGAAGACTTTCTGAAGCCTTTCTTCTTAGTGAATTTCTGGAACTTCTTCACAAGCATAGCAAGTTCCCTTCCAATGTCTTCAGGATCTTCAGAACTGCAGTCAGATTCTTCTTCAGATGAGGAAACAACTTTTGCCTTCAAAGCGCGAGTTCGGCCATAGTTTGGGCTATAGATATCTCTTTTCTCAGATAGCTGGAACTCATGTGTGTTGAGCCTCTCAAGTATATCAGACGTATCAAGTGTCTTGAAGTCAGGACGTTCTTGTATCATGAGGGCAAGGGTGTCAAAGGAGCTGTCAAGTGATCTCAGCAATGTCTTGACGATTTCATGTTTGGTAATCTCAGTTGCACCAAGAGCTTGAAGTTCATTTGTGATGTCAGTGAGGTGATCGAACGTGAGCTGGACATTTTCATTGTCGTTTCTCTTGAAGCGGTTGAAGAGGTTGCGACGAACACTGATTCTTTGATCTCTCTAGGTTGATACGCCTTTGTTGACCTTGGAAAGCCAGTCCCAGACTAGCTTCGACATTTCCAGAGCACTCACACGGCCATAGTGTCCTTTGGTCAGATGACCACAGATGATGTTCTTTGCAGTAGAATCCAGTTGAATGAACTTCTTGACATCAGTAGGGGTGACACCTTCACCAGTTTTGGGAACGCCATTCTTGACGACATACCAGAGGTCGACATCAATGGCTTCAAGATGCATCTGCATCTTATTCTTCCAGTAGGGATATCCAGTTCCATCGAACACGGGGCAAGCAGCGGAGACCTTGATTATCCCTGTAGTCGACATAGCTAAAACTCCAGGTGGTTAAACCGAATCACACAGAACAAGGGAGTACCTTGCTCTGATACCAATTGAAAGTGCTAGTATCGACTAGAGGGGGGTGAATAGGCGATTTTTATGAAAGTCTTCAAAACTTGGAAGTTTCAAAGACAAACAGTAGAAATGACCTAGTTGATATGCAGCGGAAGATAAACAACCATAAGCAAGCCATAGTCAAGTATGCAATGATGTGAAAGTACAGGACTAGTAGCAGCTAAGTGGTAAGGATCAGGATGGAAGATAGTATGAAGCCAATCAGCAGTAGTAGTCAAGCAATGAAGTCAAACAGATACATAGATAGGCAATGACTTCACAAAGAAAAACTTAAGTAAAGGATGGAAAGGGATAGAACCAGTTGCTTGTTGAAGACACAGGATTTGTTGGACCAGTTCCAATTGTTGTGACAACTATACGTCTGGTTAGGGAGGCTGAGATTTAACTCAGAAGACCGTGTCTTCACCTTATTCCCCTTGAGCTAAGGACACCCAGTCCTCGCCCAATCACTCTGGTAAGTCTTCAAGGTAGACTTCCAAACCTTCACAGACTTCGTTCACCGGCAATCCACAATGACTCTTGGATGCTCAGAACGCGACGCCTAACCGGCTGGGGGATTCACAGTCCTCAAGTATAATAAGTCTTCAGGTCACATAGACAGAAAGACTTCAGTGATGCCTAACACTCTTTGGCTCTGGGTGTTTGGGCTTTGTCCTCGCAAGGATCTCTCTCTCAAATGCTTCGAGGTGGGTTGCTCTCAAAACGACAAAAGCCATGCACTAACTCTGAGCAACCACCAATTTATGGTGTAGGGGGTGGGCTATTTATAGCCACAAGGCAACCCGACCTGATTTGTCTGAAATGACCCTGGGTCACTAAGGAACTGACACGTGTTCCAACGGTCAGATTTCAAACACACGCGGCAACTTTACTTGGGCTGCAAGCAAAGCTGACTCATCCAGCTCTGGATAAGATTTGCTCTCATTGTCTTCGCTCGAAGACATAGGATTTGGGTTGAGCATCACTTCAGTCACTCTGACTTAGTTCACTTGGACCCCACTTAATAGTACGGTGGTTCCTATGACTCAACAAAGAAGAAAAGGAAACAACGAAACCACACAGTCTTCATACTCCATAGTCTTCACGTAATGTCTTCTCATGTCATAGTCTTCAATATGAATATCTTCTCATACCACCATTGTCTTTAATGTCTTCATACATTTTTAGGGGTCATCTCCGGTAGGTAAACCGAATCAATGAGGGACACTACCTGTGTTATCCTACAATTCTCACAAACGCATTAGTCCCTCAACCAACTTTGTCGTCAATACTCCAAAACCAACTAGGGGTGGCACTAGATGCACTTACACCCTAGCCCCCTCTGGTGTCTATATAAACTGGAGGGTTTAGTCTGTAGGAAAACAACAATCATAATCATAGGCTAGCTCCTAGGGTTTAGCCTCTATGATCTCGTGGTAGATCAACTCTTGTAATACTCATATCATCAAGATCAATCAAGCAGGAAGTATGGTATTACCTCCATCGGTAGGTAAACATTGTGTCCCCCGCCTCCTGTTACCATTAGCCTTAGACGCACAGTTCAGGATCCCCTACCCAAGATCCGCCGGTTTTGACACCAACACCCCCCTCCCCCCGCCCACTCGTCTGATTCCCCATTCGTACTCCATGGGCGCAAAAACTAGCTCTCCACCAGCCGTGAAACCCCGGCGTCCTCCGTCCGCCATCCCATCCCACCCATAAACCGCCGCCCTCCTACATCACGCCGGAGCCGATACCCCGACGTCGTTGTCCACCGCAACACCCTCCACGGCTAGTAGTTGAAGCCGAGGCCGAGCCGTCCATACCCGAGCCAGTTCAACCACGTCATCCTGCACCTCACCGCTGCCACTCCAACTTCGCCATCGTCCACCGCACTAGAGTTGTTCCTGCTATGCCGTCCTTCGCCGCCTCGGATCTGCTTCCCCTCCGCCGATATACGGCCATGGCAACATAGTCAACAATTTGGCCATGGGTTTGTCCAAGGATCATTCTCCAAAACATCGGTTCCCCCGGGAGAAAAAAGAAGATCGCCGCGACATATGGAGGAGACCACACTGGCAACCGATAAGGGTACTCCTCTTCCCTTATTCGTGCAAATCTTACGTGTCGGCTTGCACGGTATTCATCCCATAGAAGACACTAGTTGACCGCTTCTTCTTGATACTAGAAGTTCCTAGTAACTTGCGATGCACAAGGTTATCCTCATATACTATTTTACCTTAGCTAGAGGTCCGTCACCCCCCTGAATTTCAATTCCTGGTCAGTTGATTCCCAATTAATGGAAGCATTCCCCAGCGTAACAGGCGCTAGTCCGCCCTATTACGCCAGGGAAGCAGTGCCTCAGTGTTTATCTTAGGGGTGTGTGAGGCCTGGAGCTACTGGCGCCCGATCTAGAGGTCGGTTGGGATTAAAGGGATGGCATGGGGGCGCGGTGGTGTGAGGTCGAGGGAAGGGCGGGGCGGCGGAGGCAGGGGTCTAGGCCGGTGGTCGCTGGCGGTTCGAGAAAGATCGTCAACAGTGAATGGCGGGAGGTAGACGAAGGCCATCTGCCCGTTCCTTATAGATCGGACGGTTCATTAAAAAAACGACTAACCTATTTATTTTCAGTCAACTATTATCTTTATATGACCACATGTGGTGGTGTGCTGGAGGAGTACCTGCATTTCCTGTGCTCATATATTACAAAATCATACGGTGTAGAATCTAATTTTGTTTGCCATGCAATGTTGTAGAGCTATCATATGTCTCCTGTCATTTATTTTTCAGCCACCTGCTATCTGCTACTTTTATAGTGCACTAGTTCTGCACACACTTCACCCATACTCTCACTATTGTGTTTTTATGAAAGGGTATTTCAGAGTCTGCCTCGAGATAAGCATAAAAGAAAAGAGAGAAGTTGCTCCAGCTTTGTATGCGGGTAGGCACGGCACGTTACAGCGCTATAAAGGGTGCAGTGTCAGCAGATGGAGACGGTAAACATAGCTCTGGAGTTGATGACCTCGCTCGCATTGAACCACCATCCCAGGTGCTTGCTTTAACTTCGTGGTGTCATATGTGGTTGCATGTTCCATATGGTGTCTAGCTTGTATTCGAAAGGCCAAAGTCGGTCTTTATTAAGATAAGGAAAAATATTTTTTACATGAACCACCATTCCATGAGCACCAGAAGACAAATAGCTAGTCAGGGCACTGGCCAAGCCAGTGACAAGCCCAGCAAAGACAGGCATCACCTGGAAGCCAACTAAAAATCCATGATGGTGGCAAATCAGCCCGCCTCCCACCAGGCTCTTAGGTCCTAGATGATCATGCTCACCACTCCAGCCGGATGTTTAGGTTGTATTGCTTCCAATTTGTTAAATTGCATCTGCCTAGCTTACACATTGTACCTTTGAATATGACATGCCTTTTTGTTTTTGGTACATACTAGTACATCTGTCTATTAACCATGTTCTTACATCAAACTAATGTTCTTGTGTATCCCTCATCAATCACTTATGATGAGGCAGTCAGGCAAGTGGGCTACTCCTCATTTAAAGAATGCAGCGTCAGCCTCCCGACATGATTCTCCAGAAACAGGAAGGCTAGATGAAGATAGTGAACGTAGCTCTATAGTTGATTGCCGCATTTCCCCTAAACTAGCATCGCAGGTACTTGCTCTAACTTGGCAGCGTGATATGTGGTTGCATGTTGCATATGGTGTCTAGATTGTAATTCTTCCAATCTGGTTAAACTGCATGTGCTATTCTACTTAGCTTATACATTATACCTGTTAATGTGACATGCCTTCCTGTATTTAGTACATAGTACATCTGTCTATGAAGCATGTCCTTACATAAAACTATTGTTTTTATGTCCCGCATCAATCAATATGACGAGATACCTTTAGTATATGCAGTGCGATATTAGTTGCATCTTTCATATGATTTATAGCATGCGCTGCTTCTAATTTGTTGAAATTCCATTTATGATGGGACGATTTTTAACTTGGCAGAGTCATATTGGTTGCATCTTTCATGTGGTGTCTAGCTTGCATCGCTTCTTATTTGTTGGAATGGTTTCTGCTTAGTTTACACAAACAGTTGTGAACATGCCATGCCGTCCTGTTTTTCGTACATATTCCATCCTAGTATCATGTGTTTGCCTTACATCAAAATAGTGATTGTCAGTATCATGCATGAATGACTTCTGTCGTGGAATTGTCACGTCAGATGTCCTAGTGTAAGGACTTATTCGCGAGGCCAACGCATCTATGTGGTAGCTTGAGAGGGGTTGAGCGGAATTGAGAGACGCAACACACAAGACGAGGATTTAGACAGCTTCGGGCCCCGGGAAACATCATCCGGTAAAAACCCTACATGCTGTTTGAGGCTAGCTCATTATCATCATGAGGGAGTCACCGTAAACCGGCTCTCCTCTTTGTGTCTAGCCCTAAGATTGTTTCTTCTTGCTTGTAACTTGTAGCTTGTCACTCTTTGGGGAGCCCTGCCCCTCCTTATATATGTTGAAGGGGCGGTTTACATGACTAGTCCTAGTTGGATTAGGATTACTCTATTACAAGTGGAGTCCTAGTCTTGCTTCCTTTGTAGGAGAATAGTCCTTACGCTTTCCTCATAAACCGGCCCACCATTAAACGTGAACCGGCCTTCTAGGCCTTGGGCCTTGTCATCCGTCTGTCCCGCACGCCGGATCACCAGTGAGTCATAATGACCAGGTGGGTTGCTTGTAAACCGCCAGGTCAGGGCGGGTCGCCAGTGAATCGCCAAGGGTCAGCCGGATCATAAGTAAACCACCAAGTCCGGCCGGGTTATACTTCCGGCCGGTTTACGCCGCGGGGTATATCCCCGACATTAGCCCCCGGTTTAATTTGGATTTGTCCATGTTAAACTGATCTGCAACATAAACACAAGAACAAATTTGGTGGGTTGTGTTCCGGGTTAAGAATTCTTGTAGACCGGCACCTGATCATCCTTAAATCCTTGTCATTCCCTCCTTCTAGAAAATCCGGATCAATAACCAGCTTCATACTTTAAATTGCTAATGTTGGTTTCTCATAGAAAAATATTGTGAAGAATAATCCACTTGAGTCGGCTTCCAAAACACCGGCTTAAGAAATTTTTGTCTTGAAATACTCATCTGATATCCGGCCAGTTTGAAGATGTAAAACTTGCCGGCTTAATATTACCAAAATTACCGGGTTATAAAAACTGATAATTCCGGGTCATGATTGTTGCTAACGCCGGTTCATGATTATTGCCAACGCCGGTTCCTGATTATTGATGATGCCGGGTTGTAGACACAGGATCATAATAATTGGTGACACCGGGTCAATCTGGTTTGCTCAAAACAGAGAATTTGAAAATATTTCTCTGATAATAATATAATACTTGTAGCCCCCAAGTCTTGAGCAGAACAAAGTGATGGCTTAAGACTTGCTTCAATATAAATGCTACCACTTTCGAAGAAATCCATGTTGTTCATCCCAGTCACTAGTAAAAACTGAATACTCCATATTATGTAGCCCCCAAGTGCCGGGTTGTCATGCTTGCAGCAACCTGGGACTTGTAATTGACTGATGCCCATAAAACTTCAACCAATGTAGCCCCCAAGGGTCGGGTCATTATGCAATAATGAGCAGGGAATTTATGAATATGATCATGTAGACTTGAGAAGCGATGTGTAGCCCCCAAGGGCCGGCTCATTACGATATGATGAGTCGGGTCTTCAATAAGGCCAATAAAATGACTTTGCATTAGCCCCCAAGTGTCATGGTGCATGCTTGCGGCGACATGAGACTTGCATGTAATCTCAATTTGAATAATGTAGCCCCCAAGTGCCGGGTTGTAAGCCTGTAGCAACTCGGGACTATTCCTTCAATTGTAGAATAAAAATCATATCCATTGATAATATGATAGCCATTGCGCTAAAGCGACTTTGAAAACCTTAATCATAATAGTGGTTATTGATAACCATAATAAAAATCCAGCCATGTTGGCTATTCAAGATATAATCCGGTATGAAAACCTTATTCATCCAATATCATAATGAGAATTCAGCCAAGTTTGGCTATTTGAATAATATAACCCAATCATTTATAAGCGCATGATTCCAATGGCGCAATCCAAATATATACTGGCGACTTATAGTCCGAAGCCAGGCCGGTTTAATAAACACCAGATAATTTCTCATCATATACTAGCGAGTTATCGTCTTAAAGCCAGGCCGGTTTAATAAACACCGGATAATTTATAATCATGCTTTATTCAACCTGTTTCTGCATACAACAAGTTTAAAGTGCCCTAGCGGTTTACCGCCAGACGGGTCATAATGCCCAACATATAACCCGGGTTTATAACCAAGGCTGCACTTAAGAATAATTAAATATGGAATATACCATACCTGTGACATTGAATCACATCATTGGTTTACCAACTTTTTGTAGTAAGGGTGATAACCCCAATCTTCAGTAATGATAACTCCTTTCATACTGTGCCGGTTTATGATAAACCATACCGGGTTGTGATAAACACCGGTTTAACCATATATAATACTGGCGACTCGTAGTCAAACCAGACCGGGCTGATAGTCTCCGGATTATGATTTGATCATCTACTAAACTTGTAATTGAAAGTCAAGCTGGGTTAATGAACACCGGTTTACTCCATAATAAGATGGTAACATAAAATCATAAAAAATCAAACCGGGCAAATAGTCTCCGGATTAAGAATTGACCGTGTTCCGTCAATTGACAGTTTTGAACCGGTTTAAAACGCTTGTCGGTTTTTAAAAACGCAACAAAAATAATAGTCATTTAAGAAAAAGACTGAAGCAAAAGGCAATGATAAAACCGTTTGCAAGAAAGATGCTTTATTGAGCTGATCAGATGGTATTACCATGGTTGGACAGGACCAAGCCCCCAATAGGTGTGGCGATGGTTCAAGTCAGCCAGATCCCCAAATGAAACCGTGGCATTTATGCCGATCAAAAGGCATGGCAATGGTTCGGGTTCGACCAAGCCCCCAAGTGATTCTGTAGCCTTAGGCCGATCAAGAGGCGTGACTGGTTCAGACTTGACCATGTCCCCAAGTGATCTAGTGGATTTCGCCTATCAAAAGGTGTTGCATTGGTTCGGACACGACCAAGCCCCCAAGTGATATTGTGGCAGTGCACCGATCAAGAGGTGTGACTATGGTTCAGACATGACCACAAGTCCCCAAGTGACCAATAATATAATAAGCCAATGATACCCATGTTTGAACCGCGCATCATGGCAGCAGGTCCTCTTTGGCACCCTTTAACTTTTTGCAAGAGATAAATCCTTCTTGAACTGGACATTAAACCCGATATTGAGAGCTTCAAAGCTTTGTGGGAGACTTCTCTCCCTTGAACCGGATTTTAAACCGGAATCTTCATTTTCAGCCGGAAATTTTCTGACGGCCTTTAAATTTGCACCAATAGGGCGCTTTAGGGTCCTGCATTAGATAACTTTGCAAGCCGGAGTAATTGCTTTTTTTTAAAGAAAGCAATATATAATATAAAAATATACTAGATGGATTTCACCTGATACGCCAGGCCAGTAGTTATCCACCGCGGAGTTTGATGATCACCATGGTGAAGCAGAAATCAATCACGGGTGAGTCCGCCGCGGCAGACGGCCACGGCGTTGTAAACCGGTGCGGTCGTGAGAGACGGCCACGGCGTTATAAACCGGTGCAGGAATCCATTGAGTAACGATAACCACTGGTACCGAATGATGTTGGCGCGCCTCCATCTCCACGGTATAATGCCACATTATAATGAATATCCCCCTGTCTATAAAATATAACAGGGCAAAATAGTTTTTCTTGGATGAATTAAGATATACTTAAAAATAAATAGGGTAAATAGCACCTGATGATGATTTCTGGATCCTGACGTAAGAAGCAGTACTGATAGTACTATACACATAGCGTTTGTAGTCTGCCTTTGAACTAAGCAGCATTTTTTTGAAAATTGCTCTGATGATCCGCTAGTAGCACTTTATCTCTTCTGACTCGGATGGACGTAGCAGGTCCCTTGCTGTACGTAACAATTTTCGGCAGCTGGTAGCACGGTCGTCCCATTTCTGCTTCATCTGATCTTTAATTCAGTATCTGTACAAAGATCTCCAATGTTTGGCTGATTACACCATCTGTAACAAGCTCGAGCTCTTGAAATCTTACAGGGTAAAACGACCAGGCCGCCGGGTTGTCATTACTGGCAGCGCTGCTTTTCTTTTCGCGGCAAAACTGACGTTTCACAGAGACCGGCTAGACATCAGGAACAGGTAGCAAACCCAGAACACAGCAACACCGGCCATCTTCAGTTTAACACTGCCACTCCTGACCAAAGGTTGTTGAAAACTTGGTGGAATACGTGAAGACCGGCAAGTGCTGTAGGTCCGGATCATGGTCGAAGTCTTGGAGCAGATATGATGTGTACTATGGTTGAATCTTCCACTCGGCGACACCGAGGCTGGCGATTTACAGCAAGGGCGGCTGACTCTGATAAAGCAGAGGCTGCGCAGTGTGGTTTAACACAGTCGGGTCACCGGGTAAATTGAAGAGATGCCAGCAAAGGACGAGCCCGCGGGTTACGATGGCAACTTGTCGGAACAGCTGGGCGCAGTGGCAGGGGGAGCAAGGGGAGGAGACTGTCATAGGGGGACTGACACCGCGGTCGATCTGGTGACAGCAACTCAAAGGCGGGTCCGCGGCCGAAAGGAGGCTTGATGGAATAGTTTAACACACGACAAGAGGCGGGCCGGCGAGGCACAGTCGCGACCACGGAGGTGATGACGGGGCGGCAACTTGTGGCTCGGGGCAAACGGGGCGAATCCGTGTGACAGCACAAGAGCGACGCAGCAGGTCGCAGTTGAGGAGGGGATGTGGCGGCTTGCGGCTCGGCGCAAGGGCGGCTCGCGGCCGGGTTGACACGGACGTCGGATCAACGCCATGGTGGTTGCTCGGAGGTGGCGGTTCAGGCACAGCCAGTTAGACGAGGCGACAGCGGCCCGCGAGGCAATAGTGGTGGTGGCTCAACCGCAGCGGAAACCTGCGCGTGGACAGCTCAGTAGCAGGAGCTGTGATTCATCTATTCTCCTGGTGATTTGCTGCCTTTATAAAGAAACGTACTAACGGATTGATTCCTTGCCTCGATCCACACGCCAATTTGACCAGGAAACAAATAAAAACTCTGTGGATGATTGCCCGAACGAACCTTGTATTCTGCTTGGGACATGTGCTAATTCCCTTTGATTGTTATGCATACAAAGAATGATTTTCTTGCAAGATTCACAGGCATGCACATAGTTCGGTCATAAAAAATGCTCAAAACACTCTGCAATGCCACAGAGTTCTAACAGACTCGTGAATAATTCCAGCGGCAGCTTGCGGACTTGACAACGGGGGTGCGCCAGCGAAGCGCGCAGCTCGACGCGAGTTCCGTGCAGGGGTGGCGATGATGCAAAGTCCGAGTCTAAGCATCCGTCCGTATCCCCGTCTTGGTCGTGGTTTGATTGTCCGTGCCTTCCTCCAAGCCGTGGAGGTTTGTTCCAAATTGGCTGATGTATCAAAAAAATTCCACTGCTTCCACGTGAATACTAAACCGGCCACTAGTACTTTAGTACTGATTCTGATTTGATGTCTGGATGTGGTGCGTGGTAACAGCAGCAAAGTAGTAGCCTCAGGATTTGAAGCGAATCCGCCCACGTCGACTGCTGTGGACAAATTTCACGCGCACCGGCTCTCTGCAGTAAACGGCAATTGAATAATGGAGTCGGTCTTGGTCTTGCCGGATCGTACTTGCTGTTTTGATGGAAATCAACCTTATTCAGACGGGTGGACCGACAAACCGCGTGCGGCAACACGCACGGAACCCTAGTTTCCTTTGATATCCAAACTTCTTGATCGTAAAGGCCGATTCAAACATTTTTAATCTTGATCAATGAACTTGGAGTTGATGTAGATCTTGACCTGCTCTTCTTCACTAGAAAATTACGAACTTCTCGATCCCTGAGAAAAATCCCTCCAAGAACTCAACACCACCGTGCGTCGAGCCCCACGGTGGGCGCCAACTGTCGTGGAATTGTCACGTCAGATGTCCTAGTGTAAGGACTTAGTCGCGAGGCCAACGCATCTATGTGGTAGCTTGAGAGGGGTTGAGCAAAATCGAGAGACGCAACACACAAGACGAGGATTTAGACAGCTTCGGGCCCCGGGAAACATCATCCGGTAAAAACTCTGCATGCTGTTTGAGGCTAGGTCTCATTATCATCATGAGGGAGTCGCCGTAAGCCGGCTCTCCTCTTTGTGTCTAGCCCTAAGATTGTTTCTTCTTGCTTGTAACTTGTAGCTTGTCACTCTTTGGGGAGCCCTGCCCCTCCTTATATATGTTGAAGGGACGGTTTACATGACTAGTCCTAGTTGGATTAGGATTACTCTATTACGAGTGGAGTCCTAGTCTTACTTCCTTTGTAGGAGAATAGTCCTTACGCTTTCCTCATAAACCGGCCCACCATTAAACGTGAACCGGCCTTCTGGGCCTTGGGCCTTGTCATCCGTCTGTCCCGCACGCCAGATCACCAGTGAGTCATAATGACCAGGTGGGTTGCTTGTAAACCGCCAGGTCAGGGCGGGTCGCCAGTGAATCGCCAAGGGTCAGCCGGATCTCAAGTAAACCACCAAGTCCGGCCGGGTTATACTTCCGGCTGGTTTACGCCGAGGGGTATATCCCTGACAACTTCTGAAAAGAGAATTTTATTGATTTTTTTTGTCGGTTTTACTTGACAATTCAAAATCAACAAAGCGGAAGGAAGTTAGCAAGGCAGCGGATAAAGGTGCTCCTTCCAAACGGAGGGCCTCTACAGTTTCTACTCCTCCACCCCCCAAGATGATTTCCAAGCCAACACGTGCATAGACACTCAACGTAGCGTGTTTATGATGAGAACGTCTTCCCTAGTGCACCATCACCGGTGCTCCCTCTAACTTGGCACTGTTATATGTGGTTGCATGTTATGTGTGATGTCTAGCTTGTATTGCTTCTAATTTTGTTGAATTCTGCTTACTTTACACATTATACTTGAATAAGACACGTGTTCCTGTTTCTAGAACATACAATATCTGTCTATTACACCATGTTCTTACATCAAATTACTACTGTTGAGTAACCTGCAACAATACTTATCATAAGACACGTTTGACTTGGGAGTGTGCTATATGTTACATCTCGCATTCTTTTCTAGCTTGTACTACTAATTTGTTGAAATGGCACTTATGACGAGATAGTTTTAACTTGGTAGAGTGATATTCGTTGCATCTTTCATATGGTGTCTAGCTTTCATTGCTTCTAATTTGTTGAAATGCCTTCTTCTTAGTTTACACATCACAAGTTGTGAATATGCAATGCTGTGAATATGCAATGGTACTAATGATGAGAGACCTCTAACTTGGTAGTGTGATGTTGTTTGCATCTTACATATGATTTATTTCTTGTACTGCTTCACATTTGTTTAAACGCCATTAATGATGAGACACTGTTAACTTGGCAGAGCGATATTTGTAGCATCTTTCATATGGTGTCTACCTTCCATTTCATTGCTTCTAATTTAGTGAAATGTCTTCTGCTTAGTTTACACATCATAGTTCTGGTTATCTCTTTCGTCCTGGTTTTTGTACATATTACATCCTCCTATCATGTGGTTGACTAACATCAAAGTTCAGTTCGTCTGTATCACGCGTCAATTAGTTTTGAAGAACTAAATTGTTATTCGTTTTTCTTATCGGCTTGACTTAACATGGCACAGAGAAAGAGGAAGAAACACAGAATGGCAGGGAATGGGAAGCGAAATAATCATGCAGATTATGCTAGTACTGATGGTGCAATAGAAGGTCAAAGTCCAGCGAAAAATTCTACAAACAGGGTATCCCATGCTACACGAGCTACAGAAAAGCCAAACAGAAACAAATAGCTACCACCAAACAAGCAGAGACAGCCCTAGTTCTTGCAACACCTTCCACAGTACTACCAGCTGCACGAGTTACTCATGAGCTAGCAGCACGTTCCCAAGCTCCCTTGCCACCTAACACTACTTCCCAAGCACTCTTGACACAAGACGAGTTGGCAAGATCAGATGAACCTTGTGAGATTCAACAGCAAGAAGGTAGTTGCTGGAGTCAAGTTACAGTTGCGTGCTTCTTTATATGTAGTCTCACAGTTTGATGTACACTAACACTTCCTATGTTCGTTGTTGGACTAGCACCTAGGCGCAAGAGGAAACAAACATCAGGGATAATGCTCTATAGGTTAACTAAATCTAGAGGAGGAAGAATGCAGATCCGTTTTGAGGCAGGTTTCAAAAGGTCACGTGATGCTACAGAGTCAGCCAAGTTAGTATCAGAGGCAGCGGTTGCCGTTAGGTGTCAAGTACGTATCCTCCCAACATGGATTCAGTACAGGAATGACAAAGACGAAACCCAGTTCAACACCTTCCTCGACCATTTATCTGTAAGTATGGTTATGTATGGAAACTAGTAATATCGTCTTGCTCTTTCCCATACTTTCTAGGTTGTTGATAATGAGACTCCCATAATTTTCAACAGATGAGGTTCAAGTTGGATAGCCAAGATGATGCAACCAGACAAGCTTGCACCCATGTTTTCAAGTCTGCTAAGCGACAGTATCGGTATAACTTGAGGAAAACTCACTTTGAAGGCAAGGCTAACAGTGAACTTGCCCAAACATCTCCAGCGGAAAATATATCGGATGAAGACTGGAGAGGCCTCGTTAAACACTGGTCTGATCCGAAGTATCAGGTATATTATATATATGTGCTCAGATCACATGTTGAAGTCCTATTTACGCATGTGCCACACAAATCTATCTTCTTGTAGGTGAACTGTTCAAAGAACAAGGCCAATCGTATGAAAGTGAAATTCCAACAGACGACAGGATCTCGTAGCTATATTGCACACTACGAGGCTCTTGTAATTAGCTGCTGTTTTAGTCTTTTCGTTGTACCATATTATCATATTTATATTGACTTGTTCCAAATGAAGAGGAAAGCCCACAAGGACCAAAAAGTACCTAAACCAAATGTTGTGGAAATCTTCAAGGACTGTCACACCAGCAAGAAGAAGGGCATGACTACACCAGTCAAAGCCGCTGTTGTAAGTCGTTAATCCTTATGCCTTTAACTACTACTTACTCTGACTTGTGCCTTGAACTGCATGGTTTGCAGCCAATGTCTATTACTCTTTTCAATTTTATACACAATTGTCTTAGCATATCATTGGACCTTACAAGGTTTAAAAGAGAGGAGTGATGTTCCTTTGATCTTGACCTGTAATCTAGTTCCGTGCGGACTTGCCCACACAACGTTACAATTGCATGTTTGTCTGTTCTTAGTTGTTTTGTGATATGAATGATGTCACACTATGCTTACCATATTATAAACTTCGTCTCTTTATCCTTAGCTCTCAATACAATGTGAAGAAATAGACAATACATTAGCGATGGTACATGGTCATATGTTTGGAACCTTGTTTTATTATGTACTTTGCAATAAAATACAACTAATATTTTACATGGGTTCACCAGAATAAGTTCTGTATATAGAGCAAAGCTATTTTGTTTGGTTTTGCTGCCTCCTTAATACCTTCTGTTCTGGTACTACTAATGTAAAAACTCAACTTTTCAGCAAGCTATGGAAAAAATGGTGGAACTACCACCTTCTGAAGGTGGCGAGGCAACTATAACCGCAATGTCAGCTCTTGCTGCAGTGGGTCAGTACCTGTCCACTAATAGTGCCAAAAGCACGTTCCTGTGTAATACTGGGTTGGTTGTTAAGGCAATCTCGTCCAAACTGCCTCATGATCAAGATATGCAAGCTTAAAACAATGTTGTATCTGTGCTCCAGACACAAGTCCATTCCCTAACAGAGACCCTTTGTGAAACAAGGAGAGACATTGTTCGATGTCATCAAGATATGCATGGTTTTGAAACCAGACTATCAGACATTTGCTATGTTGTTCAGGAGCCTAGGAGAAATGAAGGCGAAGGTTATGGTGCTCCATCGGACAATACAACATGAAAACGTAACACTCGGGTCAAATGAACTGAGCTTCTGAACTTCTGGTGGTGCATTTGTCTGCTAGACTGTTAACTTTTATGCCAACCTTCCTTTTGTTTTATAGTTGTAATTTGTTTTGGTGCGATACAAAATTTGTTCTTAACGTGCAGCCACCAGCTGAAGAAAACAGCAAGCCATTTTTGTATAGTGTAGGGTGTTCCCTATATTTGCACTGGTGGCGATCTTTGATGCCGAGTGGATGTAATCTATGCAATCGCCTTAATAGCCTAGCATTGGTTTCGACCTTATTTATTTCCTAGTCTTATTTTGACCTGGTTTGCTAGTGGCCGCAACAACCATGGGCCATATACAGACCGTGGTAACCTTGACCCTGCTACGGGTCGTATGATCCATGGGTCTACTATGGGCCGTCGATAAATGGGCCTCCAACAGGGCCGTAGAATCGGTGGGCCTCGGGCCGTCGGATAAATGGGTCTACATGGGCCGTAAACGGGCGTAATTGGTCTCGTCCCAGCACGGTAACGGGCCGTTAATAGGACGGAGGACAGCAAAGGCTTAATTCTGTCATAGGCATAACGGGTCGTTAATGGGCCAGAATATAGGACGGGCTGGAAATGGTGGTATGGGTTAACAGGCTAGAAACGGGCCGACTCTTGCCATGGGCCAATTTTGGCCCATTAGGGGAACAGACCAGTAACGGGCCGGAAGTAATCGAGGGCCGGAAAGGAGCCCAAGAACGTATGGGCCGTCAATAGGCCAAAAGCTAACACGGGCTGGAATCGGCCCATGTGAATCACGGGCCGTTAACGGGTACAAAAAAATTTACTTTTTATTATGGGCTAGAGACATCGTGGGCCTCTAAAGGGCCTAAAGATACGAAGGCCTCATATGGGCCAAAAGACATTGTGGGCCATACATGGGCCGAAAGTGAAACGGGCTGGTGTTATATTCGACGGCCCACATGACGTTGTTGGGCCGATTTCCGTTAGGCCCTAACGGGCCGTAAAATGGGCTATTTGCGAAGAGACCGTTAACAGGCTTTTCATGGGCCAGCCCGTTAACTTTTGACCAAGTCAAACGGGCCGGCTTTGTAAGCTAAATGGGCCAGTGGTGGGCCGTCGCACATGTCGACATATCATAGGCGCCTATCTGACCCACTGACGAGCTGGCACATGTTTCATCCGGCCAATCAGAATTTTACACATGGAAATTTCCCATTGGTCCGGGCTGTTAATGGGTTATCAGATCCAAAACCCGACCTGATAACTTAACGGTGTTCCGTTATGGTGGATGCCACGTGTTGACGCGCGATTTATCATCATGGAAGTGGACACTTCTGTGATGATAATGTTGGTAATGTCATGGAACACTTCTACGACATCACAGGTATGACTATCTTGATTCTGTCATCAAATCGTCATGGATGTACATGGATGACAAAAAATGCGACCTACTGTGACAAACACGTATCATCACGAAAGTGTATTTTTTGTAGTGATGCATGGCCGGATGATCCGGCTACAACCATCAAGGTTCTGTAAAAATAGGCGCACGGATACCCGAATGATCCGGGACAGGATCTGGATGATCTGGGCACAACCCGGATGATCCAGATGAACGTCCGGACGATCCGGTTTCAGCCACCAGATTCCTGTGATGAAGGCGCACATTACTCGGATGATCCAGGTCAGGGTCCGGATGATCCAGGTCAGGGTCCGGATGATCCGGGTTTAGCCCGGATGATCTGGGGCACTGTCCGGATGATCCGGCTAGGAGTAGTGGGAGAAAATGAAGAGGAATAGTAGGTTTTGGCTAAGGGGTTTTGCTAGGGATTTTTGTCCTTCGTGAAAAATTACTTGTGAAACAAAATGTGAGCAAGCCTTGAACCTACACCTCGGATCCCCTCTTAATAGTGCGGGATTCCTATTACTCAAGAAAATAAAAAAGAGCACGATGCTTTGTCTTTGTTTGCTCCTTTCCTCATTGATAATTTGCTTGAGTAAAATCTCATATGATGTGATCATGATGCACATTAGAAAAACCAAAGGACTGACGACTTGTGTATATACTTAGCAAACACGGTTAGTCCCCTATATGTAGATTTGTCATCAATATCAAAAATATTCTTTAAGAGCAAGATTGCACTTTCAATCTCGCCCTTTTTTGGTAGTTGATGACAAGCTACATATAGCACTCAACAAGTGAAATGTGATGCGAATATTTTTAGGAGAGTAGTCTGGTATGTGTTTTAGGAAGGGCTCCCCCTTAATGTATGCATAGGGATGTGTTTTAGGGAGAGCGCCCCCTTAATGTATGCATAGGAATAAAGTGATAAAATACAAAAACATGCACATATGGAGTGGATGCCCTCATTCATAATATAATGTTGTCACAGTAGTGTAGACATACACCATTAAAATCAACATAGGCAATGATAAGCAACGAATGAAGACAGCAAACTTAAGCTCTTACATGGTAGCATAGACTCATAACTCATAAACTCATACAAGGTATCATAACACATGACCAAAGTACCATTACAATAATAATAATGAGTCCACTAACTAGAGCTCAATAAACATAGCTGACACACACTCATACTCCTCCTAAGAATTACATCTCCCCCTTGACCGCAAGTACCAAAAAAGGTAAAGACGGCCGAGAAAGTAGGAGGATCACTCAGCATCCTCATCATCATCATCACCATCACTCAGATCAGCAGGTGCAAGGAAGAACTCGGGAAAATCAGCGGCAGAAGGAAATTCGACCTCCGGAAGAGGAAGCCAATCGAGAATAGGCTCATCAGGCTCGACAGGACTGCCAGGGTGTGCACGGAGACGAGCCCTAAGATCATTTGCCTCAGAGATACGACGAACCTCCTCGGTAGCAATGTGAGTAGCGGTGTAGCGGCAGGTGTCAAAGATAGCCTTATGGGACTTCCCAATAAAGCGAGCAAGGCGTTCAAAAGGCTTGACGAAAGATTTAGTGTGGCAAGAAGACCCCTCACCACACGAAGGAGCAGGAGCCTTGCCCCTAGAAGTCTCATCACGCGGAGTCCACATGGAGTGAATGGTGGTCTTGTTGATGGGGCAAGGGTAGATAGAATCAATGACTGTCTGAATGAAAGGAGCATGTGGAAGAGTACGAACCTTCAGACAACTAGCCATGCGAATCTCATGCGAAAGGAAATCTGCCATGTCAATGGGATGGTCGGGAGCCTTCCATGAGTAGTACATCAAATCAATGTTGTAGGCCCAAACCATCACACGATCCCCTTTCTTGGGAGCAATGGAGTTTAGGATACACTGAAAAAGCCATCGGTATTTTGGACGGAAGATGGAGATATCATTAAGCTCCTTGCTTTGCTGCACTATGGATAGCTGAGAGGTGGGCATGGCGAGGCAACTACAAGCACTGATGGGCACAGCCTCAAACTTGGGGTTCACCTCATGGATCCGAAAAAGAGAGGCCTCAGATCCAGGCATGCCCAAGGCAGCAGCAAACTCCTCAAAAGAGACGGTGAACTAAGAATGGTGAGTCATCCAAGTGAAGAACGATCCAGTTGGAAGAAACACGTGGCATAGAATTGCCGAATGGCAGCCTCATTCCAATCACAGTGAAGATACATAGCACGACACAGCCCCATGCCCTCAATCTTCTCTAACACACCTTCGAACTTGGTTGGATTTTTCTCAGTGTAATCCAAGTTCACATAATGCTGAGGAGAGAAACCTAGATGAGCAATGACAGATTGATAGATGTCCTATTGAACCAAGGTGCAAAAACGAGGATCAGTTGCATTGGCCGGAGCGGCAAATTGATTGACATCACTCCTTAAAGCAGCATACTCAGAGGGGTCCATGTGCTGATAGTTGACAGTACGATGGCCACGGTTGGTGGAGTTGGCCATGGACAAAATGAGACCAGTAGTTGCGGCAGATTGCGAGCTTGAGGCAGAGAACGCTTTCTTCTTCTTTGCTTTGGTCGTGGAGCGGACCGGCACGAGCTCTTCCTCGTGGAGTTCGGCCTCATAGTCGGGGTCGTCCTGCCCGACATAGGACGGATGAGCACGACCCGACGCCTTCTTGAGTGGACGAGAAGCATCCTCGAAGTCCGTCGATGCTTGGCGACGCCCGTCTACGTACACGCATCGGAAAGAGAGGGCCAACTAGATGAATGACTGAACCTAGATGGGTAATAGGGGAACAAGAGGAGAGGAGCATATGAAGTACCACGAGCGGGGCCCGAGGACGTCGACTTGAAGCTCCAACTAGCACCACCACGACCGACCACCATGTCGGAGTTGGGGACAGAGGGCGAGATTGGTGACGATCCAATCAATCCCGGGGGAAACGGCGCGAGGAGGGAGTGGATCGAGGCGATGGCAGTGCGTGGCGGCGAGATCTGGCCAGTTGACCGGTCGGACTGGCGGGGCGGACCACGAGCAGCCCGCAGCGGCGGGGGCAAGTGGATGCGGTCGTGGGGGCGAAGAACAGGGGGATAACCCTCTACACCCACACGGCCCGATATTTTACTGCCTAGGACAAGGACCCACCCGGATGTCCGGAAGTAGCCCCGCATGATCCGGATAGGTCCGGATGACCGGATATGGGCCCGGATATCCGGGCAAACAGGGTAGCGCGACCCGGACGTCCGGATGGACATCCAGATGATCCGGCCAGTCAGAGTGCTGATAGCCAGAACTGATGTTTGAAGTAGTGATGATGTGATGACGTTTATATATATATATATATATATATATATATATATATATATATATATATATATATATATATATACACACACACACATATACAGACGGTCTATTCTGCTAATATTAGCAGAATAACTATTCTGCACACCACTTCCGCACTGCACGCTGAACGCAAGTGCACTGCATCTTCTTGACGACGAGCACTGCAATATAGACTAGTGAACTTCGCGTCGAAAAAAACTGCACGGGGTGTTTTTTCAGTACTGTTTTTGCTCTAATTTTTTGATTGTTTATCGAAACGGGGCGTATAATATACCGTTGAAAATCTATGGATTGGGTGCAACTTCTCTATGTTGAACACTTTTCGAGATTCCTCGCGGTTTAAGAGCAGTTTCAAAAACGGCACGGCGGATGACGAGTGGCAGTGAACGTATTTTCGTGATTTTTTCTAAACCGCTTGTCGGAATGAAGCAAATGATACGCCGTTGGATAGATATCGTCGAGTCGCATCTTTCCCATATATAAATCTTTCTCTAATTCATTACAATTTAAGAGCAGTTTCAAATTTACTAAATCGCGGAATTCTGTTTTTCAAATTTTTTCAAATTTTCGGTACTGTTTTCACTCTAGTTTTTGAACCGTGTGTCGAAACGAGGCGTATGATATGTCGTTGGAAAGCTATGGACAAGGCGCAACATTCATATGGAGGAATGGTTTTGAGATTCCTTACGGTTTTAAGTTAATTTTGAAAATCGTGCGCCGGAGGACGAGTGGCAGCGGTGGTTTTTTTTTGAAATTTTTACAAACCGGTTGTCGAAATGATTCAAATGATATGCAGTTGGAAAGATATCGACGAGACTCAACTTTTTCATGTAGAACACACTCTCTAATTCCTTATGGTTTAAGAGCAGTTTTAAAATTAGCAAAAAGCGGACACTCTGTTTTTTCGTGACACCAAAATCGTTGTCGGACAGAAGAACGCACTGCTTCAAACTGAAAACCGCACTGCAATAGACAGTCAAGTGAACTTCATTATTTCTTTTTGTCGAACATAAACTTTCTCGCACAAGTTTTTGTTGTCTTTTTTCAACTTTTTTCCGAACGAGAGTGGACCACAACACTTCCGAAAGTGAACCGAACACTACCAAAAGTGAACCTCATGAGTACTTGTTGTCTTTTTTATACTTATTAATTTTTTATGCGCGTTGACCAAGCGAGTGGACCTTTCATCAGACAGAAGAACGCACTGCTTCAAAATGGAAATCGCACTGCAGCAGCCAGTCAAGTGAACATCATGATTTCTTTTGGTCGGACATAAACTTTCTCGCAAAAGTTTTAGTTGTCTTTTTTCAACTTTTTTTTGAACGAGAGTGGACCGCAACACTCCCGAAATGAACCGCAATAATAGCAAAAGTGAACCTCATTAGTTTTTGTTGTCTTTTTTTCTTACTTATTAATGTTTTACGCGCGTTGACCAAGAGAGTGGACCACAAGGACTGAGCGAGTGAACTACATCTAATGTAGAAGTGAGCTTCATTTTGAGATCTTTTTGTTTTGTGTTTACCAAGCGGACAACAAAGGAGTTTTATAGCATACAAAATCTGCACTCTCCACCAGCCAAATCATGGTAATGAAATGCAGTTTTTACAATGAACTAATGAAGTGCACTTTTCAACAACAACAAAATTGAGTAATGGGGCATCAAATAGAACTGCTTCCAACTGAAAAGGCACTGCGGAGTAATGGGGCATCCAATAGAACTGCTTCCAACTAAAAAGGCATTGCATCAGACGGTCAACTCAAAATGTAGTCCACTAAATTTTGATACACATGAAACAAATTGCACTTCATACAGGGAGTAATGAAACATCATTATTTTTACACAAACAGTACACACGAGACACACCAAATTCAGCATAAGAGACCTGTTTTTCTTCGTCACACGATGAGCTAGTGCACTGCAAGCCCATGTTTCTGAACCGCACGAGGTGCCTCTCAACTCCATGGTTGATGCTAGTGAACTTCTATGTGTTCTTTCTTTTTCCTGTTTCCGCAAAGTACTACAAAAGGTTTTATACCAAACTACATCCACGAATAATGCACTGTTATTGAGCAAACTCCAGTTTTGTATTCTTTTTACAAAATGAACTCCAGAATTTTATTAAAATGAACAGCAGTTTCAATTCACATTTTTCTCCCAAACAATCCAAGCGAAGTGCATTCACCCCAATACTCTGGAGTGTCAATACTCTGCATGATCACACACGCTACACTGCACAAACAAAACACAAAAATTACACGGACTACACCCATAATTAGCTCTCAAATAGGCATTCAGTACTTTCACATCAACAAGTACGTATAAGAGAACCCAATTAATTGACTGAGAAGTGATATTCACCTAGGGATACCTCCTGCACGCCTGGTAGGTCATGTTGGGCAGCGCCTTCTCCATCATCTTGATCGACGCCGGGCCGCTGTCGTTGCCCTCCACCAGCCTCCAGAGGTTCACTAGGTCAGCCTTCCCCACCACCAGCTCCTCGTTCGCTACCTCCGACGACCTGCCAAGGCGAAATAGCAGCAGTAGGTTCGACCACTCCGCTTTCGCCAAATCCCTACTAAAGAACACACGGGTTTGACCACAGCAACAACTCCCCAAACCAAGAAGAACCAGGCAGGCATTTCATCAAGCATCTCGCGTGCCTACTAGGCAACGTACCCTTGCAGGGAAGCCTCGTCGTCATCCTTCTCCTGCCGCTGCTGCTGCTGCTGCCGCGCGCCGGCGAGGTAGTCGAGAGGGGCGCAGATGCGGGCGGGGAGCTGGGCCCTCCAGAAGTCGAGTGATGCGAACTGCGGCGGGTCGGCGGGGGCGACGATGCCGGCGGCCCAGCCGAGCAGGAGGCTGATGAGGGCCGCCGCCCAGAGCGGCCCCGTGAGCAGTGCCATCTCGCAGGCCGCGCCCCACGCCATCGGCTGCTCCAGCACCCTCGCCACCGCCGACACCACGTCAGCCGGGGGTGGGGGCGGAGGGGGGGCTCGCCTGGGACCGTAGGAGGAGTCACGGCAGAGGGTGGCTGCGCTGACGCGGATCCGGTCGGTGGAGAAGCTCGCTGGGTGGGGGCGCGGGGAAGGCACGAGATCGAGCGGGGACGGTGTCGGTCGCGCCCGTCAGCGGCAAGTCGTGGGTGCCCCCACCTCGATCTGGACTGATCTGTCATAGGGGGAGGCGGCGCCCACTCCTGGATCCGGGGCGGGGAGGCGACTGTGGTGGATGCGGTGGTGGTGGCGGGGAAACCGCCGGCGGTCGGATGTAATTCACGGGGAGAAGGAGGCAGGGCGCTCCGACATGGGGAGGCAGGGGCGCTCCGGTCGGCGGCGCGGCCAGATCTAGGGAAGGTGTTGGTGTGGCGGCGCGAGGGCGGGAGGTGGTCCGGCGGCACGGGGCTGGAAGTGGTGCGGCGGCGCGGGGTCGGAGGTGGTGCGGCGGCAGGGGCCAGAGGTGGTGCGGGGGGTGGTGTGGCGGCGGAAGAAGGTGATGCAGCGGCGTGGGGTAGGATCCGGGGGCGGCATGGCGGCGCGTATCCAGTCCGGCAGCGGCAAGGTGGGTTAAGTGGGGAGGTTGGTTGATTTTGTTTTGCGAGAGGAGTTCGGTCCGTGGTTTTTTGGAGTGCTAAACTGTTAGCAGAATAAGCGATTCGGTGTGCAGAATAAGGTTTTAAGGGGTGTTACTACAATAGACCCATCGTGTGTGTGTGTCTATATATATATATAGCACCTAGTTCGGACCCGAACCGCTAATGCATTTTCTGCTAATAAATATAAATAATCAGTAGTACCTTCCATATAATTTTCTTTCCATTTTCTATTTTCATGCATTAATAAGCTTCACGACATTGATTGTTGACTGGTTTCCAAAAACTAGATGGTGTTGATTCCCTCGTAAATGAATTCTTTTCTTAAACAATTCTACTATAATCATGTTAAAATAGTCTAAATACTCGTACACTTGTACTTGGGTAGCTATATACCCTATGATTATTCTAGGTTTTAGATACCTTCAAACGTTTCCGATATATTTGTAAGTCCATGCTCAAGTTTTCACAAAATATGGTGCAACTCATGGTGTTTCTCTGTATGTACATACCTTGAATGGAATATACCCTTTGATTTATTCTAGATTTTAGATACCTACACACGTAGTCCGATATATTTGTAATACTTAAGTTTTCGCAACAAAAAAAATCAGTGCATACTCAAAGTATTTCTTTGTATGTATGTACCTTGATGTAAAAAATATATTGGTATATACCCATAAATATAAGTGGACCAACTACCCTGACAAATGATTTTTTTACGTTCTATGAGCATCTATACAAGATACCCGATAGAGATGTAGCAGAGGTGTGATACTCGACGAATCATACTATAATATTGAAGCTACATACCCAAAAAAATATCTCTTATCCTCAAAGAATTTGTGGGTATATGTAGTGTGTACAGCAAAAATTAGGCAGCTTTTAATCATTTCCTTTTATGCATTAATTAGTACAAGTTTTTCACACGCACATGCATAGCTATAATTAGGTAGATTCTCGTTTTCTAGGGAATGTTTTGGTGCATGCATTCTAATTAATGCCTCCATCCAAATGAGAGCAAGTGGTCGCTGATTCACACACAGTTATAGGAAATTAATTAGTACACCGCAATAACTTTCCAATTAAGTATTGCAAACGGTTATACCCCTTAGTCTCCACGTCGGTACACATCCTAAAGCAATCCGAAGGTTGACAGGCAAGGAGCTTGGGCACCTAGGTGTCCCAAACTCTCGTCATATATATATATATAGTGTTACTATTCATCACCCAGGGTCCAGAATACGTTATTCTTCACCGGAGGTAATCTTATGATCATTTCATAAATAAATTATGTTTCAAATACAAATAGTTACAGTCATATTAATTCACTGCATAAAATTTGGCATAAAAAATGTCAGAAGACCAAAAAAATTACATTTTATGTACATTTTACACTATGTTTTTACGTTTGAAATTTGCATAACATAAAATGTTTTTTACGGCGATTATATATTTTCTTACGTTCTCCTTTTATGTCTAAAATAAGACAAAATTTACGGAACATAAAATTACGGTGCATTCATGTTAAAATAGAGGGGTGTGTGTGTGTCTATATATATATATATATATATATATATATATATATATATATATATATATATATATATATATATATATATATATATATATATATATATAAACACTATTCTGATCACGGGATCAGAATAATATTCTGATCACAACCTGACCTATCCCGCTAGTAGTACGTTGAACTTCCCCGTGAACTCGGTTGAACTTCCGTCAACATTGCCCAAACGGGGCTTGCGATATATCGTTGGAAAGCTATGGACACCAATATCATGACCTAACTTAAATTTTTGGCAAAATATAAGCGGTTTAAGAGCAGTTTTGAAAACCGTTTTTTCTTTGCACAAAAAACGTGAATCGTATTTTCGATCGCATTTCTAAACCGTTTATCGGAATGAGGCATATAATATGGCGTTCGAAAGCTACTGCAAAACCGCTCCTTCCACATTTTGAAAGTTTTTTCTAATTCCCTATGGTTAAAGAGTAATTTGAAAAAATGTAAAATTTCATAAACCGAACAGCTGAGTTCATTTTTTCGATGTCATTTCTAAACGGCTAATCCAATGGAGGCATATGATATGGCATTGGAAAGCTTATGAAAATGCGCTACTTTTTCAACTTGAAAGTTTTTTCCTAATTTTGAATGGTTTAAGAGTTATTTAGAAAATGGTCCAAGTCCTACCGAGTTTGTATTTTCGAGCTAATTTTTTAACCGTGCGTCCGAATACAGCAAATGATATGGCGTTGGAAAGCTTGAACAAATGCAAAACTTTTTGGTATGTATTGTTTCTCCCAATTCTTCACGGTTTTAAGTCAGTTTTGAAATTGGCGAAAAACGTATTTTCACCGTAATTTCTACGAACTTTATCGGAATTGGGCAAATAATATACCGTTGAAAAACTACAGAAAATGCGAAACCTTTTCATGTTGATGGATTTCTCTGATTCCTAGCTGTTTTCATGTAATTCCAAAAACGACGGGATCATTCGTTATGCCTCTATCGCGAAACAGATTCTTCGAAAATGCACCGCATGAAGAACCTGAACTTCTCGGTGCGTGTACCTGAACTTCCCTCTGTTTTTCACGTGATTTTTTTGCTCGTAGATCTTCATCCACTGCTCGTAGCTCTCCATCCCACTCACGGGAATTGAGCGGGTGATATACCGATGGAAAGCTGCTGTAAACACGCAACTTTCCCGTGTTGATCATTTTTTCATACTCGTGACGGTTTTGAAAGTTTTTCATCTGAAATTCATTCAGTGTAGTAGGTGAACTTCCTGCTGTTTTCACGTTGAACTTCTGTGACGTATTCTCGTTGTAATTTTCTCATCCATTTCGTCAGTGTTACATAAATAATATTCCTTTTGTACAAATGTCTCTCGTAATAATTTTTTTAACTTTCTCTAACCGAGGACTTGAACTTACACAAATGACATTCCTGTCGTTTTGAGGTAAATTAGAAAATGGCGAGATCATGATTTCTGCGTTCATCACGAACGGAAATGCACTGCGTGAAGTAGTAGAACTTCTGGGGCATGTCTGTTTGAACTTCACTTTGTTTTTGACGTGCTGTTTTTTGCACTGCATGAAGTAGTTGAACTTCTGGGGCATGTCTATTTGAACTTCACTCTGTTTCACTTTATTGTATTTTCTTATATGAAACACACACCATGTAGTACGTGGACTTCCGGTTGTTATCACGTGGAACTTCTCTTTGGTTTGAGAGAATTATTTTAAAACACAAAAAACAACATGTTTTTTTATGTATTTTGGACATCTAAATACATGGTGAACCTCTCTCACAAGAATTTTTCGACTTTTCCTCGTCGAGCACTTGAACTTCTAGCAATCATTTTTTCATTTATGAGTTGTTTTTAAATAGTGCAAAAAAGGCGTTGTGTTTTTTATTTTTTGAACAGGTAAATCCTAGGTTTTAATAAATTCCAAACTTCTCTGTTATTTCAATTTGAACTTCACCTTTTTATATTTTTGAGTAAAGAATTGTATTCAATTTTTATACGGAAAAAATCAAACATGGAAATACAACGTGAACCTCTCTCGCAAGAATTTTTGAACTTCTTCGGACACATCACTTGAACTTCTTTCAAAAAACCTTTTAAGCTTTTATTTTTCTATACTTTTATTCTCACCTGAAATGCATTCCTTGCAGTACTTGAACTTCTCGTTGTTTTCACTATGAACTTCTGTCATATTTTTTGTGTACACGTTGAATTACACACAATTGAAGGTTGGACGTCATTTTTTGCCATTTTAAAACATGTAATTGGAGGTGGGACGTCCCGCAATATAAATTCTAAACCGTGCACGGAGGTGCACATGAACTTCTTGCACACGAACTACTTCATTTTTTAAAATTGAACTTCTTTGTTTTAATCTTTAGTATCGAGGAAAATCTGAGATTTTTATAAATATCATACAACTTAATATTTTTTAATCAGGATGGTGTTATTCATTAGTAACGGGAAAAGTACTAGTTACGTAATAAACTTGTTTTGAACGGTATATACAAAAATTTCCATCGATTTATTTGGAAATAGTAGGTGGACATTTTTATTAAACCAAATAAATACCAAATGAAAGAAGTTTGAATGTTCTTATAAACCTTTTTTTAAGTGCTCCGTTATTTTTTAATTTGACCTTCTTTGGGTTTTTGTAACATGGAAAATATTTTTTGTGTTACATATTTTGAGCTTCTTTCTTATTTTTTCTTTGAATATTTTTGTTATCCTATTTCAATAATACGAAAACCATGGGAGATTTTTTTCCACCCATAACATTTTATTTGAACCTTTCAATTTATTTAATTTGAACTTCAAGAGTTATCATTTTTCTAGGTGACACTTCATTTTCTTCTTTGCTATATAAACATGGAAACACTATTTTTTGTTAATTTGAACTTCTTCGTTTTACTTCTTTTAGTAATGGGAAAACATTACTTTTGTAATAGACATTGGACCTCTTCGTTATTTATATTTGAACTTCTTCATTTTATTTGTTTTAGGAATGGAGAAATCCTAATTTTCTAACAAATATCTAACTGCTTCATTATTGAAAATTGAACTTCTAGTTGTTTTAGAACAGGGAAACATCATTTTTTAAGAAAAAAATTTGAACCATTCCTCTCTTTTTAACTTGAACTTCTTTTGGTCTTTGTAATAAACATCAAACCGCTCCGTTATTTTTAATTTGAAGTTCTTTTGTTTTTGTAATAAATATCGAACCGCTCCATTAGTTTTAGTTTAAACTTCTATTTTTTAGAAACGGGGAAAGTACGTTTTTGTAGTCGTCAAACTTAATTTTTTTTATTTGTAAACATTAAAATGTTCAATTTTAAAGTTAATCTTCTTGGTTTCTTTTTTACAAATGGGGGAAAATGTTTTTTAATAAACTTTGAACAACTCTATTTTTTAATTTGAACTTCTTGCTTTGTTTAACGTAAGATACACACATGTTGTTTCATTTTAATTTGATATTCTTCTAGAAACCAAAATAAGATGATACGCAGTCAACCACATAGGCCAGTACACAGATAATTAAGTTATCTATTTTGTTCTCTTTTCAAACTAAAAAATGCGCTTCTCGTCCAAACTTCACTGAAGAAATTTTTACTTAATTCATTTTTTGTGTGCAGTGTTCTGGTTTTTGCAAACTTCCCCATTTCATATCCCCAAACTCTCTTTTTTAAATGTCCTTTAAACTATGTTTTTCCTAAATGCATGAACTGCTCGACAACACTCTTTGATATTGGGATTCTTGTATTTTTGAAACGTCTCTTTGTATAACTAGTTGGGTTTGGTAGTAACTCCCGTGAAATCAACACCCATCAGGCCCCGTTTGGATTGCCGTTTGGATCGTAAATACCCTGTAAAACGATACACGCCTCCCGCCGTCGTTTTTTCTCCAGGCGAAAAGTAAGCTGCAGCCGGTAATATACACTTGTAAATTAAATCCGGATGTATCTATTTACACCGATTCCAAGCATGCCCTCAGTCAAAAAACCTTTAATTAAAATGTTCAAAAGAAAACTTTAACTAGTACGTTGTTTGTAGAATGCAAGTAGCATTAGCAGTACCCACGCATGTTCTTCTCCAAACAAATAATTTATTTTTTACACAAGGCTGGGATTGTTTTACACCACACCTTTTCGTCCTTATCTGTACATTTTCTCTCCTGGAACTAACCACCACCACTTGTTTATTCTTTGTTCTCCCTTCTCTTTTTAACTTTGTCTCTGCTCATGCTTAGCAACTGAACCTGCAAGCTAGAGATGATCATTTCCACTTTGGTTCAGGCGCCCGCATGACCATGGTCAGAGCAACCCGGGAGGATCTTGGTGACGCCAGACACAAGCAGCGTCCTCCCCGGCCGTGTACACCCTGCACTCCGTCCCTGCCGGAGAAGGCCGTATCTCTCGACCTGCTACTTCTTCAGACTTCGACTTTCTACTTCTTCAGAGTCTGACTTGCTACTTCTTCATGCAAGATGGAGCACAACATGCTTGGCTTGGTGGGAAACCTCACTGAGAGAAATAGATGTCCTTGAATGCATCTGCTACGGTGGGATGTAGATGGAGGTGTAGGTCGGAGCGGCGATGCAGATGGCACACCGACCGCATCTGCTTGGGGGAAGTTGCAGCCATGTTGTGTGGGAGGAAAGGGGAGCGGTGCACGGAGCTATCCATGGTGCATCAGCGAGTTGTGGTGGTGATGCAGGGCGGCGCAAGTTTAAGATAGTTTACACAAGTCATGGCACTAGGCAGATCATCATCTGCAAACTCTGCTGCTCGGCAACGCCGTATTTACACAAAGTTGGTCGGTGATCCACTGCCTGCGGCCTTGGCAACAACAACTTGGAGAAGATACAAGCATGAAGGTCACAGCTTAGCCTAGGGCAAGTCACCGCTCAGGCCTGGGCAGGTCGCCGAGTTTGCGGTGGGAGACCCACGCCCAGCAGCTGGACGGACTGCTCACGCGCGAGGCGTTGGACTGCTCACTCGAGATGGTGGATTGTTGGGCCGCCGGTGCGGGCATGGCCAGAGGCAAAACAGGGAGGAGGCACGGGTCGGGCGTAGCTGAGAGGCCGCGCCCACATCAATTGGCTGCCTTCCTCATCCACGGCGAGCACCTGGATGACCCCGATCCAGATCCTCGTTGGGGAAGAACCAGGGGAGGAGCTGTGCAGCACGGGGATGGTGGAGCAGCGCCGGCCGGTGGTGGTCGCGAGGCCTGGCAGGGCAGCTGTGCGCCGCGGGGCAGGGCGGCGGCGCGCTGGGAGGAGGGGAGGCGGTGCGCCGCGGGGAGGGGCGGCGGCGTGCTGGGAAGCCGGGATGTGGCACGCCGTGGGGTGGGGCGGTGGGGTCCGGGGAGGGCGGATGCAGTGGCGGCGCGATTTGGGAGGGGCGGCGGCGGCTCGGTTCAGGAGGGCGGCTAGGGAACGAGGGGGAGGGGATCGTGGGCTTTGTTTCCGGAGGGCGGCCGGGGATCGAGGGAGAGGGGATCGTGGGGCGGTTCGGGGAGTTCGGGAGGATCCGATGCGGGCCGCGGGCCTATATAGGGCTGATCGTGATAAATAGTTATTCTAATCCTGGGATTAGAATAGTGTCATCATATATATATATATATATATATATATAGGGTCGCGCTATTCGTCATCCTGGGTGAGGAATAGTTATTCTTCACCCCCTCTATTTTAACATGAATGCACCATAATTTTACGTTCTGTAAATTTTGTCTTATTTAAGACGTAAAAAAAGAATGTAAGAAAACATATAATCGCAGTAAAAAATATTTTATGTTACGTAAATTTGAAATGTAAAAACATAGTGTAAAATGTATATAAAATGTAATTTTTCTGGTCTTCTGACTTTTTTTATGCCAAATTTTAGGAAGTGAATCAATATGACTGTAACTATTTGTATTTGAAACATAATTTTTTTATGAAATGATCATAAGATTACCTCGGATGAAGAATAACATATTCTGCACCCTGAATGATGAATAGTAACACACTATATATACACACATAGACGGTCTATTCTGCTAATATTAGCAGAATAACTATTCTGCACACCACTTCCCCACTGCACGCTGAACGCAAGTGCACGTCATTCATTGAACCAAGTGTGATGCAGTACTCACACGAGTGAACTTCTCGTCGAAAAAACTGCAACGCGTTATTTTTTGGTACTGTTTTCGCTCTAATTTTTTAACCGTTTATCGGAACGGGGCGTGTAATATACCGTTAAAAAGCTATGGATTAGGCGCAACTTTAACATGTTGAACACTTTTCGAGATTCCACACGGTTTAAGAGCAGTTTTGAAAATGCTGCAGCCCACAACGACTGGCAGCGAGCGTTTTTTCGCGTTTTTTTCTAAACCGCTCGTCGAATGAAGCAAATGATACACTGTTGGATAGATATCGTCGAGGCGCATCTTTTTCATATCTAGTTTTTTCTCTAATTTGTTACGGTTTAAGAGCAGTTTTAAATTTACTAAATCGCAGAATTCTGTTTTTTTGACTTTTTTGCAATTTTCGTACTGTTTTGGCTCCAGTTTTTGAACCGTTTGTCGAAACAAGGCGTGTAATACGCCGTTGAAAAGCTACGGACGAGGCGCAACTTTGAAAACCGTGCGTCTGATGACAAGTGGCAGCGGACGTTTTTTGCGAAAAATTTTCAAACCACTCGTCGGAATGACTCAAATGATACACCGTCGGAAAGATATCGATGAGGCGCAACCTTTTCATGTAGAACACTCTCTCCAATTCCTTATGATTTAAGAGCAATTTCGATTTTACCGAAAGGCGGACATTGTGTTTTTCACGACACCAAAATCGACGCGTGCAATGCATCAGACAAAATAATGCACTGCTTCAGACTAAAATCCGCACTACATCAAACGGGCAAGAGGACTGCATTGTTTCTTTCATCTTTTTTCCAACTTTTTTGTGAAACACGAAACACCCTTTGTGGGATGGGTGCAGTGCACATCAAAAGTAAAGTGAACCACAACACAAATCGAAGTGGGCTGCATGGCTTTTTTGTCGTTTTCAAACTACTTTTTCAAAAACGCCTTTTTGAAGTTTGCATGGTTGAGATTAGTGAACTACACTATTTCTTTTTATGAATGGCATCCGGGCTGTTGAGACAAGGCAAGTGTACTACATCAACGGTTTTTCTACGGAGTGAACCACAGAGTACTTCCTGCGCCTACACACCGGACTGCAAGTGCACCACAATGAAACATCATGAATACATTGCCCGCGCTGCAACAAAATCATACATATAGACATGTATACTCCCATCGCACGAGCACTAGACTTTCCCAGAAGCAAAGTGCACTTCAAGATTACAAACAAAACGAAACTAAACCACAACATCTCATCAAAAGACAAAGTTAATGCCATCTTGTCTGTATTTTTTGTACACCGCAATTTCCAACGGTCGCGAGGGTGAAACGCCCATGAACCGCCACAAAATGGGAAGGAGTGCACTGCAGCAGCACCAGAGTGCACCACTGCCCCCAACAGAGTGCACTGCAGCTCCGAACTCCGTTCGAGCTGTTCACACCCCCTGATGTGGGATGCATCCTGCAACAAAGCGGTCGCCGGCGCAGTGTCCAGAGGCATCCACGAACGGCGACGGTGAACATTTTGACCGCAGGGGCTCCTTCATCTATGGTGAAGCAGTCTGAGATACACTGATGTAAACCACGACAACGGTCCTCGCGCGGTGGCGCCGAATCCTGTCAACAGAGAGACGCTAGTGTGAGAGCCGTCTGGATTGGGGACGGGAGCAGAGGAGGGGTTGGGGGTGTTGCTCACTGGTTTTTTGGGACACCCATGCAGTGGATCTCACGATGGCGCACCTGGGAAGGTGGACTGCAGTGCAGCTGTTGTGCACTGCACGTGGATGTTGTGGCACTCGCCGCCGTCCGCCCCGGAGGTGCAGCCTCCGGTCGATATAGCTCTCTGCAGCAAACTGCACACACATCTTCATGCACTGCACACACATGGGCGCCGTACTGCACGCCGCTACTGCCTGCAGTGCACGCCGCTGCTGCCTGCAGTGCACGCCGCTGCTGCCTACAGTGCACGCTGGCAAAAGGTAGGTGGAAGAGGGGTCACCACCGTCCATCGACGTGGGATGTGCTGCCGAGTAGCAGGGGCAAAAGGAGCGACAGGGACGAGGACCACGATAGCAGGGGAGCCTTGGTTGCCGAGACCACGCGCCGCACCGAGGAAGCAGGGGAAGCCCAGATCTGGGGGAGATGCGCGTCGGGGTCGGAAGCTGCCGTCCACTCGATGGGGAGCGGCGGTTCGGTCCGTGGAAGGATGATGGCGCGCGGTCGTTGGCGCTCGGATTCGGGGAAGGAAAAAAGCGGCGGTGCGACGGCTAGGGGCGCGGTAGCGCCGGGTGGTCGGGGTCGGGTGGAGGGGGCGATGGTTGCTCGGGGTTGGGCACGAGCCCAAGGAGGAAGAACGTGGGGGTGGGTGGGGAGACGTGAAGAGGAGTCGGGCACTATGGAGGAAAGGGGGGTCCTCGCCGTCGTGTGCCTCACCGGCGCAAGGTAGTGGTGGGGCGCGGTGGCTCGATGGGATTGGGTGGGGATGCGGCCGAGATTTGGATCGGGTGGGGTTGGTGGGGGAGTTCGACCGGGGGAGCGCACGGTGGTGGCCGCAACGGCTCGAGTAGGGAGAGATCCGGGGCTCGCCGAGGTGGGGTGGGGCGCGGCAGCGCCGGCCAGGACAGAGGTTGGGTGTGGGGAGGGGAAGAAGGTGGGTAGGAGTAGGGAGAGTGCGGGGTGGGGGTGCGGTTTTCCTGTTTTTAGTTCATGTGGTCGGTTAGGGTGTTAGCAGAATAAGCGATTCGGTGTGCAGAATAAGACTCTTAAGGGTGTTATTAGAATAGACCCACCCTATATATATATATATATATATATATATATATATATATATATATGTGTGTGTGTGTGTGTGTGTGTGTGTGTGTGTGTGTGAATTAACAGTATCCACAAACATATCACACACCCATATAAACCAACTAAGAAGAGTTGTAGCCTAAGTCACCATGTTTGAGTATACATAACTTGGGATACCAAAGATTTGAACTTTGGACCCATAATTACTACTCCATCATTTTAAAGTACTATGGACACAAAATAAGTGTCATAGTGACTTTGAGAGTGTTGGTTCTATTTATGCATTATGTAGGGTGAGAGTACTCATGAATTGAGTGCCCCCCTAAGAATATGCCTACATCAAGACAAGACATTATGAAAAAAATGCATGCATGGTTACTAGATTTCACATAATGTTGTCAAGCTCCAAGATACCAAGTTCACGCGTAAGTTGACAAAACCTTGCTTCATCAATGTCTTGGTGAAAATGTCTACAAGTTGCATATCTGTGCCAACATGATCAATATCAATGTCACCTTTTCCCACATGATCTCTCAAGAAATGATACCTAATATCAATGTGCTTGGTGCGGGTATGAGCTTTGGGGTTCTCAGCAATATTGATGGCACTTTCATTATCACATAGAAGAGGCACATGTCTATAGGTGATACCGTAATCCTTCAAAGTTTGCCTCATCCATAGTAATTGAGTTGCACAACTGGCGGTAGCAATGTATTAGCTTCAGCGGTGGAGAGAGCAACACAATTTTGTTTCTTCGAGGACCAACTTACCAAAGAGCGACCAAGAAATTGACATGCACCGGAGGTGGACTTACGATCCACTTTGTCTCCAGCCCAATCCGCATCCGTTACCCAATGAGATCAAACTTAGCATCCTTGGGGTACCATAGACCCAACTTTGGGGTGTGAACAAGGTATCTAAGAATATCCTTAACCGCCTTATGATGACTTTCCCTAGGGGAAGCTTGAAATCTACCACACATGCATACATTGAACATGATGTTTGGTCTAGATGCACAAAGATAAAGCAATGAGCCAATCGTAGAGCGGTATTTAGATGGGTTGAAAGGGATATCGTTGGTGTCTTCAGTGAGTACAATTTTGGTTGGCATGGGTGTCTTACATGGAATAGCATCAGCCATGCCGAACTTCTCTAGGATATCAGGTATTTTTCTTGAGACAAGAAAATTCCTTCTTGAAATTGTTGAATTTGAAATCCGAGAAAGAACTTCAAATACGCATTGAGTGACATTTCAAAATTCTTGGTCATGGAAGCCGCGAACTTCTTGCACAAATGAATGTTAGGAGAACCAAAAATAATATCATCTACATAGATTTGGCATAAGATCAAATCACCCTTGTCCCTCTTAGTAAAAAGAGTGGGATTGATCACCCCTCTCACAAAACCATCATCGAGTAAAAACTTCTTAAGATGACCATACCAAGCACGAGGTGCTTGTTTGAGGCTATACAGAGCCTTATGAAGTTTATACACATAGTCTTTGTGATCGGGATCAACGAACCCAGGTGGTTGTGACACATATACTTCTTGTTGTAGAGGACCGTTAAGGAAAGCACTCTTCACATCCATTTCATGTAATGTAAACCCATTGAAAGCAGCATAAGCAAGTAAGATGCGAATGGATTCAAGACGGGCAACGGGGGCAAAGGTCTCACCAAAGCCCAAACCTTCAACTTGTGAGTACCCTTGTGCCACTAACCTTGCCTTGTTGCGGATGATTACACCATTCTCATCTTGATTGTTCTTGAAAATCCATTTTGTTCCAATGACATTGTGTTCCGTAGTTGGCCTCTTGATTAATGACCACACTTGGTTGCGTTCAAAGCTATTCAACTCTTCTTGCATAGCAACGAGCCAATCGTTGTCCATCAATGCATCTTGTACCTTGAGAGGTTCAGCACTAGACACAAACGAGAAGTGAGCACAAAAGTTTGTTAAATGTTTACGAGTGACTCTACCTTCCGATATGCCGGTGGAAATTTTGTCAACATCAACACGACCGGCCACTCGAGGCATGATGGAGGTCAGGATTTCTCGAGGTTCAACTTCATGTCCATCATCCACGTCCTCAACATATGGATCATTAATGTGTGGTGGAAGATCTTCTTCATATTGCATTTGTTGAGGTTCATCATCAATGATTGCACTTTCCTGTTCTTGCCCTTGATGATGATCTTGTTCTTGAAGATTATCATGAAGAGGGACTTGATCATCTTCTTGTACTTGGACTAAGGGCATTGGTTGAGCAATAGGAGCTTGTGGTGGTATGGGTGTTGAAGTAGTTTGATGATGTGTGAAGCTTCCATCTTCTTCTTCTTCATCATCATGAGGTTCTTGTTCCATTGGAAGAAGTGCACCAACACCCATGGTCAAAATATCTTGAGAAGAATCTTCTTCACCTACATCACTTAGATCAACTTGCTCCCCATGGGAGCCATTAAATTCATCAAACACCACATCACAAGTTTCTACAACACATCCATTGGATTTGTTGTAGACTCTATAGGCGTGAGAGTTTGATCCATACCCAACAAATATGCCCTCAATTGTTTTGGACTGAAATTTTCCTAACCGTTCTCTTTTGTTGAGGATGAAACATTTGCACCCAAATACATGAAAGTACTTGACATTTGGCTTGTTCCCAGTTAGGAGCTCATATGGAGTCTTTTCGGATATAGTGCGGAGGAAGAGCCGGTTTGATGCATGGCATGCAGTGTTGACAGCCTCGGCCCAAAAACTATGTGGCGACTTGTATTCATCCAACATGGACCTTGCCATCTCCACAAGTGTACGGTTCTTCCTTTCAGCTACACCATTTTGATGAGGAGTGTATGGAGCTGAATATTGATGCTCAATCCCTTCATCACTAAGAAATTCTTCTGAGGTATAGTTCTTGAACTCAGAGCCATTACCACTTCTTATTGCCAAGATTTCTTTGTCAAACTTGCGTTGTGCTTGCTTGGCGAAATCAATGAAGGTGATCTTCGTCTTGTCCATGGACTTGAGGAAAAACACCCATGTATATCTTGAGTAATCATCAACAATGACAAGGCCATACTTTTTCCCACAAAGACTATCCCATGAAGGAGGCCCAAAAAGATCCACATGAAGGAGCTCCAAAGCCCTTGAAGTAGACACGATATTCTTGGGTGGGTGCTTTGATTGATGTTGCTTCCTAGCTATGCATGCACTACACACACGATCTTTCTCAAAAGAGACATTGGTTAGTCCAAGGATGTGATTACCCTTTAAGAGATCTTGAAGATTTCTCATGCCAACATGGGCTAGCCGGCGATGACATAGCCAACCCTTATCGGCCTTGGCCATTAGACAAGTTGCATGGAATGTGCTCTCTTTCGAGAAATCAACCGTGTAAAGGTTGCCATCCAACTCTCCAACAGAGGCCACTTCAAGAGTATCTCTCTTAAATACTTTCACATCCATTAGTCCAAAGAGTGTATCATAACGAACAGAAGCCAATTGGCGAACAGAAAGCAAATGATATTTAAGAGATTGAACAAGCATGACATTTGCTAGAGACATGACATTTGTGATAGCCACCTTGCCCAACCCGAGTACATGTCCTTTTGAACCTCCACCAAACATAATGCTCATAAATGGTTGAATAGCTTCCATGAAATCGTAGAGCAATTTGCTATCTCCGGTCATATGGTTGGTACATCCACTATCAATCACCCATTTTACTCCACCGGAGAAAGAAACCTACACACAATTATGACTTGGTTAGAGGCACCCATTTTGCAATGGGACCTCTCAAATTAGTCACAAGGGTCTTAGGGACCCAAATAGCATAGAATCGGAATGCATTTCGAGGACCAACAAATTTTGCATAAATTTCTCCATCCTTAGTCTTATGAAGTACATAGGATGGAGGCATGAACTCTTTTGGCTTGTTGAGAGTGGGCATGCCCCTTGTGGCCTTCCCACTAACAACCTTACCTTTCTCCTTGTGCGCTTCTCGTACAAATGTTCCCTTTAGAGGGGTTGTGCACTTTTGAGAGGACGACTTCTTCTTGCTTGTGCTTGGGTCAAACCCGAGCCCCTCCTTGGCAAACACCTCATTGTGTTGACTTAACACCTCATTAAGGTTCTTTTGTCCTTGAGCACATGTCATGAGACCTTTCTCGATTTGAGCTTTGAGAAAGTGATTCTCCTCAAGAATAAATGCTAGATCACTACTAGAGTTAGTAGTACATGCCTCAACATTAATAACAGGAGAAGAGTAGGCCTTGGCTAGAGTTTCAAGATAAGTAAGCTTGAGTGTCTCAAAACTCTTTGTAAGAAGGGTGAGCTCTTCTTCCTTAGCCTTGAGTGACACAGATAGGAGCTTACAATCCTTAGAGAGAGAAGCATGAGACTTCACAAGCTTACTTTTATCATTCATCAACTCTTCACAAGAGTCCTTAGCCTTTTTCAAGGAGGCAAGATCTTTAGCATGAACATCAATGTTTGGACCAATTTTTAAGCATAGTTCATCATTTCGTGCTTCCTCATATTGGATTTTCCGCTCAAGGATTTCATATTTTTCCTTTTCCTGGTGATGAGGGTTTCGAGTTCCTTAATGGTGATGGTGTGCTTACTCACTATCTCTATAAGCATACGAAACATAGTGAGCTTCTTTCCTTTGAGGGAGCACATGAATTTATTAAGTTTAGAAAGCATAGGATCATCTAAATCATCATCCTCATAACTATCCTCCGCATCAACATACTCATCACTAGGAGTAGAAGGAGTGAAAAGACGAGGATTTGATCGTAGGGTTACCTTGACCTTGTCAGGAGAGCTTCGGTCCTCTCCATCTTCTACCACGGCCTTTGCCATTAGGCACTTGTGAGCGTTCCCCTTGTATTCTTTCATGTAGTTGTAGGTGACCACATCACGACTCTTATTCACTAGCCTCAAAGTGTTTTGAGAATCTTGAGCCTCTGGCAACACCACTAACATCATCCGGATCGGATTCTTCATGAACAACCATTGCTTTCCCATCTCTCTTCTTGAGCTTGGAGTTCAAAGGATTTGGCAATTTCTTCTTGGGAAAGGTCTTGGGAAACCTTGGTTTATCTTCTCTCTTCTCATAGGGGCACTATTGGAGAAGTGGTCGGTTTCTTCACAGTTGTAGCATTTTCTCACTTTCTTCTTTTGAAACCTTCCTTTGAATTTTCCCGTGCTAAACTTTTTGACAAAGAGAGCAATGTCTTCATATGATGGGCTCTCATTTGAGTCAATCTCATCACCCTCCTCCTCATCATCTTCTTCTTCTTCACTTTCCTCTTCTTCACATACATGCTTGGCCTTCAATGCAAGATTGATCTTTGATGTTGAGGTACCATGCATGGCAAGATGTTTCGTGGCATTTTCCTTTGACTCTTCAAATAGTTGGAAAGTGGATATGATGTCATCTGGAGTCATTTCCTTGAATCCATGGTGTTGTCTTATGTCCCACACCATTTGGTGATGATATGGAGCAAGAGCATGAAGCAACTTATCCAGAAGGAATCGCTTAGTCAAGTTTGAGTCCATCTTGAGTCTTGTGACATTCACATGACTTAATGTCGGCGGTGAGAGTCATGAGACGCTCAAGTAGTTGCTTGGGAGATTCACCTTTATCCATACAAAAGTTTTGCAATTGACCCTTGGCAATTTCATACTGAGCAAGCCGGAGAGTGGAAGTACCGGTCTTGGTCCTCACAATGCTATCCCATAATTCCTTAGCACTTGTGATATGTATATATGGTCTCTTTTGGTTGTCAGTCATACCTCTTCTTATGCACATAGTTGCTGTGTCGTTGAGATTCTTGTCATAAACCTCTCTTGGAGTAAGATTCTTCGGGTCAACAGCTTGGTAGTCATACTCCAAGATCTCCAACATCTCATCATTTCCATATCGAAGATGATCCTGCATAGCAACTCTCCACAAAGCAAAATCGGTAGTGTCATCAAGTAAAGGAGGTTTGCCTTGAGGGTTATACTTAGGTTTCTCTATTTGAGGTCTTGCATAAAGCCAAGGAACACTGGAGTGTTCATTACTAGGAGGTTGTTGGCCAAGTGAGGGAGTAGGCACAGCTGGCCTTGAGGTTGCACCACCAGAAAGTGGTGCAAGCATCGTGGTTAGTGTGGCTATCTTCATTTGGACCAAGGCCTCAAGAGAGGCACCATGCTCCTCCTTTTGCTTAGCAAGAGCTCGTTCCATATCCTCTGAAGTGAAGGACTTGTCTTCTGAGGAAGCCCCGCCCGTACTCTCTGGATCTGCAACAAGGGGAGTCCCATCGGGGTTCATCTCGCTCTAGGGCGGTTAAACTTTCAAGGGGTAATCACAATGGTTGATTCCTCTCCGAATGACTCCTACCGCCTAGGAGTCTCCAACCTCCAAGAATAACAAGATCCAAGGGGAAATTCTCAAGGCTTGCTCAAATCACGATTTGCTTTGGTCACAAGAAGGAGAGGGAGAAGATCTTTCTTTTGATTGGAACAACTCTTCGAAACTCTCACGAATCAAGACGGGATCTAGGATTTATTGTGTGAGCAAGAGAGAGGGAGCACTGGTGTTCTTGAGGCGTGTTTGTGTGAAGTGTTCAACCTTATCTCGAAGAGGTAAGGGACTATTTATACCACACACAGAATTAAGCCGTTTGGACAGAAGTTGACCAGTCCGGATGATCTGGGATACCATCCCGATGATCTGGACACTCTCTGGATAATCTGGCTGAAGGCCCGGATGCAAATGGTAGCAGCAGAGCTGCGAGCAGCCCGGACAGACTGGAGGCCACCCCGGACGATCCGGACAGATCCCGGATGATCCGGATGCCTGGCCGGATGATCCGACTACAACCATCAAGGTTTTGTAAAAATAGGGGCAAGGTTACCCGGATGATACGGGACAGGATCCGGACGATCCGGGCACAACCTGGATGATCCGGATGAACGTCCGGACGATCCGGCTTCAGCCACCAGAGTCCTGTGATGAAGGTACACATTACCCGTATGATCCGGAGCAGGGTCCGGACGATCCGGGTTTAGCCCGGATGATCTGGGGCACCGTCCGGATGATCCAGCTAGGAGTAGTGGGAGAAAATGAAGAGGAGTAGTAGGTTTTGGCTAAGGGATTTTGCTAGGGATTTTGGTCCTTTGTGAAAAATTACTTGTGAGACAAAATGTGAGCAAGCCTTGAACCTACAGCTCGGATCCCCTCTTAATAGTGCGGGATTCCTATTTCTCAAGAAAATAAAAAAGAGCACGATGCTTCGTCTTTGTTTGCTCCTTTCCTCATTGATAATTTGCTTGAGTAAAATCTCATATGATGTGATCATGATGCACATTAGAAAAACCAAAGGACTGACGACCTGTGTATATACTTAGCAAACACGGTTAGTCCCCTATATGTAGATTTGTCATCAATATCAAAAATATTCTTTAAGAGCAAGATTGCACTTTCGGCGCCGCATCCCGTGGTTGTTCGTGCGCTTGGTCCGGCAGGTTGGCCTGAATCACCGCGATCTCGGCGGGGCATTCCACATCGGAGGGAGGCAGAGGCACGGGGACGCCACCGACGCTCAGCCGCCATGCACCCGGTACGCGCATGTCGGGCGACGTCAGGTAGTTCACTTCCTGCACCAGGCGAGCTTCCCACTCGCGCAGTCAGCGGCGGCCGAAGCCATTGGCCGCCGTCCCATCTCCGGGAACCTCTCCGCCATGGCGAGTGTGCGGCGAGCGGCGGTGAAGGTCGGCTTTTTTGGGCGAGAAAGGTGAGGAGAATAGATGTGGTCGGTGTTGGAGCGGTGTGCGGTGAGCGGCGGCGAAGGTTGGCTTTTATAGCGGCGAGAGGGCGGGAGCGGTGTAGACGTGTGGCAGGAAAGGGTTGGACGCTCGGCTGGAAATGGCGGGGACACGCGATGGCTCGCCATCACTGCGCCTGACCGGCAACATCACGGAATCACGCGTGAGCTGAGGCAAGGCGATGAGCGCGAGATGCATAGTCGCTGCCTCAGTGGGCCCACGGGAGGGAATCTTCCACGGTTTGTTTTCGCGCCATTTTTCTTTGCTCCTGCGCCCCCCCCCCCCCCCCCCCCAAGCGTGCTGGGTTGTCCGCCGGCTCAAAACAGCGAAATTTGGGGCTCGGCTCAAACCAGCGAAATTTTCTTGGGAGCCCAAATGTCGCTGGAGGCAAACCAACTAAATTTGGGCTCCCAAGAGCGTGACTGGGCGTTTTTTTGCGCCAGCGATAAAAAAGGCCATCTTGGGTTGGTTGGGGTGTGTGGGGGTGGGGGGTGGAGATGCTCTTAACCATTGGTCCTGCTGCCCTCTCTGGATTGACGAGGTGGAACGAAGTTCCCTCGTTCCAAAATGACTTTCTTTTTGACACTTTTTCCCGAAATGACTTCTATTGACCATCACTAGTCCATCACCATAGTTAGCGACATGAATCGCTACACCAAAAGGATCCGGTGACGCCACGCCAACCTCCAAGCCCATCCATCCTGCAAACCTCCAAGCCCACATCCATCCGGTGATATCCACAAGCAGCTAACCACCGGCCACCGGCTGAAGCTGGTCCGTTGCGACTTTAAACTAATTTACCTCTAAGTTCGACCTCGAACACTCGGCTGGTGCATAGTCCATTCACTCCACTCGTTAGATCAAACTCGAGATCACACCTTAAGATGATGACATTATAGAAAGATGATGACATTACAGGTCGCACAGCAGCAGCAGTTAACAGATCTAGTTTGAAAAGCGGCAGAAATGCATCGAACTGAAACAAGAATACTACTAGTAGCAGACAGTAACAACCAACTCAGATCTCAAATCATACAAGAGCACAAGGCTTATTTCTGCGCCATCCGTCGGCACCACACCGGCCACTGAACTGATAGTGATACACAAGAAGAAAGCCACGGACTGGCACAAGTTGGCACAGCGACACCGCGATGACCACCGGATCTGACGACCAAATCTTACTGCTCACCGCTGACTTGACTCGCGAGCAGATCGATCAGTTGGCGGCGGCCTCCTCGGCGGCCTTGGCCTCGCCCTCGGGCGCCGGCGGGCTGAGCTGGAAGGCGGAGACGGGGAAGGCGCGGCCGAGGCCGGCGGGGGTGCGGAAGACGATCTTGGAGCCGGAGGGGCTGATGACGATCTCGGAGATGGTGACCCAGATGAGCAGCTCCTTGCTCTTGACCCCGGTCATGCTGTGCATCCGGCCGCGCTCCACCACGGCCGTCACCTCGGGGGCGTACCAGACCTGCTTGCCGATGGCGTCGAAGGTGTGGGTGAGGCCGCCGGACTGGCCCTGGCGGAGCCACACGAAGCCGGTGGCGCGGTTGTAGCCCACCTCCACGAGGGACGGCAGCGGGAGGAGCCCGTCGGGGAGGCCCAGCTCCACCAGGAACTCGCGGGCCCTGGCCTCGCACAGCTCCGTGTGCACGTCCGCGCCCGACCGGTGCTCCTCGATCGCCTGCGAAGCCATCGCCGGATGTCGGGGGTTTCTTCTTGGTTTTCTCTCTCGCCGGTTTGGTTTTGCTTTCCTTGCTGGGCTCTGTTTCTTGGAAGCGAGTGCGACGCGTTCTCTGTTGGAGGAGATCGGGGCCTGCTTTTATGTGCGTTTGGCTGCCCACTTGGGTTCGGGAGTTGAGAAGGGGATTGATTCCCGTCCCCGCGCTGTCAGCCGGAATTATGTTGGGGAATCGGGTGCCATCCCAAAGACAAAGGGTACGTTTGACGTCTCTCTCTCATCATCAGTAGCTCGGTTTTGCTGGTATGCCATCTCAATGGAGTGTACAGTTTTCGGGTAGCTTCGTATTAAGATGGAAATCACAGAAGCGCCGGCAGCGCGAAGACGCTTAGCCATTCAGAACTTGTTGGTGGAGGCCGGCAAAGTCATCAGTCGCACCGTTGGTTTTATTTAATGTTTTGTACTGTAGTTGACACGGAATGGGCTGTAGATCCAACGGCCCCAACAACACGCACTGTTGCGAGTATTATGGTCGTAGGACAGGGCAAGTGGCTTTGTTTTTTTTTTTCTTCAAGGACGGGCTTCTCGTCTGCTTGCTCCTCAACGGATAAGGATTCAGCACAGACGTCATTGCGGCACGGTAACTGCCTGTCCGTTCACACGGAAGGCAGTAACAGTCTATTCTCTACCTAATTTTTTTTAAGGGTACTCGCAACTTTATTGAATTAAAAGTGGTACGGGACCTCGTCCGCTACAACATGTAAAATGCAATCCGGAGGAAAAATAAGAAAATAAACCGAACTCTTGTTGCTGACACCCTCCTTAGCTAAACCATGCGCCCCTCTATTCGCCTCGCGACGAAACCAACTGACTTTGTACTCCTGCCTCGTCCTCAACAGCTCCTTCGTCTCGTCGACAAGTTGACCCATAGTCGAGAGATTCTTAGTTTCCCCATTTAGCATGGTCACCACCTCCTGGCAGTCCAGCTCGACATGAAGACGCGGGATGTTCATATTGAGCGCCAGTTGCACGGCACTTCTCATCGCTAGCATCTCAACAAGTTGAGGGTTGACAGTACCCGGGAAGAAAACCGAAGCTCCTCCTCTATAACCACCATGGTGATCCCGCAGGACCACGCTGCCCCCACCTCCATCCTGCATCTTGGTTGCTGCTCCGTCTGCGTTGGCCTTGACCCAACCCAGCTCCGGTGGCATCCACCTCTCCGCTCTCCTTGGCTCTCTGATCATCGGCTCCCTCGAGTGAACCAACCTCCATTCCTTGATGTGCTCATGAACTCTGTCTGCCAGTTCCCTAGCCTCCTGGATTCTCTTGCCATCTCTCGTTTCATTCCTCGCACACCACAAGCCATACAAGGCATGAATCATTGTCTCCCGCTCCTCCGCACCAGCCTCTGCGATCCACGCCTTGAACCAGGCAGCGAGGGCTTGCAGCGAGCCGTCCAGTGCTGGTGGCAGCACTACAGGTTCGGCCTTCTCTTCACACAACGATCTCCAGAATAACACCGAGTGGGGACACGCCCAAAATCTGTGATAGGTTGTTTCTTCCCGACCACGCGTGCAGCAGAACACTCCAGGTTTGATCCTACGCCGGTGCAGTTCCGTTCCAACTGCGAGACCATTTTTTAACAGACGCCAAACATGAATTTTTGCCTTACCCGGTGCGTTGGTCTCCCAGAGAGCAAGCCATGCCTTGTGCTCCTTACTAGGCATCGAGGAGCTCGGTTGTCCGGCCCTCGTTCCCTTGAGCTGCATACACAGGTGATATGCGGATTTGACAGTGAACTGTCCGTTTCTGGTGAAGTTCCATGCAAGATAGTCCGGCCTGTTTTGACCTCCCACCAAGATTTGTTGAATATCCTCGACATCACCTGGCATGAACATCTGTTCTAATTTGCTCATGTCCCATGTCTTCCCTTCCTCATCCAATAGGTCTCTCACATGAGTTATTCCTGGTACATATTGCTGCCCCAGTGGTTGTAAGCTCCCTTGACGTGGTATCCAATTGTCATGATGAATCTTGACAGAAGTGCCATCTCCAATTCTCCAAACACACCCTGCTCTCAACAGCTCGCGGCCATGTATGATGCTCCTAAAGGTGAATGAGCCCCCATTGGGGCAAGTGGCGTTCATGATCGACCCATCCAGAAAGTGCCTGGCTTTGAGCACCCTAGCACACAGGGAAGATGGAAACTGTAGGACACGCCAAGCCTGTTTTGCCAGTAGAGCTTGGTTGAAAGCTTCGGGGTCCCGAAAGCCCATTCCACCCTCTCGCTTGGCCTTACACATTTTAGTCCACGCCAACCAGTGCACCTTTCGCTCCCCATTCGCTTCTCCCCACCAGAAGTTAGACGAGATTGAAGTCAGGTTCCGGCACATTTTCTTGGTGAGTTGGAAACAGCTCATGGTGAGTGTTGGTGTAGCTTGTAGGCCAGACTTGACTAGCACCTCTCTTGCTGCCTTGGACAAACCTTGTCCCTTCCATCCTAAAACTTTACCATCTGAACTCTCTTTCACATATTTGAACGTTCCATCCTTTGATCTACCAACCAGTGTCAGTAGACCCAAATATCTTTCATTGAGAGCTTCAGTAGTAATCCAAATAGTACTAAGTAGTTCGGCCTTCCTCACATCACCACATCCCTTCCCAAAAAATACTGAAGACTTCTGCAAGTTTACTTTCTGTCCTGAGGCTTCCTCATAGACCCTAAGGATGTCCCTTAGAGCTTCAAAATTCCCACGGTTGCCTTCCAGAAACACAATGCTGTCATCGGCGAAAAGGAGATGGGTGATATGAGGGCCAGTGCCCCCAAACGACACACCTCTCAGCATGCTCTCGTGTTGTGCAGCCCTGAGCAACGCAGAGAAACACTCTACACAAAATAAGAATAGATATGGAGAGAGTGGGTCACCCTGTCGTAACCCCCTAGAAGGGAGGAAACATCTCGAGAAACCACCATTTAGTTTGACAGAAAACCTTGAAGAAGTCACACACCTCATAATCATTTGGATCCAAACATGATTGAACCCAAGTCTGGCAAGCACTTGCTTAAGGAAGATCCACTCCACTCGGTCATACGCCTTCATCATATCCAGCTTCACAGCACATAGCGGTGTCTTCCTCTTCCTCATTCTAATGGCATGTGTGCACTCATAAGCCACCAGCACATTGTCTGTCATGAGATGCCCCGGTACAAAAGCACTCTGCTCCTCAGAGATTAACAACGGAAGAATCACTTTAAGCCTGTTAGCGAGTACCTTGGTAGCAATCTTGTATAGCACATTACAGAGGCTAATCGGCCTAAACTAAGAGAGCAACTCCGGTGCTTTTATTTTTGGAATCATCACAATAACCGTGTCCTTGAAACACTCTGGAGTATTCTCCCCCTCCAAGAATCCTCGAACCACCGCACACACATTTGTTTTTATCAAAGACCAGTGTCTTTGATAAAACAGGGCCGGCAAGCTGATACGTCCATTTTGCATCATGCTTTTATGTCAATATTTATTGCATTATGGGCTGTTATTTCACGTTATGTCACAATACTTATGGCTATTCTCTCTTATTTTACAAGGTTTACATGAAGAGGGAGAATGCCGGCAGCTGGAATTCTGGACTGGAAAAGGAGCAAACATTGAAGGCCCATTCTGCGCAACTCCAAAAGTCCTGAAACTCCACGGAATACCTTAAATAAATAAAGAAAAATCGTCACCAAAGATGAAGGCCAGGGGGCCCACACCTTGCTCACGAGGGTGGGGGCGCCCCCCCCGGGCGCGCCCCCTACCTCGTGGGCCCCCTGGTGGCTCTCCGATCTCCATCTTCTCCTATATGAAGTCTTTCGATGAGAAAAAAATAGAAGAGAACTTTTCGGGACGAGACTCCGCCGCCACGAGGCGGAACCTTGGCGAAAACAATCTAGGGCTCCGGCAGAGCTGTTCTGCCGGGGACACTTCCCTCCGGGAGGGGGAAATCATCACCATCGTCATCACCAACGCTCCTCTCATCGGGAGAGGGCAATCTCCATCAACATCTTCATCAGCACCATCTCATCTCCAAACCCTAGTTCATCTCTTGTATCCAATTCTTGTCTCCAAGTCCGGGATTGGTGCTAGTAGGTTGCTAGTAGTGTTGATTACTCCTTGTAGTTGATGCTAGTTGGTTTATTTGGTGGAAGATCATATGTTCAGATCCTTTATGCACATTATTACCCCTCTGATTATGAACATGAATATGCTTTGTGAGTAGTTACGTCTGTTCATGAGGACAAGGGAGAAGTCCTGCTATTAGTAGTCATGTGAATTTGGTATTCGTTCGATATTTTGATAAGATGTATGTTGTCTAACCTCTAGTGGTGTTATGTGAACGTCGACTACATAACACTTCACCATTATTTGGGCCTAGAGGAAGGCATTGGGAAGTAATAAGTAGATGATGGGTTGCTAGAGTGATAGAAGCTTAAACCCTAGTTTATGCGTTGCTTCGGAAGGGGCTGATTTGGATCCATATGTTTCATGCTATGGTTAGGTTTACCTTAATACTTTTGTTGTAGTTGCGGATGCTTGCAATAGAGGTTAATCATAAGTGGGATGCTTGTCCAAGTAAGGGCAGTACCCAAGCACCGGTCCACCCACATATCAAATTATCAAAGTACCGAACGCGAATCATATGAGCGTGATGAAAACTAGCTTGACGATATTCCCATGTGTCCTCGGGAGCGCTTTTCCTATTATAAGAGTTTGTCCAGGCTTGTCCTTTGCTACAAAAAGGATTGGGCCACCTTGCTGCACTTTATTTACTTTTGTTACTTGTTGCTCGTTACAATTTATCTTATCACAAAACTATCTGTTACCACTTGTTTCAGTACTTGCGGAGAATACCTTGCTGAAAACTGCTTATCATTTCCTTCTGCTCCTCGTTGGGTTCGACACTCTTACTTATCGAAAGGACTATGATAGATCCCCTATACTTGTGGGTCATCACAAGCCATCCGGTCCCGGCGCCTTCGTTGGACCCATTTGAAACAGGGCCCGCTCGATCTCTTCATCCATAATAGGCGTCGTTAATCTGTCATTCATGTCCTCAGAGATCGCCGGGACAAAGTGTTGAAAGAGCTCCTCCGCATTGACCGATCCTTCCGAGGTAAACAGTTTCTCATAAAAAGTTGCTACCAACTCTCTCATTCCCTCGTCGTCGACACACCTTGTCCCATTTTCATGTACCAGGGCCTTAACCATGTTCTTCCTCTTCCTATGCGAAGCGCGATTCTGAAAATATTGCGTGTTTCGGTCCCCCGCTTTAAGACAATCCACATGTGATCTCTGCCGTTGCATAATTTCCTCCCTTTCATAGACCTCCTTGAGCTGGCTCTCGATGTCTCAAACCTTGGCAGTTAATCCAGTGATCAACGCCCTTTCTTTCGCATCAAGAAGCTGTTTTTTCAGTCGCTGGATTTGTTTACGCACCGAGCTAAATACTTATCGCCCCCACCTCTGCATCTCTCTTGTTATTTCATGTAATCGTTCACAAACAGCCCCTGGCGACTTTTGTTGCCCATGTACCTGTCCCCATACTCGCTGGAACATTGCATCGTAGTCTTCATGCCTCAACCACATCTCCTCAAACCTAAAGGGGTGGTCCCCTCTTGGTTTCTCAGTCGCCAAGTCCTTTGCCTGCACCACCAACGCCATGTGGTCGGACTCCTCTGTAACAATGTTCTCTACCTCCGTCCCCGGGAACAGCTCCATAAAACCACATGTACACGTTGCTCGATCGAGCCGCACTTGTATGTTGTCACCGTTATCCTGTCTGTTGTCCCATGTGTATTGATATCCCGAGAAGCCCAAATCATCCAAACCGCAGTCGGTTAGGCACTCGTTGTAGGCTTGCATTTGTGCGAAGTTCCTTTGGTTGCCCCCTAGTTGTTCCGATCTAACAAGAATCTCATTAAAGTCTCCAACACAAAGCCAGGGGAGATCATCTTGGGCTTTAAGATATCGGATGGCCTCCCAAGTTTTCTTCCTCAAATCGGTCCTGGGCTCCCCGTAGATTCCAATGAATCTCCAGGTATATCCATCAGCGCAGATTTCAGCATCAATATAATACTGACACCATGGACTCACTGTCACCTGTACATGATCTCTCCACCATAATGCAAGCCCACCACTTCTCCCATTACAATCCACTGCCACTCCATTGCGGAACCCCAACCTCCACTTAAGCTTCTCCATAGCTCTAGCATTCTTCTTTGTTTCCGACAAAAAAACCACCGCTGGGTTGTAAGACCTTATCAAGTCTCGAAGTTCGCCTACTGTCGAGTCCAACCCCAGTCCCCGACAGTTCCAGGCCAAGCAATTCATTGGTCCCGGCGCCCCGCCCAGCAGGGTCCGCCGATGCATTAGGTTCTTCGATGCATTCAAACACTGAGGAAGTCTTCTGCCTCGTATCACGAATAAATGTATTCTCTACCTAATTATTATAGGTGACAACTGTTTGAGCACCCACACGGGGGCTCCTCGAACCCCTCATGTGTCCATGAACACGTCTAGGCGAGTCCGCGCTAAGGGTCCGGTCACTCTCTTTTGTCCGTTGTAATCACAAGTCTCAAATCTCACCACCTATTTTCATACTACTACATCATGCACTTAGAAGAGGTAATATCACCGGCGGTCATAAAACTTACAATAGCTTATAAAATATGAATTTATGGTCATCTAATTTGTTGTTTGGTGCAATATGATGCTTTGTACAATAGCCGGGCGTACACTCTGCCTACATGGCATGCCAGCATGCCAGCAGCCCACATGTGAGTGGTAGGAATAAAAATTTTCTAGTTTACTCCCTAGTTTCTTTTAATTATTAAAAAAACTTAGAGACCCACTTGTCAGTCAAACAGTATAAGCGAAAACGGATAAATATAGTTGTGTTAGAAGGACATCTACAATATACTCCCTCCGTTCCTAAATATAAGTCTTTATAGAGATTTCATTGTAGACTACATGCAGAGCAAAAAGAGTGAATCTATACTTAAAATGCATCTATATATATCCGTATGTGGTCCATAGTGATATCTCTACAAAAACTTATATTTAGGAACAGAGGGAGTATAACTCTTCGACTAGAACACCTGGGCCTGCCAGCTCAAATGGGCTATGATCAGTGGAGCCATTTTGCACAATCAATTTTTTTTTAGAAATTTGTAGATAGTATGTAAATTATAATCTTGGTCAGAATGTTAAATTATTCATTTAATAAATATTGTTATTACAAACGACATAACTTACTACCAAAACTGTTCATGTCTTATTTAAAAAATATTTATATATTTTAAATAATATTTATAATTACGAAAATGTTTGGATAGCATCAAAATATTTGTAAATTTACAATTCCAAAATATTATTTAATTATACAAACATTTCAATATTATATGCACATTTCTATAGTTCAATTTCTAGGTAATTACATATTCATAATTTAAAATTTAAATTGTTGATATGAATATTCAGTTGTATCTAATATAATACTCAGGTTTATATTTAAATGTTTTATTTATTAATCCTCGTTTGTATGTATACTATTTTTAACACACAAATATTTGAGCATAGTTTTATTACTTACGTTTTACTTATTATTTTTTATATAATAGTCAGGCTTGTATTAAAAAAATTGATTTACTAATCATCTTCTGTATGCATAGACAATAGGGCGTGAAGGGTGTCTTTGGTCATGGACTTGTTGGTTCAAGACCTAGCGGCTCCCTTATTTTTATGTTAAAACATTTGCTCATCTATGAGCAGTACAATTTTTGTATAATATTTTTGAATTATAATTTTACAAATAATTGGATTAATTTAAATTATACAAACATTTTTTAATCCATAAATATATTTTCATTACTTAGATCATAATTTACATACAAATTTCAAAAAAAAATACCAAAGGTGCAAAATTGTCTCAGTTGATTATAGCCCATTTGATCTGGCAGGCCCAGGTGTTCTAACTGAAGAGTTATAGAACGTATTTATCCTTTTGATAGAACATGTGTCTTTATCCCAAAAAAAGTTAGAACTAGTGTCTTTGGTCGTGTTTGTTCACCTAGAGTGCGCGCCATTTAGAAGGTCCGGTATTCAAATCCCCCTTCTTCTGCAAACATGTTTATCATTTTTGTTTTATGCTGTTTGACTGACAAGTGTCTCAATTTAGCTTTTTTGTGTAATTAAATAAAACTAGGGAGTTACCTGGAAAATTTTGCTCCTAACATGTGCGCCGCTGCTATGCATGCATGGTATACTGAGCCCGAATGCAGTAGAAAGGAACAATATTTGCATCAAACAACAAGTTAGACGACGACAAATCCGTATTTTATACGTTTTAGCACCAAACTGACTATCCAATGCAAGTTCTATGCCTGTCAGTGATATTATCTCAACTTAACATAAGCTACGTACTATATATAGGGATTGACTATTCGTCATCCTAGGTGAGGTATAGTTATTCTTCACCCTCCTTTATTTTAACATCAATGCACCGTAATTTAATGTTCCGTAATTTTTGTCTTATTTCAGACGTAAAAAAGAGAACGTAAGAAAATATATAATTACCATAAAAAATATTTTATGTTACATAAAATTATAAAAGTAAAAATATAGTGTAAAATGCACATAAAATACATTTTTTCTAGTCTTATGATCTATATTTTTTCTTATGACAAATTTTATGTAGTGAATCAATATGAATGTAACTATTTGTATTCCAAATGTAATTTATTTACAAAACGATCGTAAGATTATCTCGGGTGAAGAATAAATTATTCTGCACCCTGGGTGATGACGAAATCCTAATTTCGTAACCCTAGTTTTACTCGTCGTAGGAGATGCCGACGACATCTGATGGACCGGCTTCCCCATCGTTGGCCAAGGCCCGTGGCTCCAACTCCTCGTCAGACTCCACGTCCACAAAGACTTCCTCTAGCTCCGCATCCGTCTCACGGTGGTAGTGGCGGTTTACAGCGACCTGAAGCTACGACTATGTAAAAGCCCAAGTGTGATGATCCATGTTTTGTAACGTTAAACCATCTTTGTCATGAGTGGATCCTATGTTGGCATAAGTAATGTTGCACCATGATCATTGTTTTGCATTGGTTCATTTAATTTTGTGGCATGATGATTCACTTGGTGTTGCTTCATATTGTATCAATCATGCCCATGTTGTGTTTTCCATGTAAGCTTATGTGTGATCACCCCTTCCCTGCCTTCTTGCACTCAACTTCATCTTTGTTTCCACCCAAATCCATATACCCAAGCATTACGTCCGTGACAAGCAGGTCGAAATGATTCTGGATCTACTACTATTACTCCACCAATCGATCAACTCCTGCCTGCATCTATGGTATTAAGTTCATGACGAACTGAGTAACACTTTAAGCAAGATTTCTTAATGTAGATAGAATAAAACCAAGCAATGTGATTAAACCATGTCGCTTTACCCTTAGTGGCAACAATACAAATATGTGCCTTGCTTCCCCTTCTGTCACAAGGTGAGGATACCGCAAGATTGTACCCACTACAAAGCACCTCTCACTGTTTACTTCATATCCCTTCCCAAAACGATTTCTTTCGTTCTGGTAGAACCGTAATTCCGTTTGCGATGAACTTGTATGCATTTGGGGTAGAACTACGTGTAGAATATGATTATTTTCATGCCATGCATCATATTTATCACCATGCTCATGTTCTCTCCAGATTGCATTTTTTCACCCAAATGAGCATGAATTAATTGCTTGAACCACTTTTATGTGACTCAAGGCTTCATTTAATATTGCCATGAGTTGATGCCATGCTAACAACATTTAAAATGTCATGCAAGCATCTTACTTGTTGCATGATGTCCATGCTTGTTTGTTCATTAGATTGTTTTTCTTTTTCGGTCTATCTTTGGGTAGAATCGGGAGACGCTTCTGAGTTTGAGAAAACTGCCGAGAACGTTCTGGAGGAGCAGAGTTACTATCCCACTGAAGGGATTCCAGGCAAGATGGTCATTACCTTGGATATTATTACTAACTTTGCTTGATAGTTGTCTCGTTGCTATCGCTTGGTCTCACTATCTACCACAAGTCTGTCAGCCACCCAAATTGCCATGATACAACCTCTAACCTCCACAACCCAGCAAACCGTTGTTTGGCTATGTTACCGCTTTGCTCAGCCCCTCTTATAACATTGCTAGTTGCAGGTGCAGTGTAGGTTTGGGACATGGATATCTTGGGATATCACACTATCTTGATTATTTAATTAATGCATCTATATACTTGGTTGTGTGTGTGGAAGGCTCGGCCTTTCGCCTGGTGTTTTGTTCCACTCATGCCGCCCTGTTTCTGCAATACCAGTGTTATGCTCCTTGGTTAGCATTCCTAACATGTTTGGGGTTTATGGGCCTCCCTCGACAGTTTGCTTTGAATAAAACTCTTCCAGCAAGGCCCAACTTTGGTGTTAAATTTGCCTAATAACAACTAAAACTGCATAGGGAGTAATTAACCCACGAATAGTTAATGAACAACCCTGGGCTAGTGCACCACATGAGTGTTGGTCAAAAATGGGTAGACTGTGGGGCCACCATTGGTGAACTCAAGGTTTGGTTTTCCCTATAGAATATCCCATGCGATCGTGGCCTGATTACGAGATACGCGTGGCTCCAATCGGGGTGTCGGCACATCTAGAGGTCTTGCTGTTTTTTATTTCCATTATCGAAATGTCTTATGCACCAGGATTCCGATGATGCTTCGGGCTATCTCGGTGTTGAGGTTTTTCCAATGCAGCTTGTGGTAGTTTGTGATGGACTAGTTGGAGCACCCCTATATGGTTAAATCTTTTGGAAAGCCGTGCCCGCGGTTATGTGGCGACTTGGAGATTTCCAATATCCGTTTGTAGAGAACTTCCAAACTAAACTCAACTAAACTACACCAACAATGTGCGTAACCATGATTGTCTCTTTTCGAGGGAGTTCGGGAAGAGAACACGTGGGGTTATGAATCGTAAGTATGTGTTGAGGATCACTTCTTGATCATGCTAGCTTGCTCCCGTTTATGCATAGAACACTCATCTCATTCTTGTACTCGTAAGTTAGACAGATAATTAAATGCTTAGTGTTTGATGTAACCTCACCACTTAATCATTCCTTATCCATTATAGTATTGCTAGTCTTGATACCCATGGTAATGAGATTGCTGAGTCCCCAAGGCTCACATATTACTACAAGAATAGATGCAGGTACAACAGAACCTAATGTAGGTGAGACAGCTGAACTCTAATGGGAGTATAACGAAGAGCGTGTCTTTGGTTGTGTTTGTTCACCTAGAGTGCGCGCCATTTAGAAGGTCTGGTATTCAAATCCCCCTTCTTCTGCAAACATGTTTATCATTTTTATTTTATGCTGTTTGACTGACAAGTGTGTCACTTTAGCTTTTTTGTGTAATTAAATAAAACTAGGGAGTTACCTGGAAAATTTTGCTCCTAACATGTGCGCCCCTGCTATGCATGCAGGGTATACTGAGCCCGAATGCAGTAGAAGGAACAATATTTGCATCAAACAACAAGTTAGACGATGAAAAATCCGTACTTTATAAGTTTTAGCACCAAACTGACTATCCAGTGCAAGTTCTATGCATGTGAGTGATATTATCTCAACTTAAAATAAGCTCAGTACTATATATAGGGATTGACTATTCGTCATCCTAGGTGAGGTATAGTTATTCTTCACCCTCCTTTATTTTAACATCAATGCACCGTAATTTTACGTTCTATAATTTTTGTCTTATTTCAGACGTAAAAAAGAGAACGTAAGAAAATATATAATTACCGTAAAAAATATTTTATGTTACATAAAATTATAAAAGTAAAAATATAGTGCAAAATGCACATAAAATACATTTTTTCTAGTCTTATGACCTATATTTTTTCTTATGATAAATTTTATGTAGTAAATCAATATGAATGTAACTATTTGTATTCCAAATGTAATTTATTTACAAAACGATCGTAAGATTACCTCGGGTGAAGAATAAATTATTCTGCACCCTGGGTGGTGACGAAATCCTAGTTTTGTAACCCTAGTTTTACTCGTCGTAGGAGATGCTGACGACATCTGATGGACCGGCTTCCCCATCGTTGGCCAAGGCCCGTGGCTCCAACTCCTCGCTAGACTCCACGTCCACAAAGACTTCCTCTAGCTCCACATCCGTCTCATGGTGGTAGTGGCGGTTTACGGCGACCTGGAGCTATGACTATGTAAAAGCCCAAGTGTGATGATCCAGGTTTTGTAACCATAAACCATCTTTGTCATGAGTGGATCCTATGTTGGCATAAGTAATGTTGCACCATGATCATTGTTTTGCATTGGTTCATTTAGTTTTGTGGCATGATGATTCACTTGGTGTTGCTTCATATTGTATCAATCATGCCCATGTTGTGTTTTCCATGTAAGCTTATATGTGATCACCCCTTCCCTGCCTTCTTGCACTCAACTTCATCTTTGTTTCCACCCAAATCCATATACCCAAGCATGAGCTTCTTCTTCTTCTCTTCCATTTATTTGCATGTGGGATATTTTTCTGCTTCAAATAAATTCTCAATTTTTTTCTAAATTCTCTAATCCATGCCAATCACCACTCCTCCAAATTTTAGTAATTTTGGAAATGTTTTGGACATATTCAAAACTGGTCAAGTTTGAATTAAATTTAAACTTGGTTTAATTTTCTGTCTTTAAATAATGGCAGAGCATTTTATCCAAATTGTGCATAATTCCAGGGCTCCAAGAATATTTTCTTCTCTGCAATATTCCACCTCTAGCCCCTCTTTATTTTTCTCAACATTTTTTGTTTAAATAGAGAAGAAAGAAAAGAAAGGCAGAGGGAGAGACAGATGGCCCAACAGCAGCAGTGCCCAGCTAAACCCCCAAAGCCCACCTAACCCTCTCTCTAATCCCTTCTCACCCGCGCTCCCACATACCCCTGCTAGCATGCATCCATGTGACGTTGTTTGCTCCACTCGTCAGTCTCTGACTACAGTCGACCCGCACCCCTCCTTTTCGTCCTCCTCTCACTTGCACCATCGTGACCGTGGCCGAGAGCATGGGAGCTCCACCTTGAAGCTTCCAACCCTTCTATTTAGCATATCGGCGTTCGTGAGCCCCCTAGGTTTCCCTCTTCCGCATCCACCGGAGCCAGGTGAGTCGCGCCCACCATAGTCATCACCCCCTTTGCTTCCCGAACGGATTCGAGAGCACGTGCTTGTCGCCAGCTGCTACTTGTGAGTTGCGTTGTGATTTTCCCCCGAAGAGGAAGGGTGAAACAATATAGTAGCAGATAGTATTTCCCTCGATGATAACCATGGTTATCAACCAATAGGAGAACCAGGCAAATGCCTACCTAGTAAATAGTACCTGCACACACAAGAGAAAATAGTTGCACTCAACACGGGCAAGAGGGTTGTCAATCCCTTGCAAAGATCAAATCTGGTAATGGTAGATAGATAAATTGCAAGGTAAAATAAAATAAGTGAACCTGCATCAAGGTATTTTTGGTTTTTATAATATGATTAAAATAGACCCAGGGGCCATAATTTTCACTAGAGGCATCTCTCTCATAATAACAGCATATGGTGGGGTAGACAAATTGTTGTTAGGCAATTGATAGAAAAACGTATAGTTATGACATTATTCATGGCAATGATAATGTATATAGGCATTACGTCCGTGACAAGTAGGTCGAAACGATTCTAGATCTACTACTATTACTCCACCAATCGATCGACTCCTGCCTGCATCTATGGTATTAAGTTCATGACGAACAGAGTAACGCTTTAAGCAAGATTTCTTAATGTAGATAGAATAAAACCAAGCAATGTGATTAAACCATGTCGCTTTACCCTTAGTGGCAACAATACAAATATGTGCCTTGCTTCCCCTTCTGTCACAAGGTGAGGACACCGCAAGATTGAACCCACTACAAAGCACCTTTCACTGTTTACTTCATATCCCTTCCCAAAACCGTTTCTTTCGTTCTGGTAGAACCATAATTCCGTTTGCGATGAACTTGTATGCATTTAGGGTAGAACTACGTGTAGAATATGATTATTTTCATGCCATGCATCATATTTATCACCATGCTCATGTTCTCTCCAGATTGCATTTTTTCACCTAAATGAGCATGAATTATTTGCTTGAACCACTTCTATGTGACTCAAGGCTTCATTTAATATTGCCATGAGTTGATGCCATGTTAACAACATTTAAAATGTGATGCAAGCATCTTGTTGCATAATTTCCATGCTTGTTTGTTCATTAGATTTTTTTTTCTTTTTTGGTCTACCTTTGGTTAGAATCGGGAGACGCTTCTGAGTTTGAGGAAACTGCCGAGAATGTTCTGGAGGAGCAGAGTTACTATCCCACTGAAGAGATTCCAGGCAAGATGTTAATTACCTTGGATATTATTACTAACTTTGCTTGCTAGTTGTCTCGTTGCTATCCCTTGGTCTCACTATCTACCACAAGTCTGTCAACCATCCAAATTGCCATGATACAACCTCCAACCTCCACTACCCAGCAAACCGTTGTTTGGCTATGTTACCGCTTTGCTCAACCCCTCTTATAACATTGCTAGTTGCAGGTGCAGTGTAGGTTTGGGACATGGATATCTTGGGATATCACACTATCTTGATTATTTAATTAATGCATCTATATACTTGGTTGTGTGTGTGGAAGGCTCGGCCTTTCGCCTGGTGTTTTGTTCCACTAATGCCGCCCTAGTTTCTGCAATACCAGTGTTATGCTCCTTGGTTAGCATTCCTAACATGTTTGGGGTTTATGGGCCTCCCTCGACAGTTTGCTTTGAATAAAACTCTTCCAGCAAGGCCCAACTTTGGTGTTAAATTTTCCTAATAACAACTAAAACTGCATAGGGAGTAATTAGCCCATGGATAGTTAATCAACAACCCTGGGCTAGTGCACCACATGAGTGTTGGTCAAAAATGGGTAGACTGTGGGGCCACCATTGGTGAACTCAAGGTTTGGTTTTCCCTATAGAACATCTCATGCGATCGTGGCCTGATTACGAGATACGCGTGGCTCCAATCGGGGTGTCGGCACATCTGGAGGTCTTGCTGTTTTTTATTTCCATTATCGAAATGTCTTATGCACCAGGATTCCGACGATGCTTTGGGCTATCTCGGTGTTGAGGTTTTTCCAATGCAGCTTGTGGTAGTTTGTGATGGACTAGTTGGAGCACCCCTATAGGGTTAAATCTTTTGGAAAGCCGTGCCCGCGGTTATGTGGCGACTTGGAGATTTATAATACCTTGTAGGGAACTTCCAAACTAAACTAAACTAAACTACACCAACAATGTGCGTAACCATGATTGTCTCTTTTCAGGGGAGTTCGGGAAGAGAACACGTGGGGTTATGAATCGTAAGTAGGTGTTGAGGATCACTTCTTGATCATGCTAGCTTGCTCCCGTTTATGCATAGAACACTCATCTTATTCTTGTACTCGTAAGTTAGACAAATAATTAAATGCTTAGTGTTTGATGTAAGCTCCACTTAATCATTCCTTATCCATTATAGTATTGCTAGTCTTGATACCCATGGTAATGAGATTGCTGAGTTCCCAAGGCTCACATATTACTACAAGAATAGATGCAGGTACAACTGAACCTAATGCAGGTGAGACAGCTGAACTCTAATGGGAGTATGACGAAGAGCATGTCAGGATGTACGTGAGACCCCCCGGCGATCAGTAGTGGCACCTTAGTTGGTAGTCTGGGACGATAGGAGGGTGGTTATCATGCTTATTTTATTTGCAGCTTCTTAGACCATGTCTGGGATTTCATTTGTAGTTAGCTCATGTTCTTCTCCTTGATGATTGGATGACTTGTTGACCATGTTGTAGTTTGTGGCGAGTGCAAGCCTCTATTTGGCATTCTCATCTGTTCAGTACATGGTATGTTGTAATGATATCGACCTTGCTATGCACTTGATATGCGATTCTGTCCCAATCATTGATTCAACATACGATCTAGATATAATTGCATCTTGGGCATTACAGACTGGATGGACTCGAGAATGGGCTGCTACTTCGCATCCTTCTCCATTTGGGCCACCTCAAACTCAACCAACGTGTCCATGGCAAATCCGGTCGTAGGAGGCACCGGATCCGCCTTGCCTTCCTCCTCCTCGTCGTCCTACATCTCTGCGTCCTCCATCTCTATTCCCGACACCACTACTCCGATGGCAGTTGTTTTGCCTCCTCCTACCGCTCCTCATCCTGCTCCGAAGAGTCCGAAGGAAAGCCGGGTACGATGCAAGCGATGCGTCGTGCCTCAATCTCCGATATGATCTTCACCCAATGCTGCGGAGTGAGCATCTCATAGGTGGTTATCCACTACAATCCATGTCTACCGGTGGACCGTGAGCTTGGAGTGGATTGGGTGTGGCAGCACGGATAAGAGGGAGCTGGTGGAAATGCGGGTGATTAGGGTTGAGACTTGCTGTCCGGCTTAAATTGCCGGATTTGGCCACTGGGCAGCGTGCCAGAGCAGCAACACGAATGCATCCTCATCGGCCCAATGGGATTCGATGTGTGTTCCCATGGGGAGTAAATTACTCAAAACCACCACATTTGTCGCTAGGGTAACAGGTTGCAACCTTTTTGTCAAAAATCACAAATTACCATCACTTTGCAGAAAGTGAGTAACAAATCCCGTTGATCCAAAACTGACGCGACTAAGCACAAAACTTACTAGTTGGACCCACATGTCGTGCCGACGGGGAATATCTACATGGTCAATATGATGAGGTGTCCAAGGGTCCCATATCTGAGCCAACAGCGGGATGTAGGCGATGGGGTGGCCTGGCATGGGCATGACTCATGCACAGCTAGCGACGAGGCTAGGCGTTGGCAGTCCTTTCGATCGAGTTGGCGAGCAGGGAGGATGGGGTGAACACGCGGGAATAGTGGCGGGCATCAAGGGAAACCACCGATGGCGGTAACGAGTTGATCTAGGTCGACTGGCAGCGAGACGAGGTCCCGATCTGTTCGAGGAAGGTTGCAAGCGCCAGTTTCACTACATATCAGAGGTGAAGCAGCTGCTCCGGCCGGTGGCAAGATCCTTCATGCCGCAGTGCTCGTACTTGATGGCGGACATGCGCGGCGACGCGAGGTCCGGCCGCAACAGGGTAAGGCAAGGCAAGGTGATGTCGAGCGGTCCCACGGCATGGAGAAGAGTTCCTAGTGGCGGCGTGGGTCGAGCTCTGGTAGTGGTCCTCTCATGCATTTACTTAGAGAGAGAGAGAGAGAGAAGGAGAGCATGGGAGCTCGGGAGAGAAGGGGGAAGGAAGGAGGAGAGAAGGGGGAAGGAAGGAGGAGAGAAAGAGAGCAGGAGCAGCGGTGGCTGGTCCTCCGGTGACTCATCGGTGTTGGTCGGACAGCGATCGCCGGCGGGGTTGACTCATGCGAGGCGTTGTCATGTGGGACCCTTGGAAGAAGAAGGAGGAGAGATGTGAGAAGGAAGAAGGAGGTGTGGGGCTGACATGTGGGACCCTTGGACATCTCAGCGTATTGTCCACATAGATATGCCACATCGGCCCAACATGTGGGTCCAACTGGTCTGTTTTGTGCTTAGTCATAGCCCAATTTCAAATCAGTGGCCTTTGTTACTCAATTGTCGTGGAAGTGGTGGTTGTCTCATTGTCTATGCTAAATCTGGCATATGTCGAGGTAGGGGTCCTAAGCTAGGCGTCTAGGAGTGATGGTAATATGGACACATGATTTAACCCAGGTTCAGGCTCTCTCGAAGAGATAATATCCTATGTCCTGCTCTTGATTGTATTCATATGAGGGATAGTACATAGTACATGTATCTACCACGAGATTGTTGTAATGAATACGAGATGTAATATGATCTATTGACTATCCTGGCCTCGGTTTATGTAATGCACCGGAGGCCTAGGGTTTAGAAGAGTCCTCGTCTAGTGCACCAAGTCTTGTAGGATCTTCCTTCTATGCGTCATGGGCTTCTCCAAGTTTCCCATTAATGAACCTCCACGGAGGGGTCCTAGGCCCGGCCCTCCTGGCAGGGAGATGACATGGTGAGTACCCCCTAATTTAGGACACCAATAGTATCCTCCTTGAAATGGTCTTCAAGTTGGGGACACTCCTCGGTTCTTTTGAACTATTCTTCATCTTCGGTCGTCGGTCTTGAAAGATTTAACAAATCTTCGCAACTCTGATGTTCAGGATCGCTGAGGTGTATCCGAAGAGTTCACATGTCAGGCGTCCAAAGAGTTCACATGTCGGGCATCCAAGGAGCCCTTTTAAGCTATCAGGCTTTATCAATGCCTTGTTATTTTTATGACACACCTTGGGTTCAAAGTTTTTCCCATGCGGGTGGTATCCTCTTGTAGCCGAGCTCCAACGCCGGACTGCATCCGAGGTGTCTTTTTGAAGGTGAGCTCCAACGTCGGTCTACATCCGAGGTGTCATAGATTACCTTGGTTTGAAATAGTTGAAGGGGTTCAGCCGAGCTTAAAGCAAAGAACGTTCTCTATGGAGCCAGCCACTCAGATCCGAGCTTTGTGTAGGGCTGCTTCCGGGGTGGTGCACCACCTCGCCGTGGGCTAATTATTTGTCAACTTTTTATTGGTGCAATTTATTCTATGCCAAGATGTAAAACCAATAGCCCTCAAGGTGTGTGCCAGACTAAAATCCGAGATGCACTGGAAGGACAACATAAAACCACTGATCCTAGTAGCCCCTAAGACTAAGGTCGATTCGTGAAATTGTCATTAGGATCAAGTCCTTGCTCAGCAGAAGCCTTAGGAACGGAAACGCGATGCGCAGTAGTTCCCGAGACTTAGGTTGGGTGTGTCCGACCAACCTAAGGATGGTAATCTCCTCCGAAACTGTTTTGCGCTTTGGATTTTCTGCATTGAATCATCAATGTAGTAGCCCCACGAGAATCGGGTTGGGCAACATGGACAACCCTAGGATCATGTCTCCTCAGGAACTTGTTCGATCAGTGTTTGAGTGTCGCCATCACCGTGGTGCAGCTCGGCAGGGAAGATACCGAACTACGGCTCGGAAAAGATCTTTACTGAACAGAAGTACCACTTGGTACAACCCAGGCCGGTTCCACGGGACTCGTTGGTAAAAATGCGAGACGTTGGCGTGGAAATAATTTATCCATAAATGGTGTGCAAATAATTTAGGAATTAACAACATGGAATTTTTTCTATAACGGCTCCTCAGACGGCTCTATGGGGCCCGTCGGTTGACCTACAAGATGCTGTCGTGAAATTTTTTGCTATCACAACTCCTCAGCTGGCTCTGAGGGAGTTGTCGGTCAACCTGCAAGAATTTTTCTTTCATAAATGAATTATGAATTTATGTATCTATGCACATGGCCATTTTTAAGCCCATATTTGTAGATGTTATACTCCTTTAACCAGCCATCGGCTTCTACTTGATTCCCAACATCAACTTGTTTTCTTGGGCGAATTTTGTTATGGAACTAGGCAATCTGGCCATAGGGTCACAACGTAAGGCTTATGGAGAGTTATGTTATATTGCTTTTTAACGCAAGTCACATCTTCGGCGAAAAATAGTTCCTCTAGCAGTCCCTTTTCCTGGGGTGTCATGTTAATCTCGATGAATTAGCCGTTATCCCAATATACTTGCTTGAAGGCCTCGACTTAGGAATATCCTCGGCGTAATAAGTAGGCTCTACACCCTACGTATAGTGCCCTTTAAAAAGGCCTTGATTTTTTACTTCCTCTGTTGTCGACCAATTATATTCTTATGACCGCTAGCTTTTGGCTTCACCTATATGAGGTACTTGCTAGGTTGACCCAGAAGTAATAATCGCATCACCGGAAACATAAGGGGTAAGCAAAGGAGTAAGGCAACCCAAATTGATGCATATTGTGGCTTTATAACGATTTATGGGAAGCCAACGCTTGTATAACAAATACAAACGCCGAGGATATGTTAGGCTCTCTAGGAGTCCCAAGGTAATTGTGCCGATGTTCCTCAAAGAGCACCCGGTATAGTTTATTGGACTCTTTTATAGGTCTAAAGTGTTTTATACCGAAAAAATTGAGATAAATATTGCGCATTTTTTTCAAAGACTGCCCAACTTATTTTCTATTAGTGACCACAGACAAGTTGAGCACCTTCATGAAAGCAAGCTTACTTATCAAAAAGTCCTTTGTTTTACACAAACAACCTTTATGGTTAATATTTCTGAATGGCCGATCAAATTTGCGCATGTTGTGACAGTGAGCTTTTAAGCTGTATTTTGCAGGTTTATGCTATATGTTGTTTTGACTTGACCATCACTGTTTAAGATATGTAGTTCGCCAGCGTCGTCTTCCGCCCCTTAGTAGAAACTACTAAGGGTGTTCCTTCCTAATTGCAACCCTTAGCCGACGTCCCGGTGCCCGGAGACGATTGTATAAGTAGAAACAAGACATTCAGACCTTGGGGCTAAAACATACACTAGTCTTAGAAACATTCGTTTGGGGGCAACTTAATAGCCCCCAGTAATGTGGAGTCCTCGGATCGTCTGAGGTTGAACCACCTACACTTTGGCTTTTCCGAAAAGAGAGCCCCTCTTTTTACACTGATAACCTCTATCGGCTATATATAGTTTAACACTGCCTATGGTGCGCTGATAGATTTACGTGTGTTGTGATAGTCAACTTTCGGCTTTATCCATGTGAGGTACTTGACTAGTTAAACCAGAAGTAACAAACACAGTGGTTCTCCCTTTACACCCTTAGCTGAACAAAGCGAAAACATAACGGGTAAGCACAGGAGCCGGGCAATCCAGCTATTGACCAAAGACACAACTCGAAATTGATGCATATATATGTGAAGTACCGAGGACGTTTTGCGAGGACTCCATGGACGACAGCAAGGACTCAGCCGAAGTCATCGACTCCAGCGATGAAGGGGAGGAGGGGGAGGAGGAGGAGGATGAGGAGGAGGAGGAGGAAGAGGACGGCGACATCTACATGCCAGAGGCTGGTGCGGATGATCAGCCCCACCCCGACCGGGCCTCAAGCAACGACCCGCGCTCCAAAGCGCCGACCACTACTGGAGGCGGCCAGGTGGTGACCGACCAGCCGCCCGTGCCTCCGACAGACGCCACCGACTTCGTCATCCAGCCTTCCGCCACCCCGACTGTCGTTGTCGACTCCAGCGCCAAGCCAGAGCCGCCTGTTGCGCCAATCGGTGCAGCTGACTCCATCATCCAGCCGGAGCCGCCTGCTGCAGCAACTGGCACCATCGACCCCAGCATCCAGCCGTAGCCGTCCGCTACGCCAACTGGCACCGTCGACATCAGCGCCCAGTCGGAGCCGTCTGCTGCGCCAACCGGCGCTGCCGACCCCAAAGCCCAGCCGGAATCCTCCGCCGCTCCTTAGGGATTTTATCTTTTTTCTTTTCCTGCTTGCTATTCTGAACACTGTTGTTAAATTTGCACAATTCCACCCGTGGGGTGTATATCAAACCTTGCTGAATGCCGGCCAATGGGCCTTTATCTATGTAAATATTTTATCGCAACTTTATGCTTTGTTCTGCCGATCTCTAGCTTTCCTTGCGCGAACTCCTTGCTTTTTTCCTTTGTCGCCCTCCCTTAGCTATCCTCTTGCCAGCCAAGCAGCCGCTCTGCGGACTGCGGCTAGTTTGAGTACTTAGCTTTTTTACGGGAGGGCAAGTACTTCGCCGTTTGGAGGTTTTTGCAAGGGAGGCAGAGGCCGGCCGGCCGGCTGCTCGGCAGCTGGCCGGTGCCGACCTCGGCTATATGTACTTTTTCCTTAACCATTTTTCATGTGGGCACTGTCTTGCCGCCTCTGCCCGCCATGCAGTCGCTCTGCAAACTGTGGCTTCTGGCAGAAGATGTTTTAGGTGCCAACACATTACTTGTTCGGCTGCAGGAGGCGGCATATAGTGGAGGGCGGCAAACCTCCGGGCCGACTGGTCGACCCGGTGCCAGGCAGAAATCATAAAATAGAAACACACTCATGGGCATAATACTTATCATATAGATAAAGGGAGGGCAGTCCCCGAGTTCGTCTCGGGGGACCCGGAGTCTTTGTACATAATACAAAAGGTAGCGTGATACATACTGCTTTCAACTGTAAAATCTCCGGAGGAGGTTTGCATTCCACGGCCTCTCTGTCTCCTAGCCTGAATCATCTCTTTTGCGTGCTCTGGGCTTTTGAGCATCGATCAGATAGTAGGAGTCGTTGCCCAGCACCTTGTTGATGATGAAGGGGCCTTCCCAAGGCGCCGAGAGCTTGTGCTGGCTGACTGTTCGCTAGATCAGCCGGAGCACAAGGTCTCCCTCTTGGAAGGATCTTGGCTTCACCTTGCGGTTGTAGTATTGGCGCAGACTCTGCTGGTAGATGGCGGACCGGCTGAGTGCCAACAGCCGACCCTCTTCCAGCAGGTCGACGCCGTCTTCTCGCGCCTCCTTGGCGTCCGCCTCGGTGTACATGGTGAATCGCGGGGAGTCGAACTCTATGCCCGTTGGGATGATGGCTTCAGCACCGTAGACGAGGAAGAAGGGCGTGAAGCCGGTCGACTTGTTCGGAGTTGTGCGCAAGCTCCAGAGGATGGCCGGCAGCTCATCGAGCCAGCAGCCGGCTGAACGCTCAAGAGGCTCGACTAGTCGGGGCTTGATGCCAGACAAGATGAGGCCATTTGCTCGCTCAACCTGGCCGTTTGACTGCGGGTGGGCAACGGACGCTAAGTCCAGTCGGATACCCTGCGTCGCGCAGAAACGAGCCAAGGCTCCTTTGGCAAAGTTCGTGCCATTGTCGGTGATGATGCTATGCGGTATATCGTACCGAGTGGTGATGTCGGCGACGAAAGTCACGGAAGTCAGCCCATTCGGTTTCTTGATTGGCTTGGCCTCTATCCACTTGGTGAACTTGTCCACAGTGACAAGCAGATGAGTCATGCCACCATGGGTTGTCTTGAATGGCCCCACCATATCCAAACCCCAAACAGCAAATGGCCAAGCAATCGGAATAGTCTTGCGTGCAGAAGCTGGCAAATGAGGCTTGGAGCGGAATCTTTGGCACCCTTGGCACTTCTAGACCAACTCTTTGGCCTCTTCAAGAGCAGTCGGCCAAAAGAATCCATGGCAAAAAGCTTTGGCCACGAGTGCTCTCGAGGCCGCGTGGTGGCCGCATTCACCCTGGTGAATATCTCTGAGGATCGCTCGGCCCTGGTCCGGCTCCACACAGCGCTGGTACACACCAGTGACACTGCGCCGAACCAGCTCTTTGTTGACTATGGTGTATGCCGCCGCCCGCCATTGCACTTGTCGGGCCAGGGTCTCGTCGCTGGCAGCTCTTTGTTTACCAGGAATTTGAGGATGGGTTGAGCACATGACGGTGCTGCTATCTCTCCGACTGCTACGGCAACAACTTGTACAAGGGTGGTTGGGCTGGGAGGCGGCGGGTTGGAGTCGGCTGCCGCCTGCTGTCTTGAAGAAGTCCCCGGGCCGACTGCTCCAGTCCCCGTGCCGGGCTCTGGAATTCCCGGGCCGGGTGCGACGGCTGTAGTCCCTGGGGCGCCTGCCGAAGTCCCCGTGTCGGCTTCTGGTATCCTCAAGTTGGATTCGACTGCTTCAGGAGGGGCCGGCATGAAGATGGAGTCGGACTCTGGAGATGGCTTGACAGACGGCTTGAGGAGGTGCTGCAAGGCGACACCGGCTGGTATCGCCTGGCGAGTGGAGCCGATCCGTGCCAAAGCATCCGCTTGCTCACTGTCATTTCTTGGCACGTGAAGGAACTCGCACCCGTCAAAGTATCCATTGAGTTGATGCACGAGGAAATGGTAGCTTGCCATATTTGCGTCCTTGGCATCCCAGTCGCCTGACGACCGCTGGACCACCAAGTCGGAGTCACCATAGCATAGGATCCGGCGAATGCTGAGTTCCTTGGCAAGTCGTAATCCATGTATTATGAGTGCCTCGTATTCTGCTACATTGTTGGAGGCGACAAAATGGACTTGCAACACATATTTGAGCTTGTCGGCTTTGGGAGAGGTGAGGATGATGCTGGCTCCCAGACCGGTGCGCATCTTTGAACCATCAAAATGCATCCGCCAATGGGTGGAGTCTGGTGCTGGTGGTAGGTACTGGGTCTCGGCCCAGTCGACGAGGAAGTCGGCCAACACTTGCGACTTGATGGCGGTGCGAGGCTAGTTGTAGATGGTGTAAGGGGCCAGATCAATGGCCCACTTGGCCACTCGGCCAGAAGCATCTCGGCTTCCCAGGATCTCAGTGAGCGGAGCCGTGTAGACGATGGTTATTGGGTGCTCTTGAAAGTAGGGCTTCAGCTTCTTGGCGGCAAAGTGCACGCCATAGCACATCTTCTGATAATGCGGGTAGTTTTTCTTGGAGGCGGACAATACTTCACTCAAGTAATATACCGGTCTCTTGACCGGAAATGCTCTGCCCTCCTTCTTGCGCTCTACCATAATGACTGTGCAGACAACCCGACTAGTGGCAGCGATGTAGAGGAGCATGGGCTCCTTCTCGGTCAGAGCTGCCTGGACAGGCGGGGTTGCCAACATCTTATTGAGCTGGGAGAAGGCTTCGTCCGCCTTGTCATTCCACTCGGAAAAAGTGGTCTTCTTCATAAGTTGGTACAGAGGGAGAGCCTTCTTGCCCAGCCGACTGATGAAACGGCTAATTGATGCCAGGCAGCCGATGCCAGGCAGCCGGTGAACTTCTGCACGTCCAGCAGTCGGGTGGCACCTCCATCTTCTCAATGGCCTTGATCTTTACCGGGTTGCACTCTATGCCGCGCTCTGAGACCATAAAGCCAAGGAGCTGGCCGGCTGGTACTCCAAAGACACATTTCTCCGGGTTGAGCTTGATCTGGAATCGACGCAAATTCTCAAAATTTTCCTTGAGGTCTTCTAGCAGCGTGCCACGCTTCTCCGTCTTCACCACCACATCATCCACATAGACATGGGCATTTCTGCCGAGTTGCTTGAGGAGACACTTCTGCATGCAACGCTGAAACGTGGCGCCGGTGTTTGTCAAGCCAAACGTCATGGTCAGGTAGCAGAAGGCTCCGAATGGCGTGATGAAAGCGGTCTTCAGCCTGTCGACTGGGTTCAGCTTTATCTGATGGTACCCTGAGTATGCATCCAAGAAACTCAACAGCTCGCATCCGACTGTGGAGTCTATCACTTGATCAATCCTTGGCAGAGCAAAGGGATCTTTGGGGCAAGCTTTGTTGAGGCTAGTGTAGTCAATGCACATGCGCCACTGCTTATTCTTCTTCAATACTAGGACTGGATTGGCCAGCCACTCTGGAAAGAACACTTCCATGATGAATCCGGCTGATAGAAGCCGGGCTATTTCTTCTCCGACAACTCTTCTCTTCTCTTTCGACAGGTGGCACAAGGGCTGCCTGACCGGCTTGGTGTCGGGTCAGACATGTAACTTGTGCTCGGCGAAATCCGTCGAAACACCCGCATGTCTTTGGGATACCATGCGAAGATGTCCCGATTCTCACCGAGGAAATCGACGAGCTCGCTTTCCTATTTGTTGTCAAGCTTTGCACCTATGACAGCGTGCCTCTCCGGGTGCTCCGGGTCCAGGGGTATCTTCTTTGTTTCCTTGGCCAGCTTGAACGAGCCCTCAACCTCTGACTCCTGGGGGATGGGTGATATTTCTAGCTTCTTGCCTGCCAACGCCACCACCCGGTCAAGGAGTCGCTTCTCAGCTGCAATCACGAGGGACTCGGCCAGCCGGCTGCTATCTGTGGTGCAAGCGACCGACTTCTTGTAGTCTCCCTACGGACAGGATCCCCTTGGTACTCGGCATCTTCATCTTGAGGTAGGCATAGTGGGGGACTGACATGAACTTGGCCAGAGCTGGTCGGCCAAGCAGTGCATGGTAGGGGCTTTCGAGGTCCACCACTTCAAACCAAACTGGCTCACGGCGGAAATGATTCTTGTCTCCAAAGAGAACATCAATCTGGGTCTTGCCGATTGGTGAGTAGGAAAGGCCAGGGACTATGCCATGGAACACAGTCCGACTGGGGATGAGCTGCTTTTGCTTGATTCCCAACTTCTCCATTGTGTCACGGTACAGGATATTGATGCTGCTACTGCCATCTATCAAGACTCTGGAGAAACGTGCTGCCCGCCTCTCCATTGCAAAGGTATCATCTAGGACCAGGGCGTATGAACCTAGGGAAGGCATCACTTCCGGGTGGGCGGCCCTGCTCCAACTGATAAGCTTCTCAGACCAATGCATGAATTCCGGAGTGTTGGAGGCCACTGCTTGCACTTCTTGTTGTTGCAGCCGTCTGCCGCGTCTGTCGTCGGCCACGCTGGTGAACACAACATAAGCTTCGTGTTCCTCCGGGTACTCGTCTTGTATATATGGCGCCGACTGGTCGGGCTGCCGACTGCTGGGGCTGAGGAGGCGGCAGTCCAGCAGGCGGAGGGGGCAGGAGTCCATCTCCCTTGGCGATTCTGGCGAGCCTGTGACACTTCCGAGTGGTGTGGTTGGACGGCTTTGCGCCGCTATGGAACTTGTAGGGTGCATCTAAGGTTTGCTCATAAGAAAAGGCGGGCAACCAATTGGACTTGCCACCCTTCTGCCGCTTGGGTGCCGGCTGCCCTTCCGGCTGCTGATCCTCGATCGTCGCCACCTGCCGGCTGGTGGAAGCCGGCTGGGTGGCCTTCCGCTTGTTGTCACCTAGTTGCTGTCGCCGACTGGTGTCACCAGCTGGAGTCCGAGGGGCCTGAGGTGCCACCTTGCCGGATGCATCAACTAGGATTTCCGCCTTCATGGAGGAGTCGGCCGTGGCGTGCTTGTCAGTGATGATCAGCAGCTCGTCGAGCATCTCAGGCTCGTCGCAGAGGAGTCGATGCTTGAGGAGGGTTCCCTCTCGGCACCCGACGGTGAAGTACTCGATTGCCTGCACCTCGTGCACGCCTTCGCAGGAGTTACGCAGCTCGGTCCAGCGCGTGAGGTAGTCACGAGTCGACTCTGTGGGCCCTTGGACGCACAAGGAGAGTTGTCGGGGCTTGGGAGCCCGCTTGTAGGTGCTGGTGAAGTTGCGGATGAAGGCCTCGGTGAAATCAACCTAGCTATTGATGCTGCGGGGCTTCAGGCTGTTGAGCCACGTTCGGGTTGTGCCCTGAAGCATGAGGGGGACGTACTTCACGGAAACCCGCTTGTTGCCGTTTGCTATGCTGACAGCTGTCAAGTAGTCGACCAGCCAATCCTCCGGCTTCACAGAGCCGGTGTACTTGGGCGTATCTCGAGGGAGGGTGAACCCTTTGGGAAAGGGCTCATCCCGGATTCGTGGGCCGAAACAGGGCGGGCCCAGCGCATCTTCTTCTTCTTCTAGCGCTAGGGATCAGTTGAGGCGGTCGATCCGATGGCGGGCGTCGTTCTCTCTGACTCCCTCTCGGCGGCCAAGGTGGTCGCCGAGTGTCGGGTGCGTGACAGGCGGCGGAGTGGGATATCTTGCTCCGCGAGGCGGAGGAGGCGGAGGATTGCCTCGGCGCACCACCGCTCGAGGGCGGCCGTCTTCGTCACGCTCGATGGAAAGGCGTGTCCGGCTTCGGCTGGCCGCCGGCTCGTTGCCTCGTCTTCCACGGGCGCCGCCAGTAGGCGTCCGGGATGTCGCGCTGTGTTCTTGGCGAAGGGGCGGCTCGTTGGTACGTCCATTTTGCATCATGCTTTTATGTCAATATTTATTGCATTATGGGCTGTTATTTCATGTTATGTTACAATACTTATGGCTATTCTCTCTTATTTTACAAGGTTTACATGAAGAGGGAGAATGCCAGCAGCTGGAATTCTGGGCTGGAAAAGGAGCAAATATTGAAGGCCTGTTCTGCATAACTCCAAAAGTCCTGAAACTCCACGGAATATCTTAAAATAAATAAAGAAAAATCATCGCCAAAGATGAAGGCCAGGGGGCCCACACCCTGCTCACGAGGGTGGGGGGCGCCCCCCTGGGCGCGCCCCCTACCTCGTGGGCCCGCTGGTGGTTCTCCGACGCCCATCTTCTCCTATATGAAGTCTTTCGATGAGAAAAAAAGAAAGAGGCAACCTTTCGGGACGAGACTCCGCCGCCACGAGGCGGAACCTTGGCGGAACCAATCTAGGGCTCCGGCAGAGCTGTTCTGCTGGGGACACTTCCCTCCGGGAGGGGGAAATCATCACCATCATCATCACCAATGCTCCTCTCATCGGGAGAGGGCAATCTCCATCAACATCTTCACCAACACCATCTCATCTCCAAACCTTAGTTCATCTCTTGTATCCAATTCTTGTCTCCAAGTTCGGGATTGGTGCTAGTAGGTTGCTAGTAGTGTTGATTACTCCTTGTAGTTGATGCTAGTTGGTTTATTTGGTGGAAGATCATATGTTCAGATCCTATATGCATATTATTACCCGTCTGATTATGAACATGAATATGCTTTGTGAGTAATTACGTTTGTTCCTGAGGACAAGGGAGAAGTCTTGCTATTAGTAGTCATGTGAATTTGGTATTCGTTCGATATTTTTGATAAGATGTATGTTGTCTAGCCTCTAGTGGTGTTATGTGAACGTCGACTACATAACACTTCACCATTATATGGGCCTAGAGGAAGGCATTGGGAAGTAATAAGTAGATGATGGGTTGCTAGAGTGACAGAAGCTTAAACCCTAGTTTATGCGTTGCTTCGTAAGGGGCTGATTTGGATCCATATGTTTCATGCTATGGTTAGGTTTACCTTAATACTTTTGTTGTAGTTGCGGATGCTTGCAATAGAGGTTAATCATAAGTGGGATGCTGGTTCAAGTAAGAACAGCACCCAAGCACCGGTCCACCCACATATCAAATTATCAAAGTATCGAACGCGAATCATATGAGCGTGATGAAAACTAGCTTGACGATATTCCCATGTGTTCTCGGGAGCGCTTTTCCTGTTATAAGAGTTTGTCCAGGCTTGTCCTTCGCTACAAAAAGGATTGGGCCACCTTGCTGCACTTTATTTACTTTTGTTACTTGTTGCTCGTTACAATTTATCTTATCACAAAACTATCTGTTACCACTTATTTCAGTACTTGCGAGAATACCTTGCTGAAAACCGCCTATCATTTCCTTCTGCTCCTCGTTAGGTTTGACACTCTTACTTATCGAAAGGACTACGATAGATTCCCTATACTTGTGGGTCATCAAGACTCTTTTCTGGCGCTGTTTCTGGGAGTGAAGCGCCTTTGGTAGGTGGAATTTCGTAAAGAAAAATTTATATAGTGTGCTGAAATTTTCTGTCACTTGTTACTATGGAAAGTAATTGTCTGAGGGGCTTGTTCGGGGCATCTTCACCCCGTCCAGTAGAGCAAAGAGTTGCTCCCCAACCTACTGAACCTACTGAACCTATTGAAAATGAAACTCCTTTTGAAATTCCTTCGGGTTTGATGGAACAACTGCTAGCTAACACTTTTACAGGAGATGGAACAAAACATCCTGATGAACAGCTACACTTGGATGAAGTTTGTGGACTATTTAAGCTTGCAGGTATACCCGATGATGTTGTTAAGAAGAAGGCTTTCCCTTTATCTTTGAAGGGAGACGCATTGACATGGTATAGGCTATGTGGTGATATGAGATCATGGAACTATAAAAGATTGAAATTGGAATTTCATCAAAAGTATTACCATATGCATCTTGTTCATCGTGATCGCAATTATATATATAATTTTTGGCCTCGCGAAGGAGAAAGCATCGCTCAAGCTTGGGGGAGGCTTAAATCAATGTTATATTCATGCCCCAATCATGAGCTCTCAAGAGAAGTAATTATGCAAAGTTTTTATGCTCGGCTTTCTGATAACAATCGCACCATGCTCGATACTTCTTGTGCTGGCTCTTTTATGATGAAGACTATTGAATTTAGATGGAACTTATTGGATAGAATTAAACGCAACTCTGAAAATTGGGACCTCGACGAAGGTAAAGAGTCAGGTATGACACCTAAGTTTGATTGTGTTAAATCTTTTATGGATACCGATATTTTCCGAAAGTTTAGCACTAAATATGGACTTGACTCTGAGATAGTAGCTTCTTTCTGTGAATCTTTTGCTACTTATGTTGATCTCCCCAAGGAGAAGTGGTTTAAATATCATCCTCACATAGAAGTAAAAGTAGCTGTACCTATTAAAGTTGAAGAAAAGATTGTCACTTATAATGATCCTATTGTTCCCACTTCTTATGTTGAGAAACCACCTTTCCCTGTTAGAACGAAGGATCATGATAAAGCTTCAACTGTTGTTCGTAAAAGCAATATTAGAACTTATACACCTTCTGAGCAAGTCAAAGTAGAACCTAATATTGCGAAAACTCAAAACGGTGCCCGGGCTCATCTGCTCCCTCTCAGCAAAAAAAATCAAAAACAATACTAGAAAAATTCAAAAAATTCCAAATTTATTTGTGGTGGTAGATAATTTGACGCATGAGGTGCGCCCCAAAATTCAACTTATTTGGACATCTGAGCAGCTCTCAGCAAAAAAGACAAATCGGGTCAAAACAGTGCGTGAACAGTAAACATTTTTACAGACCCTGATTTGGTCTTTTTTGCCGAGAGCTGCTCAGATGCTCAAATGAGTTGAATTTTGGGGCGCACCTCACGCGTCAAATTATCTACCACCACAAAAAAAATTGGAATTTTTTGAATTTTTCTAGTATTTGTTTTGAATTTTTTTCTAAGCGTGGGTGCAGATGAGCCCGGGTGCAGATTAGCCGCACTCATAATATTGCTATTGTTAAAGATCTCTTGTCTGATAATATTGATGGGCATGTTATTCAATTCTGTGGTGAAACTGCTAGAATTGCTAAACCTTGTGCTAGAGATAAACATAGACCTGTGGTAGGCGTGCATGTTATTTCTGTTAAAATAGGAGATCATTGTTATCATGGCTTATGTGATATGGGTGCTAGTGCTAGTGTTATACCCATTGACTTATACAAAGAAATTATGCATGATATTGCACCTGTTGAGTTAGAAGATATTGATGTTACAATTAAACTTGCCAATAGAGATAGTATTTCTGCAATGGGAATTGTTAGAGATGTTGAAGTCTTATGTGGAAAAACCAAGTATCCTGCTGATTTTCTTGTTCTTGGTTCTCCACAAGATAGCTTTTGTCCCATTATATTTGGTAGACCCTTCTTGAATACTGTTAATGCTAAGATAGACTGCGAAAAGAATGTTGTTACTATTGGCTTGGATGATATGGTTCATGAGTTTAATTTCTCTAAATTTAGTAAACAACATCGTGAGGAAGAATTGCCTAGTAAGAATGAAATTATTGGTCTTGCTTCTATTGCCATACCTCCTAGTGATCATTTAGAACACTATTTGCTAGACCATGAAAATTATATGTTCATGAATGAAAGAAGGGAAGTAGATGAAGTATTCTTTAAACATGAACCTATTCTGCAACACAATTTGCCTATTGAAATCCTCGGGGATCCTCCTCCACCCAAGGGTGATCCTGTGTTTGAGCTTAAACCGTTGCCTAATAATCTTAAATATGCTTATCTTGATGAAAAGAAAATATATCCTGTCATTATTAGTGCTAACCTTTCAGAGCATGAAGAAGAAAGATTATTGAAAACTCTGAAGAAGCATCGTGCCGCTATTGGATATACTCTGGATGATCTTAAGGGCATCAGTCCCACTCTATGTCAACATAAAATAAATTTGGAAGCGGATGCCAAACCAGTTTGTGATCCTCAACGACGTTTGAATCCTAAAATGAAAGAAGTGGTAAGAAAAGAAATACTCAAGCTTCTGGAGGCACGTATAATTTATCCCGTTGCTGATAGTCAGTGGGTAAGTCCTGTCCATTGTGTCCCTAAGAAGGGAGGTATTAATGTTGTCCCTAATGATAAAGATGAATTGATTCCGCAAAGAATTATCACAGGTTATAGGATGGTAATTGATTTTCGCAAATTAAATAAGGCTACTAAGAAAGATCATTACCCCTTACCTTTCATTGATCAAATGCTAGAAAGGTTATGCAAACATACACATTATTGCTTTCTAGATGGTTATTCTGGTTTCTCTCAAATACCTGTGTCGGCTAGAGATCAATCAAAGACTACTTTTACATGCCCTTTTGGTACTTTTGCTTATAGACGTATGCCTTTCAGTTTATGTAATGCACCTGCTACCTTGCAAAGATGCATGATGGCTATATTCTTTGACTTCTGCGAAAAGATTTGTGAGGTTTTCATGGACAACTTTTCCGTCTATGGTTCCTCTTTTGATGATTGCTTGAGCAATCTTGCTCGAGTTTTGCAGAGATGTGAAGAAACTAATCTTGTCTTGAATTGGGAAAAGTGCCACTTTATGGTTAATTTAGGTATTGTCTTGGGGCACAAAGTTTCTGAAAGAGGTATTGAAGTTGGTAAAGCCAAGGTTGATGCTATTGAAAAGATGCCATGTCCCAAGGACATCAAAGGTATAAGAAGTTTCCTTGGTCACGCCGGATTTTATAGGAGGTTCATTAAGGACTTCTCAAAAATCTCTCGGCCTCTGAATAATTTATTACAAAAAGGTGTACCATTTGTCTTTGATGATGATTGCGTAGAAGCATTTGAAATACTTAAGAAAGCATTAGTCTCTGCACCTGTTGTTCAACCACCTGATTGGAATTTACCCTTTGAAATTATGTGTGATGCTAGTGATTATGCTGTAGGTGCTGTTCTAGGGCAAAGAATTGATAAGAAATTAAATGTTATCCATTATGCTAGTAAGACTCTAGACAATGCTCAAATAAATTATGCTACTACCGAAAAGGAACTTTTAGCAGTTGTATTTGCTTGTGATAAATTCAGACCCTATATTGTTGATTCTAAAGTAACTATTCACACTGATCATGCTGCTATTAAATATCTTATGGAAAAGAAAGATGCAAAACCTAGACTCATTAGGTGGGTTCTCTTGCTGCAAGAATTTGATTTGCATATTGTTGATAGAAAAGGAGCTGAGAACCCCGTTGCAGATAACTTATCTAGGTTAGAGAATGTTCTTGATGACCCACTACCTATTGATGATAGCTTTCCTGATGAACAATTAAGTGTCATAAGAACTTCTCGTAGCACTCCATGGTATGCTGATTATGCTAATTATATTGTTGCTAAATTTATACCACCTAGCTTCACATACCAGCAAAAGAAAAAGTTTTTCTATGATTTGCGACATTACTTTTGGGATGACCCACATCTTTATAAAGAAGGAGCAGATGGTGTTATTAGACGTTGTGTACCTGAGTATGAACAGGAACAGATCCTGCGCAAGTGTCACTCCGAAGCTTATGGAGGACACCACGCTGGAGACAGAACTGCACATAAGGTATTGCAATCCGGTTTTTATTGGCCTACTCTCTTCAAGGATGCCCATAAGTTTGTTTTGTCTTGCGATGAATGTCAAAGAATTGGTAATATTAGTAGACGTCAAGAAATGCCTATGAATTATTCACTTGTTATTGAACCGTTTGATGTTTGGGGCTTTGATTATATAGGACCTTTTCCTGCCTCTAATGGTTATACACATATTTTAGTTGCTATTGATTACGTTACTAAGTGGGAAGAAGCTATTCCAACTAGTAGTGCTGATCATAACACCTCTATTAAAATGCTGAAGGAAGTTATTTTTCCGAGGTTTGGAGTCCCTAGATATTTAATGACTGATGGTGGTTCACACTTTATTCATGGTGCTTTCCATAAAATGCTTGCTAAATATGACGTTAATCATAGAATTGCATCTCCATATCACCCGCAGTCTAGTGGTCAAGTAGAATTGAGCAATAGAGAGCTCAAATTAATTTTGCAAAATACTATCAATAGGTTTAGAAAGAATTGGTCCAGGAAACTGAATGACGCATTATGGGCCTATAGAACTGCATATAAGAATCCTATGGGTATGTCTCCATATAAAATGGTTTATGGAAAAGCATGTCACTTACCTCTCGAACTAGAACATAAGGCATATTGGGCTATTAAAGAGATCAACTATGATTTCAAACTTGCCGGTGAGAAGAGGTTATTTGATATTAGCTCACTTGATGAATGGAGAACCCAAGCTTATGAAAATGCCAAGTTGTTTAAAGAAAAGGTTAAAAGATGGCATGACAAAAGGATACAAAAGTGTGAGTTTAATGTAGGTGATTATGTATTGCTATACAACTCTCGTTTAAGATTTTTTTGCAGGAAAACTTCTCTCCAAATGGGAAGGCCCCTACGTTATCAAGGTCTATCATTCCGGTGCCATAAAAATCAACAACTTCGAAGGCACAAATCCGAAGGTGGTAAACAATCAAAGGATCAAACACTATATCTCAGGTAATCCTATAAATGTTGAAACCAATATTATTGAAAGTGTAACCCCAGAGGAATACATAAGGGACACCTTCCAGACCATTCCAGACTCCGAAAAAGGAATAGGTATGTGATACGGTAAGTAAACCGACTCCAAAACAAATTTTAAGGCAATATTTCTCCATTTTGGAATATTTAGAAAAATAGAAAAATAAGTAGCAGCCCGGGGAGGGCACGAGGCCTCCACAAGGGTGGAGGGCGCGCCCTACCCCCCTGGGTGCGCCCCACTACCTCGTGAGCACTTCGTGTGCCCTCCGGACTCCGTTTCCTTGCACAATACGTATTTTGGTCGGTAAAAATTCATTATATATACTCCCGAAGGTTTTGACTCCCGTATCACGCAAATATCCTCTGTTTTCATTTTGAGCTGTTCCTGTTGCAGATTTAGAGCAAGATGTCTTCTCAAGAGTCATTCGGGGAGAGCTGGGTATCTAACCCGGCACCGGAACCAAGAGCAAACAGCGACGCTGACCACTTTGGGCCAGCAACGGAGGAAGAGATGGAGGCTGACCTGATGAGGGTAGATGCCATGGAAGATCAATAAGTCACCTCTTGCCTCCGAGCTGGGTTCACGATGGGGGAACTACGGAGCTCAGCTATTCCAAACTCGGTTATCCCTTCCAATGTTAGATTTCTTTCCTATGAAAATATGAGGAGGAGTGTCTCTTGTTCTCCCACAGCTATGCAACACCCTTGGGTGCAAGGAGCTTTAGCCGTTACAGGGAAGCTTCGTAAGGAGATAATGGACCTCAAGCAGCAAGTCAATAAGCTCGAGGAGGAGAACCGTATTTTGAGGGGAATCATCGCCAAGAATATTACACCAACAACAAAGAAGGAGATATAATCACATGGGTATGGGCACTCCCCTTGGCAACTGCCAAGCTTGGGGGAGGTGCCCTGGTATCGTATCACCATCACAACTCCTATCTTTACCGTTTTTCTTAGTTCGATCCTATTAGTAGTATCTTGATTTAGTAGAATAAAGTCATGGCATGATCTAGTTTTGGGTTTTGCTTTATGATCCTTCTTTGTAATTGAGTCTGTGAGCTATATAATAAAGATTAGTGTTGAGTCAAGGGCTTGATTATTTTGCCATGATCTTGGGTGAATAGAAGAAAAAGAATAAAAAGAATCAAAGAGTTCATATTGATCTTATTGAAAGTAATGACTTCACATAGAAAGAGTATGATGACTAAAAGTTGTTGGGAGTTGGCAGATATAGCTTTGGTCATTGTTGCAATTAATAGGAAGTAATAAGGAAAGAGAGGTTTCACATATAGATAAATTATCATTGACATCTTTTATGATTGGGAGAACTCATTAAAATATGACATGCTAAAGAGTTGAGGTTGGACAAGGAAGACAACATAATGAGTTATGTTTTCTTACATCTGAGATAAAGTATGTTGTCATGGATCCTCTACCGTGTTGAGCTTGCCTTTCCCCCTCAGTCTAGCCAAATTCTCAGCACTAAGTAGAAATACTACTTGTGTTTCCAAATACCCTTAAACCAGTTTTTCCATGAGAGTCCACCATATCTACCTATGGATTGAGTAAGATCCTTCAAGTAAGTTGTCATCAGTGCAAGCAATAAAAATTGCTCTTTAAATATGCATGACTTATTAGTGCGGAGAAAATAAACTTTGTACGAACTTGTCTTGGACGCAATAAAAGCGACGGACTACATAATAAAGGTCCACATACAAGGGGCAATATAAAGTGACGTTCTTGTGCATTAAGATTTTGTGCATCAACCCTAAATGTGCATGACAACCTCTGCTTCCCTCTGCGAAGGGCCTATCTTTTGTTATTATCCTCTACCTTATGCAAGAGTCACGGTGATCTTCACCTTTTCCTTTTTTCATTTTATCCTTTGGTAAGCTCAGCATGTTGGAGAGAACATGATATATATATCTAATTGGATGTAGGGGAGCATGAATTATTATTGTTGACATTACCCTTGAGGTAAAAGGTTGTGGGGCAAAACTATAAGCCCCTATCTTTCTCTGTGTCCGACTAAAACTCCGTAACCACAAGTATTGCGTGAGTGTTAGCAATTATGAAGGACTAAGTGATAGTTGAGTATGTGGACTTGCTTTTAAGCTCTGACATAGACTCTTTCCGATGTTATGATAAATTGCAATTGCTTAAGTGACTTAGGTTATAATTTGTTGGTACTCAATAAGGTTTCTAATTCATACTTTGGCTTTGTGAAAAGATCATCACTTGAACATAGGTAATCATATGACAAAATCTATATATGTTCCTGTTATAGAAATAACCATGATGCCTTCATGTCCGTATTTTATTTTTATCGACGCCTCTACCTCTAAATGAGGACATATTTATTGTTATCGACTTTTCGCTTGAGGACAAGCGAGGTCTAAGCTTGGGGGAGTTGATACGTCCATTTTGCATCATGCTTTTATGTCAATATTTATTGCATTATGGTCTGTTATTTCACGTTATGTTACAATACTTATGGTTATTATCTCTTATTTTACAAGGTTTACATGAAGAGGGAGAATGCCGGCAGCTGGAATTTTGGGCTGGAAAAGGAGCAAATATTGAAGGCCTATTCTGCGTAACTCCAAAAGTCCTGAAACTCCACGAAATATCTTAAAATAAATAAAGAAAAATCGTCGCCAAAGATGAAGGCCAGGGGGCCCACACCCTGCTCACGAGGGTGGGGGCGCCCCCGCCCCCCCTGGGCGTGCCCCCTACCTCGTGGGCCCCTTGGTGGCTCTCCGACGCCCATCTTCTCCTATATGAAGTCTTTCGATGAGAAAAAAGAAAGAGGCAACCTTTCGGGACGAGACTCCGCCTCCACGAGGCGGAACCTTGGCAGAACCAATCTAGGGCTCCAGCAGAGCTGTTCTGCCGGGGACACTTCCCTCTGGGAGGGGGAAATCATCACCATCGTCATCACCAACGCTCCTCTCATCGGGAGAGGGCAATCTCCATCAACATCTTCACCAGCACCATCTCATCTCCAAACCCTAGTTCATCTCTTGTATCCAATTCTTGTCTCCAAGTCCGGGATTGGTGCTAGTAGGTTGCTAGTAGTGTTGATTACTCCTTGTAGTTGATGCTAGTTGGTTTATTTGGTGGAAGATCATATGTTCAGATCCTATATGCATATTATTACCCCTCTGATTATGAACATGAATATGCTTTGTGAGTAACTACGTTTGTTCGAGGACAAGGGAGAAGTCTTGCTATTAGTAGTCATGTGAATTTGGTATTCGTTCGATATTTTGATAAGATGTATGTTGTCTAGCCTCTAGTGGTGTTATGTGAACGTCGACTACATAACACTTCACCATTATTTGGGCCTAGAGGAAGCCATTGAGAAGTAATAAGTAGATGATGGGTTGCTAGAGTGACAGAAACTTAAACCCTAGTTTATGCGTTGCTTCATAAGGGGCTGATTTGGATCCATATGTTTCATGCTATGGTTAGGTTTACCTTGATACTTTTGTTGTAGTTATGGATGCTTGCAATAGAGGTTAATCATAAGTGGGATGCTTGTTCAAGTAAGAACAGCACCCAAGCACCGGTCCACCCACATATCAAATTATCAAAGTACCGAACGCGAATCATATGAGCGTGATGAAAACTAGCTTGACGATATTCCCATGTGTCCTCGGGAGCGCTTTTCCTATTATAAGAGTTTGTCCAGGCTTGTCCTTTGCTACAAAAAGGATTGGGCCACCTTGCTGCACTTTATTTACTTTTGTTACTTGTTGCTCGTTACAATTTATCTTATCACAAAACTATCTGTTACCACTTATTTCAGTACTTGCAGAGAATACCTTGCTGAAACCGCTTATCATTTCCTTCTGATCCTCGTTGGGTTTGACACTCTTACTTATCGAAAGGACTACGATAGATCCCCTATACTTGTGGGTCATCACTCGTCGTTCTGCGGTGCGGGCTCTTCGGCGCGGAAGCCGGCTTCTTGCAACGCGGCAGCCGCGTCTAGGAGCTGCTGGACTCGCTCCGTCATGTGGCGATGCTCGTCACCCTGGTATTTGTCCAGTTCCTCCGTCACTGCCTGGGCAGCCCGGATGTTCTCTGCAAGCATGGCGTAGACGGGGCATTCTGCCCCGAACATGATGGCAATGGTTTCGCCACGCTGCCGGACAGGGCCTTTGCGCACCCTGCGGCATGTTAAGCATGAAGGAGCAAATCCATTTAGATAGATGCGGGAAAAGTAAATGCCACTGGGTCTGGCCCGAGCAGCTTGGGGATAATGCAGCCTGAGGGGCGCCCCTGACAAGGTAGTTAAAGAGCATAAGCAAAACGGATACATGCCGCAGGGACGAACCCAGGAGCCGGCATGCCGCCGACGGCCCGGTCCATCTCGCGCCGATAGGCGTCCGAGAGGCGTCGCATGCTGGCCAGCCAGCCAGCTCTCTCGAGAAGCTGGACACGGCATGCCTCCAGCATCTCAGCATCTGTGTCTTCTGGGATGGGCGCCGTCAAGTCCCGCAACGCCGCATCGAGTGGGTCCCGAGTATCTCCATTCGAGCGGTCACCACTGTTAATGACGACCACCTCCGTGACGGTGCTCCCGCCGCTGTGCTCGCGAGGAGGCGGCTCATCGTAGATCACCATGTTAGTGGGGAACGCGTCAAGCGACGCCGTGTCGGAGTCGACGATCATCGGGTCGGTGGAGCCAACAGACTCCAAGTCCACAGCAGGCTCGCTGGTGACGTGAAGCTGGTCGAGGAGGCTGACGAGGCGGCTCTCGGGGCAGCCGGTGCCCGCGTCGGAGGCCGGCTCGTCGGAGAGGTGAATCTCGCCAATGAGGTCGCCGAGGCATCTCGCCGCGTAGGCGATCTCCGCGCCATGCAGGGCATCGAGGCTGACGCCGTCGGGCGTGCTGGGCTGGCTTCGCTCGCCAGGAAGGAACAAGGTTCCCGTCCAGAGCAGGTCTCTGAGAGACGGTGCACCTCGCCCCACGGTGGGCGCCAAATGTTGGGGGTTGGGTGCGACATATGCCAAAGGATGGCTTATCATGGTGGGAGCGATTAGAACGTCCCCGGTTCCCGAAAGTGGGATGAGGCGTAGACACGAACGCCAGCGAACTTTACCCATGTTCGGGGCTCTCCTAGGAGATAACACCCCTAGTCCTACTCTGCGGGGTCTCCGCATGATCACTAAAGGCACAAGTGATACAAGTTGCTCCTTGAGCTGTGTGCTAGAGGAAGGAGAAGGCAAAGCTAGCTCTCTCCTGCCCTAGGAATGTGGCTAGGTCTAACGGGGTGGGAACCCTTTGCATGGGTGCCCTGGGGGGTTTATATAGGCCTACCCTCCAGGGGTACAATCGTAATCTAGCCGGCTGCTGGGCCCGGCTGTCAGCGTCTCCGGCCTCTGGCTTCTCCGCCGACTACTGGGGCCCGCCGCCTGGTGGGACCCGCCTGCTGGTCTGGTACAGAACCGACAGGCCGCTCCCGCTGCTAGCGGGTCTGGTTGGTGGCTGCTCACTGTAGCCGTGCTGCTAATGACGCTGGCTTGGTCACCTTGGTGGGGCTACAGTCCTGGCCGCCTGGCGGGAGATCACTGTAGCCACACCTGGTCTCATCAGGTTAATGGTGCACGGGCCTCGAGGGAGGGGACGGCCGCCTGCTAGAGGCCGACCCTCCTCCAGTCTGTCTGGTTTGGCGTGCACCGTCTTCTGGGATGTCACTGCTTGGTAGGGCCCACAGCCTGCGGGCCGTACCGGCAGGCCATTGTGGTGGCAGGGATCCGCCTGCCCAGAGTGATGTCAGGGAAGAGTGGCAATAGTGCCACGCCGTGCGGAGATCCCCGCCCGTACGGGACACTGTGGCCACGCCAACCCCAGGATTCGGGGGTGAGGGCTTCACTGTTGCCATGCCCCGTCTCATCCTCTTGATGGGGGCACAAACTCTAAGGATGCGCGGTGGCCGCCTGCTAGATGCCTTCTTCCATAGAGGCCGGTCGGCTGGAGCCGGCCGCTCGTGATTCCGTCTGTTGGTGGTTGGCCTCCCTCTGACAGCCAGCCATTGGGCTAGCCGGCCCCCAGAGGGCGAAGCTTCGGCCTGGGGCGCAGCAAGGCAGAGCCGTCCCAAAGTCTTGATAAATTCAGGGACTCGGATGAGCCTACCCGTGGCCCATTACTCCGACAACTCACGCACCATCGGAGAGGCACCAATGGACATGATGAACGGCCTCTGTGATGGTGTTTAGATTGGATCTGGTGGTTCTGGAACTTGCGGCGGCTGGAATTGATTTTCATCGACTCCCCAAGGGTTTCTGAATATTGGGGTATTTATAGAGCAAAGAGGTGGTGCGCGAGGCCACCAAGGTGGGCATAACGCACCTGGGTGCGCCAGGGCCCCCAGGCGCGCCCTAGTGGGTTGTGGCCCCCTCGGGGCACCCCTGAGGTACTTCTTCAGCCCATCTTGTGTCTTCTGGTCCAATGTTTCATTGCGTTTGGACTCCATTTGGTATTGATTTCCTGCGATGTAAAAAACAAGCAGAAAATAGCAAGTAGCACTGGGCACTATGTCAATAGTTAGTACCAAAAAATGATATAAAATGATTATAAAATGATTGTGAAACATCCAAGAATGATAATATAATAGAATGGAACAATCAAAAATTATAGATACATTGGAGACATATCAGCATCCCCAAGCTTAATTCCTGCTCGCCCTCGAGTAGTTAAATGATAAAAACAGAAGTTTTGATGTGGAATGCTGCCTAACATGTTCATCACATATTCTTTTCTTTGTAGCATGGACATTTGGACTTCTATATTGTTCAAAGCAATTGTCTAGTTTTGACATGAAGACTTTAATACTCAAGCATATCAACAAGCAACCATGTCTTTCAAAATATCAACGCGAAAGGAAGTTATCCCTAGCCCATTATGCTCAATCATTGATCCATTCATGAAACACACTCGAATACTAGCTATACCCAATGCTCAAGTACGATCATAGTGCCCCTTAGTTGGTGCTTTATAAGAGAAGATGGAGATTCAAGTAAAAAATAAAAATTGCATAAAGTAAAAGAAAGGCCAGTCGCGGAGGGAAGTAGGGATTTGTAGAGGTGCCAGAGCTCAAAGCAAAAATTGAGAGAGAAAAACATTTTGGGAGGCATACTTTTCCCACCAACGAAAACGACATAAAGTAAATTCATTTTTCACTTCGAGATTGGGCATCCCTAATACCTTTGCCATACTCTCGTGCAATGACAAGTGAATAAACACTCATCGTGAGAATAACACATCTAGCATGGAAAACATCGGCCACCCCTCACCGCCTTGCCAGCTGTACGAGCACACAAAAGAGAAATTTATTTTTTATATTAGAGCTGGCACATGCAAATTTCCTTAGAACGACACAGAAATACCGCATATAGGTAGGTATAGTGGACTCATATGGCAAAAGTGGTTTAAAGGTTTTTGGATGCACAAGTACTGATCATACTTAGTGCAAATGAAGGCTAGCAAAGATTGAGAAGCGTTCAACCAAGAAACGAAAAATCTCGTAAGAGAGAATTAAGAATAACTAACACCAAATAATGCACTATGAGTAGGATGTAATTTCATTGCATAACTATTGACTTTCATGCTTGCATAGGGAATCACAAACCTTAACACCAATATTCTTACTAAAGCATAATTACTCATCAACATGACTCACATATCATATCATCATATCTCAAAATCATTACAAAGAACCAAATTTATTTTTTCCAATGATCTTCATGAAAGTTTTTATTATATCCTCCTTGGATATCTATCACTTTGGGACTAATTTCATATGTTGCTTTTGATAAGCTCAAACAAATATAAGTGAAGAACATGAGCATAATATATCTTTCTCTCAAAATAATCTAAGTGAAGCAAGAGAGAATTTCTTAAAAAAATTACTAACTCCAAAATAAATCTAAGTGAAGCATGAGATCATTTCTTCAAATATAACAAAGCACACCGTGCTCAAAAATATATAAGTGAAGCACTAGAGCAATTCCATGGCTCTAAAATTTTAAGTGAAGCATAGGAGCAAGCAAAGCATAATTTTTGGCTCTCTCAAAAAGGTGTGTCCAGCAAGGATTCAAGACTTAAAATACAAAGAAAAACAAGCAAATACTCATATCATACAAGACGCTCCAAGCAAAACTCATAATATGTGACGAATAAAAATATAGCTCCAAGTAAAATACCGATGGTTTTTAGAAGAAAGAGGGGATGCCACTCGGGGGCGTCCCCAAGCTTAGTTGCTTGCTACTTCATGAATATTATCTTGGGGTGCCTCGGGCATCCCCAAGCTTAGCCTTTTGCTAATTCTTATTCCTTCATCCATCGTAATATCACCCAAAACTTAAAACTTCAATCACACAAAACTCAACAAAACCTTCATGAGATCCGTTAGTATAAGAAAGCAAAACCACTACTATAAGTACGAAAACCCATTCATATTTTATTTTTGCATTATATCTATTGTATTCCAACTTTTCTATGGCAAAAACTCTTCAAAGAAAACCATAGAATCGTCAAAACAAGCACACAATGCAAAGAAAACAGAATCTGCCAAAAATAGAACAGTCTGTAGCAATCTGGATATTTCAAATACTTCTGTAACTCGAAAAATTCTGAAAAATTAGGACAACGTGGACAATTTGTTTATTAATCTTCTACAAAAACAATCAACTCAAAAGCTCTCTTCTGTTAAAAATGGGAATTATTTTCGTGAGTGCAAAAGTTTCTGTTTTTCAGCAAGATCAAATCAACTCTCACCCAAATCATCCAAAGGCTTTGCTTGGCACAAACACTAATTGAAACCACAAAAACACATATAATCAGAGGCATAATTGGGTATTTTATTGAAAACAACAAGAAAACCAAAAAGCAAAAAGATACAAGTTGGGTTGCCTCCCAACGAGCGCTATTGTTTTACGCCCCTAGCTAGGCATAATACGAAGGATGTAAGTGTTGTCATCTATAATATTTGCCACTTAGAGTAAGGGTATTTTCAAATCCGGGAGGCTCTTTGCACTTCCCTAAATTTTCCGGGAAAGAAACCATCTTGAGATCTAAAATATCCAATCGTTTATTGCAAAGGGTAATCAAAGTGTTCATCCGATTGGTACTACCATTGAGATGTTTAAGTGGTTCATTATATTCTTGCAATTCAACCGTATGCTTATGCAAATCATCGAGTTTGTCCAAAATTTGAACTCCCTCTAGGGTGAAAGAAAACCCTTTCTTTTGTGGTGGAACCCCCTAAATTCCTTCTAAGAATTCATAGGCAACATTGACATCAAGCTCAATAAAATTCCCTTTTGTGGCAAAATATAAAAGTTGTCTATGATGCAAAGCCAATCCTACATAAAAATTTCGAAGCAAAATTTTTGCGTCTCCCTTTAAGTTGCAAACATGATATGATTCCATTAGCCTATACCAAGCATATTTCAAAATTTCTCCTTGTCTTTGTTTCAAGTATAAAACTTCAAAATCTGGTAACAAAGGAGGAGTGGTCAAACCAGCCATTCTGACGAGAAGGCAAGAACACAAATAGATCTGACAAGAAAACGCGAACAAAAAAGGGGCCGAATAAATCAGCAATTTTTTGTGAAGTGGGGGAGAGGAAAACGGGAGGCAAATGGCAAATAATGTAAATTGCAAGGAGATGAGATTTGTGATTAGGAACCTGGTTTATGTTGATGAATGATCCCCGACAATGACGCCAGAAATTCCTTTTGATGTTTGCTTGAACTACGTCGGTATTTCCCCAAAGAGGAAGGGATGATGCAACACAGGGTAGGTATTTCCCTCACTGATGAGACCAAGTTTATCGAACCAGTAGGAGAACCAAGCAACACGACGTAAACATCTCCTGCACACAAAGAACAAATACTTGCAACCCGACATAAGAGAGGGGTTGTCAATCCCTCACGGGTAAAAAGATAGATAAAATTGTAGTAGATTGGATAAATAGATCTTGCAGGAACGCGAGATAAAATAAATTACTAAAAATTGCAGCAAGGTATTTTTGTATTTTTGGTTTAATAGATCTGAAAATAAAAGAAAACAAAAATAGATCGCGAAGGCAAATATATTAGGGAAGAGACCCGGGGGACGTAGGTTTCACTAGTGACTTCTCTCGAGAAAAATAGCAAGCGGGGGAATAGCAAATTACTATTGGGAAATTGATAGAAATTCAAATACTCATGATGATATCCAGGCAATGATCATTATATAGGCATCACGTCCAAGATTATTAGACCGACTCCTGCCTGCATCTACTACTATTACTCCACACATCGATCGCTATCCAACATGCATCTAGTGTATTAAGTTCATGGAAAAATGGAGTAATGCAATAAGAATGATGGCATGATGTAGAAACATCTATTTATGTAGAAATAGACCCCAGCTTGTTATCCTTAATAGCAATGATACATACGTGTCGTTTCCCCTTTTGTCACTGGGATCAAGCACCATAAGATCAAACCCATCACAAAGCACCTCATCCAATTGCAAGATAAATAGATCAAATTGGACAAACAAAACCCAAATATCAGAGAACAAATATGAGGCTATAATCAATCATTCATATAAGAGATCAAAGAAGACTCAAATAACTTCCATGGATAAAAACATAGATCTGATCAAAAACTCAAAGGTCATCGGATCCCAACAAACACACCGCAAAAAAGAGTCACATCATATGGATCTCCAAGAGACCATTGTATTGAGAATCAAGAGAGAGAGAGAGAGAGAGAGAGAGAGAGAGAGGAAGCCATCTAGCTACTAACTACGGACCCGTAGGCCTGCATTCAACTACTCACGCATCATCGGAGAGGCACCAATGGACATGATGAACGACCTCCGTGATGGTGTTTAGATTGGATCCGTTGGTTCTGGAACTTGCAATGGCTTGAATTTATTTTCGTTGACTCCCCTAGGGTTTCTGAATATTGGGGTATTTAAAGAGCAAAGAGGCGGTGCGGGAGGCCACCGAGGTGGGCATAACCCACTGGGCGCGCCTGGGCCCCCAGGCGCGCCCTAGTGGGTTGTGCCCCCTCGGGGCACCCCTTTGGTACTTCTTCGGCCCATCTTGTGTCTTTTGGTCCAGAAAAAATCCACAAAAAGTTTCACTACATTTGGACTCCAACAACAACTGGCACTGGGCACTATGTCAATAGGTTAGTACCAATAAACGGTATAAAATGGTTGTAAAACATCCAAGAATGATAATATAAGAACATGGAACAATCAAAAATTATAGATACGTTGGAGACGTATCAGCTAGCTTGTGAGGTTTCTGCTGAACCACTCGGAGGACGAGATCCCCTTCCTGAAAAGCATGCCCTCCGACGTGTCTGTCATGGTAGCGACGCATGTCCTATTGGTAGAAGGTTGATCTTATAAATGCTAGCTCTCGCTCCTCCTCCAGGAGATCTAGGTCGTCCCGCCTCCCCTCTTCAGCTTCGGCTTCCGAGTAAAGATCCACTCGAGGAAAATTGTGGAGCAAGTCACTCATTTAAACTGCATCTGAGCCGTACACCATGAAGAATGGGGTGCAATTGGTGGACCAATTCGGGGTCGTTCGCAGGCCCCAGAGGACCGACGGTAGCTCAGTTACCCAGGCTCCCGTCGTGTGGGTTAGATCACGCATTAGGCGAGGTTTCAACCCTTGGAGTATAAATCCGTTCGCCTGCTTGGCTTGCCCATTCAGCTACGAGTGCGCCAGGAGGCGTAAACGAGCCAAGTGCCTTGGGTGTAGCAAAATTCCCAGAACTCATCTGAGTCAAAGTTAGACCCATTGTTAGTGATAATGTTGTGAGGGACTCCGAATCTGAAGATTATATCTTTGATGAACTGAATGGCAGTGACCAAGTGCAACTTCTTTATTGGCTTGGCCTCGATCCACTTGGTGAACTTATCAAAACCACCAACAGGTGTGTGAAACCACTCGCCCCGGTCCGGAGTGGGCTGACCATGTCGAGTCCCCATACGGCAAATGGCCAAGTGAGGGGAATAGTCTTCAGAGCGGACGCCGTCATGTGCGATTGATTCGCGTAGCACTGGCACCCGACGCATTGATCCACTATATCTCGGGCAGCCTCATTGGCTCGGGGCCAATAGAACCCGGCTCTGAATGCTTTGGCGACTAGGGTCCAAGAGGATGCATGGTGTCCACATGTTCCCAAGTGAATCTCCTATAGAATTTGTTGCCCTTCCTCTGGCGATATGCATCGCCGAGTGACCCCAGTTGCACTTTTCTTGTACAACTGATTTCCCATGATAGTGAAGGCCTTAAATCGACAGACGATCTAACGTGCCTTAGCTTCATCTTCTGGGAGCTCCTGCCTGAGCAGGTACGCCAGATATGGCTCAGTCCACTCGGGAGTGACAACAAGGATCTCTTGGACCAGGTCAATTACCGCAGGGATGTCTACTTCAGTCGGATTGGAAGGGCCGACTAGTTGCGGGGCCTCTTCCACAAAAGGGTCTTCCTTGATTATGGGTGAGTGTATGTGTTCCAGGAACACATTCTTGGGCATTGTCCTTCGAGTGGAACCCATCTTGTCCAGATCATCAGTTGCTTGGTTCTTGAGATGCGACACATGATGGAGTTCCAACCCTTCAAAGTGTTTCTCCAGCTTTCTGACAGCATTGTAGTAGCCAGTCATCGTCGGACTACGGATGTCCCATTCCTTCATGACTTGGTTTACCACTAGATCTGAGTCACCATAGACCATCAGTCGGTGAATTCCCAGAGAAATCGCCATAATGATGAATTATGATGGACTGATTGAGATGAGAGAAGCTGGTATGAACTCGACCTCTTTTGTTTTTGTAAATATGATGAGTTCATCGTTCCTGATTCAGCCTATTATGAAGTAAACATATTTGCAATGACATTTAGAGATTATAGTTGCTTGTGCCATGCTTAATTAGCTATGAGTTATAATGGTTTACCTTGCATGCCAACATGCTATTAAAATGATTATGATGTGGTATGATGGGATGGTATCCTCCTTTGAATGAATTGAGTGACTCGACTTGGCACATGTTCACCCATGTAGTTGAAACAAATCAACATAGCCTTTACGATATTTATGTTCATGGTGGATTATATCCTACTCATGTTTGTACTTGGTGTAAATTAATTTTAATGCCTGTTCATGACTATTGTCGCTCTCTCAGTTGGTCGCTTCCCAGTATTTTGCTAGCCTTTACCTGTACTAAGCGGGAATACTGCTTGTGCATCCAAACTCCATAAACCGCAAAGTTGTTCCATATGAGTCCACCATACCTTCCTATATGCGGTATCTACCTACCGTTCCAAGTAAATTTGTATGTGCCAAACTCCAAACCTTCAAATGAAATTCTATTTTATATGCTCGAGCAGCTCATGTTTCAACTAGGGCTGTCTGTATCTTCCATGCTAGGTGGGTTATTCTCAAGAGGAGTGGACTCCGCTCCTCATTCACGAGAAAATGGCTGGTAACCGGGATGCCCAGTCCCATGATCAGAAAGATCAAAGCAAATCAAAATAATTAAACAAAGCTCCCCCAGGGCTGTTTTTAGTTGGAGGCACTCGTTGTTTCGAGCAAGCCATGGATTGATGCTTGTTGGTGGTGGGGGAGTATAAACTTTTACCATTCTGTTTGGGAACCGCCTATAATGCATGTAGTATGGAAGATATCGCCATCTCATAGTTGTTGCGTTGAGAGTGAAAGTATGCCGCTCAAAATGTTATTCATCTCTATTTCAAAATCAAGCTCTGGAACTCTACAAATCCCTGCTTCTCTCTGCGAAGGACCTATATATTTACTTTTATGTTGAGTCATCATCCTTTTTATTAAAAAGCACCCGCTGGAGAGCACACTGTCATTTGCATTCATTACTTTTAGTTTATATTGGGTATGACTTGACTGGATCTCTTTTACCATGAATTACAATGTTTAGTCAATCCTTGATCATTAAAGGTGCTCTGCATTTATGTTTTGCGGTCTCAGAAAGGGCTAGCGAGATACCATTTTGTCATATCATATCATGATTGTTTTGAGAAAGTGTTGTCATCCGAGTTTTATTATTATTGCTCGCTAGCTGATTATGCCATTGACATGAGTAAATATGAGACCTAAGTGTTATTGTGAATATGGTTAGTCATAATCTTTGCTGAAAACTTGAATGATGGCTTTACATATTTACAACAACAAGAGCAAACAGAGTTTGTAAAAGTTTTTCTTTATCACTTTCAGTTTATCAACTGAATTGCTTGAGGACAAGCAAAGGTTTAAGCTTGGGGGAGTTGATACGTCTCCAACGTATCTACTTTTCCAAACACTTTTGCCCTTGTTTTGGACTCTAACTTGCATGATTTGAATGAAACTAACCTGGACTGACGCTGTTTTCAGCAGAACTGCCATGGTGTTGTTTATTGTGCAGAAAACAATAGTTCTCGAAATGACCTGAAAATCCATGGAGATAACTTTTGGAAAATATAAAAGATACTAGCGAAAGACTCAAGGCCAGGGGGGCCACACCCTGTCCACGAGGGTGGGGGCGCGCCCCCTCCCCCTGGGTGCGCCCCCTATCTCGTGAGCCCCCTGATGCTCCATCGACCTTAACTCCAACTCTATATATTCCATTTCGCGGAGGAAAAAATCAGAGAAAAAGTATGCAGCCACTGCCAAGCCCTAATCTCTCTTGGGAGGGCCGATCTGGAGTCCGTTTGGGGCTCCGGAGAGGGGGATTCATCGCCATCGTCATCATCAACCATCCCCCATCACCAATTTCATGATTCTCACCGCCGTGCGTGAGTAATTCCATCGTAGGCTTGCTGGACGGTGATGGGTTGGATGAGATTTACCATGTAATCAAGTTAGTTTTGTTAGGGTTTGATCCCTAGTATCCACTATGTTCTGATATTGATCTTCCTATGACTTTGCTATGCTTAATACTTGTCACTAGGGCCCGAGTGCCATGATTTCAGATCTAAACATATTGTGTTTTCATGAATATATGTGAGTTCTTGATCCTATCTTGCAAGTCTATAGTCACCTATTATGTGTTATGATCCGACAACCCCGAAGTGATAATAATCGGGATACTTCTCAGCGATGACCGTAGTTTGAGGAGTTCATGTATTCACTACGTGTTAATGCTTTGGTCCGGTACTCTATTAAAAGGAGGCCTTAATATCCCTTAGTTTCCACTAGGACCCTGCTGCCACGGGAGGGTAGGACAAAAGATGTCATGCAAGTTCTTTTCCATAAGCACGTATGACAATATTCGAAATACATGCCTACATTACATTGATGAACTGGAGCTAGTTCTGTGTCACCCTATGTTATAGCTATTACATGAGGAATCGCATCCGACATAATTATCCATCACTGATCCAATGCCTACGAGCTTTTCACATATTGTGCTTCTCTTATTTACTTTTCCGTTGCTACTGTTACAACTACTACAAAACTGCTATCTTTACTTTTGCCATTGTTACCATTACTATCATACTACTTTGCTACTAAGTACTTTGTTGCAGATACTAAGTTATCAAGGTGTGGTTGAATTGACAACTCAACTGCTAATACTTAAGAATATTCTTTGGCTCCCCTTGTGTCGAATCAATAAATTTCTGTTGAATACTCTACCCTCGAAAGCTGTTGCGATCCCCTACACTTGTGGGTTATCATCTTGCTATTAGTAATCATGTGAATTTGGTATTCGTTTGATATTTTGATGAGATGTATGTTGTCTCTCCTCTAGTGGTTTTATGTGAACGTCGACTACATGACACTTCACCATTATTTGGGCCTAGAGGAAGGCATTGGGAAGTAATAAGTAGATGATGAGTTGCTAGAGTGACCGAAGCTTAAACCCTAGTTTATGCGTTGCTTCGTAAGGGGCTGATTTGGATCCATATGTTTCATGCTATGGTTAGGTTTACCTTAATACTTCTTTTGTAGTTGCGCATGCTTGCAATAGGGGTTAATCATAAGTGGGATTCTTGTCCAAGAAAGGACAGTACCCAAGCACCGGTCCACCCACATATCAAATTATCAAAGTAACGAACGCGAATCATATGAGCGTGATGAAACTAGCTTGACGATAATTCCCATGTGACCTCGGGAGCGCTTTTCTCATTATAAGAACTTGTCTAGGCTTGTCCTTTGCTAAAAAAGGATTAGGCCACCTTGCTGCACTTTATTTACTTTCATTGCTTGTTACCCGTTACAAATTATCCTACCACAAAACTATCTGTTACCTAGAATTTCAGTGCTTGCAGAGAATACCTTACTGAAAACCGCTTGTCATTTCCTTCTGCTCCTCGTTGGGTTCGACACTCTTACTTGTCGAAAGGACTACGATAGATCCCCTATACTTGTGGGTCATCACTAACCTATTAACCAAGAGCCCAGTGCCAGTTTTTGTTTTTACCTATTTTAGAGTTTTGCAAAAAAGGAATACTAAATGGAGTCCAAATGGAATGAAACTTTCGCGATGATCTTTCTTGGACCAGAAGCAAACCATGAGATTTGGAGATGAACTCAGAGACACAACAAGGCAGCCACGAGGGTGGAGGGCACGCCCCCTATGTCATGGGCCCCTTGTGGGTCTCCTGACCTAGTTCCTTCGCCTATATATACTCTTATACCCTGAAAACATCCAGGGGCGCCAAGAAACCACTTTTCCACCGCCGTAACCATCTGTACCCGTGAGATCCCATCTAGGGACCTTTTCCCGCGTCCTACCGGAGGGGGATTTGATCACGGATGGCTTCTACATCAACACCATTGCCACTCCGATGAAGTGTGAGTAGTTTACCACAGACCTACAAGTCCATAGCTAGTAGCTAGATGGCTTCTTCTCTCTCTTTGATTCTCAATACCATGTTCGCCTCGATGTTCTTGGATATCTATTCGATGTAATATTCTTTTGCGGTGTGTTTGCCGAGATCTGATGAATTGTGGATTTATGATTAGATTGTGTATGAATATTATTTGGTTCTTCTCTGAATTCTTATATGCATGATTGGATATCTTTGCAAGTCTCTCTGAATTATCGGTTTAGTTTGGCCTACTAGATTGGTTTTTCTTGCAATGGGAGAAGTGCTTAGCTTTGGGTTCAATCTTGCGGTGTCCTTTCCCAGTGATAGTAGGGGCAGCAAGGCATGTACTGTATTGTTGCCATCGAGAATAAAAAGATGGGGTTTTCATCATATTGCTTGAGTTAATTCCTCTACATCATGTCATCTTACTTAATGTGTTACTCTGTTCTCTATGAACTTAATACTCTAGATGCATGCTGGATAGTGGTCGATGTGTGGAGTAATTGTAGTAGACGCAGAATCGTTTCGGTCTACTTGACACGGACGTGATGCCTATGTTCATGATCATTGTCTTAGATATCATCATAATTATGCTCTCTTGTATCAATTGCTTGACAGTAATTTGTTCACCCACCGTAATATTTGCTACCTTGAGAGAAGCCACCAGTGAAACCTATGGCCCCCGGGTCTCTTTTCCATCATATAAGTTCTCTTTTACATCATACTAGTTTCCGATCTACTATTTTGCAATCTTTTACTTTCCGATCTATAAACCAAAAATACCAAAAATATTTACTTTACCGTTTACCTATCTCTATCAGATCTCACTTTTGCAAGTAACCGTGAAGATATTGACAACCCCTTTATTGCATTGGGTGCAGGTTGCTGATTGTTTGTGCAGGTATTCGGTGACTTGTGCGTTTTCTCCCATGGGATTGGTACCTTGGTTCTCAAACTGAGGGAAATACTTACTCTATTTTGCTGCTTCACCCTTTCCTCTTCAAGGGAAAAACCAACACAAGCTCAAGAGGTAGCAGACACCAAGACCACTCCGGCCTCGAAGCCGTGGAGCATCTTGGAGCCGTCAAAGAACATCGTCCAGTGCTCAGTAACACTCGGAATGGGTTCCTCTTGCTCAATACACTTGACAAGGAAATCTACCAGGGCTTGCGACTGATGGATTTCTTGGCTTCAAACTTGATGTCCAGCAGAAGGAGCTCGATGGCCCACTTAGCCACTCGGCATGTGGCATCTCCGTGGTTCATGATCTCAGACAAAGGGGCGTCACTTATCACCATGACCGAGTGTTCTTGAAAGTAATGTGCCACCTTATTTGCAGTTAGATAGATCCCATATGCTAGCTTCTGATAATGCGGATACCTCTGCTTGGAAGGGGTCAAGACTTCAGAGATGTAGTAGACTGGTCGTTGGAGCTTGAAGGTTTTGCCTTGTTCTTCCCGTTCCATAGTGAGAACCCTCGGCTCGTGGTCGTGATGTACAGGAGCAAAGGCTCTTTGCTGCTCGGAGCAGCTAGCATCGGCCGGGTGGAAAGCAGGGCTTTAAGTTCCTAGAACGCAACCTACGCTTCGGGAGTCCACTCGAACCTGTCAGACTTCTTCATCAATCGTTAAAGCGGCAGGGCTTTTTCGCCAAGTCTGGAGATGAATCTACTCAGGAATGCCAGACAGCATGTGAGGTGTTGTACATCATGGAGACGCTCTGGTTGTTTCATTCGGACGATTGCCGCTATATTTTCAGGATTGGCATCGATCCCATGTCCAGAAACAAGGAAACCGAGTAATTTGCCTGTGGGTACACTGAATGTACACTTAGCTGGATTTAGCTTGATACCATAAGTGCATAAGTTCCCGAAGGTCTCAGCAAGGTCAGTCAGGAGGTCGGAACCTTTCATACTCTTGACCACGATGTCGTCCATGTAGGCCTCCATGTTCTGACTGATCTGCTTCCGCAAGCACTTCTAAATCATACGCTGAAACATGGCCCCAACATTTTTCAACCCGAGTGGCATAGTGATATAACAAAAACACCCGAATGGGGTGATGAATGTTGTTTTTATTTCATCAGGACCATACATTCGGATCTGGTGGTACCCGAAGTACGCATCCAGAAATGACAACCGCTCACACCCGGGAGTAGAATCTACTATCTGATCTATGCAAGGGAGAGGGAAATGATCCTTCGGGCAGGCTCGATTGATGTGCTTAAAATTGATACACATTTGAAGGGATTTATTTTTCTTCGGCACCATGATGATGTTGGCGAGCCACTCGGAGTGGTACACTTCTCGGATGAATTCGGTGGCCAAGAGCCGCGCTATATCTTCACCAATTGTCTTAAGATTCTCGGTGGAAGATCGTTGAAGGTGCTCCTTGACAGGCTTCATCTTCGAGTCGACATGGAGTCTATGCTCGGCCAGCTCTCTAGGAACACCTGGCATGTCATAAGGTTTCCATGCGAAGATGTCCTAGTTGTCACGGAAGAACTCAATGAGCTTGTCTTCCTATTTGCTGTCAAGGGTGGTGGAGATGTTGGTCGGGGCGGCATTCTGGTCCTCAGGATGAATGTGTACTGGCTTTGTTTCCCCTGCCGACTGGAAAGTAGATTCGACAGTCGACTTTTTGGATTTCAGCAGCTCACTTGAATCCACCGCCTTCTTGTACTCATCTAACTCAGCCATTGCCATCTGTTCGTCGGTGATCTGGGAGCCCTTCTGGAGACATTCTTTGGCCAACTTCTGATCGCCAGTGATAGTGATCACGCCTTTTGGCCATGGCATCTTAAGTTTAAGATACACATAGCATGGACGGGCCATGAAACGTGTGTAGGCAGGCCTTCCCAGGATAGCATGGTAAGCACTCCGGAAGTCTACCACTTCGAAAGTTAGCCGTTCCTTTCGAAAGTTCTTCTCTTTGCCGAATACGATGTTGAGGGCGGTCTATCTGAGTGATTTGGCTTTCTTCCCGGGGATTACCCCGTGGACTGCATGTTGCTCTTATTGAGTCAGGACATCAGAATGCCCATTGCCTCCAATGTGGCGGCATAAATAATGTTGAGCCCGTTGTCGCCGTCCATTAGGACTTTGCATAGTCGGACACATACGACGACCGGGTCAACCACCAAAGCCTGCTGCCCAAGTGTCGGAATGTGGGCCGGTGGGCCGACTGATCGAAGGTCACGGGCATCTTGGCCCAGTCGAGGTATTTGGTAACAATCGGAACTGCCATGTTGACCTCTCGGTTAATAACCTTAAGGTGACTCTTGCTTTCAACGTCGGCAAAGATCATCAAGGATTTCTCGATGTTGGGGTACCCGAGGGTACCTTTGCCTCCGTCTTTTTCTTCGTCTTCATCCTTGTCTGGGAGGAATCTTGCCACATCTCTTGCTTCAGGAGTCGGCACTCCCGGGTGGTATGTTTGGGAAAAATCGGGTTGCCCTCCCCGTCTTTCTTCGTATGGATCCGGCAGGGTTGATCGAGGATGTCACTTTTCATGGTGATTTGCTTTTCCCCCTTCTAGTCTTTCTTTTGCTTTTGCGAGCCTTTGCTTTTGCCTTGGCTAGCTAGGGTCGCCGCCTCAACACTCTCTCTAGCTTCAGCCTTCCGCTTGTGCTTCTTGCCTTTGTTGTCCGATTGATGAGCATCACCTGCTCGTATTTTGCCACTTCTCAGTCGGTCTTCCTCTTCGCCGTTGGCGTACTGGTTGGCTATCTCCATAGCCCGACTGAGAGTCGGGGTCTCAGTTCAACCGAACTTTATGTTCAGCTCCCGGTATTTGACTCCGGCCTTGAAGGTGCTGATCGCCTGGTGTTCATTGACGTTCTCCACTGTATTGTCCAAGGTGGTCCATCGCTGAATGAACTCACAGAGAGTCTCATTTTTTTGTACGCAGTGCTGCAACTTAGCTAGACCACCCGGTCTCTTGTAAGTGTGTTCAAATGTTTTGATGAACACTCTCGCCAAAACATCCCAAAAGAATAAGCTACCTGGTGGGAGCTGTGTAAGCCAGGCCCAAGCGGAGCCCTCGAGCATTAACGGCAAATGCTTCATGGACACATTGTCGTTGCCGGCACCGATCTGGACCACCACTCGGTAATCTTCCAGCCATATCTCAGGCTTGGACTCGCCACTGAATTTGCTGATCCATGTCGCCAACCTAAAGTTGCTGGGAATCTCTGTTGCCCATATATAACGGCTGAAGCACTTGGGTTCCAATGGTACGGTACCACTCGAGACATCGTGATCTTGGCCTTCTCACAGGGCTCGTCCCCTGTCGACCAGGTTCCGAGCAGGAACAGATCTCGCGTTGAACTGTGGGTCTTGAGTGTCCATCATATGACGATGGTGTCTACTACACAACTTGTTCTTGTAGACTCGTGTTGGGCCTCCAAGCATAGAGTTTTGTAGGATAGTAGCAATTTTCCCTCAAGTGGATGACCTAAGGTTTATCAATCTGTGGGAGGCGTAGGATGAAGATGTTCTCTCTCAAACAACGCTGCAATCAAATAATAAAAAGTCTCTTATGTCCCCGACACACCAAATACAATGGTAATTTGTATAGGTGCACTAGTTCGGCAAAGGGATGGTAATAAAAGTGTAGCAATGATAGTAGATATTGATTTTTTTAATAGGAACAATAAAAAACAACAAGGTAACAAGTAACAAAAGTGAGCACAAACGATATTGCAATGCTTGAAAATGAGGCATACGGTTCGTACTTTCGCTAGTGCAATCTCTCAACAATGTTAATCTAATTGGATCATATAACCATCCCTCAACGTGCAATGAAGAATCACTCCAAAGTTCTTATCTAGAGGAGAACATAAGAAGAAATTGTTTGTAGGGTACGAAACCACCTTAAAGTTATTCTTTCCGTTTGATCTATTCAAGTTTTCATACTAAAATAACACAAAGTTATTCTTTGTGTTCGATCTATCCAAGAGTTCGTACTAAAATAGCACCATATGATATGCATCAACCAACTCTAATGTCACCTACATACTCCATTGTCACCACAAGTATCCATGAGTTAATTATACGATATGCATCAAACAATTTCAGATTCATAATACTCAATCCAACACAAAGAACCTCAAAGAGTGCCCCAAGATTTCCACCAAAGAAACAAGGACGAAAATGTGCATCAACCCCTATGCATAGATTACCCCAATGTCACCTCGGGAATCTGCGAGTTGAGTGCCAAAACATATATCAAGTGAATCAATATAATACCCCATTGTCACCACGGGTATTCATATGCAAGACATATATCAAGTGCTCTCAAACCCATAAAAGTATTCAATCTGATAAAACGAAATCTCAAAGGGAAAACTCAATTCATCACAACAAGATAGAGAGGAGAAAACACCATATGATCCAACTATATTAACAAAGCCCGCGATACATCAAGATCGTGTCAACTGAAGAACACAAGAGAGAGAGAGAGAGGGAGAGAGATTAAACACATAGCTACTGGTACAAACCCTCGGCCCCGAGGGTGAACTACTCCCTCCTCATCATGGTGGCCGCCGGGATGATGAAGATGGTCAACAATGATGATTTCCCCCTCCGACAGGGTGCCGGAACAGGGTCTAGATTGCTTTTTCGTGGCTACAAAGGCTTGTGGCGGCGGAACTTCTGATCTAGGGTTTTTTCTGATGGTTTCTCTATTTATAGGATTTTTTGGCGTTGGTTTCACGTGAAGATGGGCCTCAAGGTGACACAACCGACCGGGGCAAGCTGGGCCACTCAGGTGCGCCCTGGTTGGCTGTGCCCTCCATGTGGCTCTTCTAGCCCTCACACGAAGCTTCAGGGGTCTCTTTTGTTCCAAAAAAATCGTCAAAAAGTTTCAGCTCATTTGGACAACTTTCATTTCTGCACAAAAAACAACACCACGGTACTTCTGCTGAAAACAACGTCAGTCTGGGTTAGTTCCATGCAAATCATACCAAAATCATATAAAATTGTTGTAAACATGGCATGAATACTTCATACATTATAGATACGTTGGAGACGTATCAGACGAGTGGGGCTCAGCATGCGATCACCATCATGTGTACACCTTTCGTCGTAGGGCCGACGCCCGTACGCACCATCTCCTGGTGGAAGCATCAGGGCACGATCGTAGTCATCATGACGTCGGGGCAACGCAACTCGATCGAGCCTCCGATCTTCGTAGTGATCTCTTGAGGAGGAAGTGGCTCGGTGCCTGCCGGAGCCGAGTGGGCTATGAGCCGACTGAACGGTCTCCGTGTGCACTAATACATTTTGGATCCTATCTCTGGACTAGGACAGCGCCGTCTTCAGGAGCGCCTGGATTTGCCGAATCCCTTCTCCAGATGCAGAGCAAGAGGGCTGGCCATCCGAGTGGCAGCTGCCAGATTTTGCAATGGAGTACTGAGGACTTGATACTTACGAGGCTGGTCACTTGAGAAGAGTCGGTGTTTGTGCCGACTGGAGCTGGGTTGATCGTGTTTACGTTCGTCCAGCTCCCGCTGAAGCCGCTCGAGGCAATCGCGCTCGACCAAGGTGGCCAGGCGAGTCGACTCCCTGGACAATGCCTTGGGGGTCGTCCCGGTGATGGGGGAGTCCAGGAGCTGTTCGTTCCTGCGATGGAGCTCGTCACGCTGTTCTTGAGTGAGAGCTTGGGGCACGTACGGCTCGTGACCCGGGCCGCTTCCAGTGGTGTTGCCGTGTGACGCACCTCGACCGTCTTGGGCGTCCATGTGCCCCGAGATTGTGCGATGTTCTGAGTTCTCCGCCATGAGAATCTCAGCAGTCGACTCAATGCTTTTGCACTCGGACCCTCAGAGGAATCGCCGAATGACCCATCAGAGAGGTCGAGGGCGAGATCGTCGAAGTCAAGAGCCACCACATGCTCCGCCGTGGCCTGGGTGGCCACGGCGTGCTTGATCCAGCGCTGCAATCGCGAGCGCCCGGAACGCTTGTGGCGGCGCGCGATGGTAGGATGAGCGACCAGTCGGTATGGAGCCAAGGGCTGCCAGAGAAGGACTCCGTAGGATGATGCACGGAAATGTGTCGCGCCGTGATCGGGCAGCGCCTCCACGTCGAGCGAGGCCTTGTGAAGCCACGCCGAGTCATCAGCAGTGAAGGAGAGTGAACAGAAATGGATCTTGTCGCGACTGACATGATGATGAAGAATTCCACGTACGCCATGAAAGTTTGCTAGACGCCATGCCCCAAGGTGGGCGCCAACTGTCGGGGCTATGATCCTAACAATGAGTACTAGGGGTACGAATAAGAGGGGCAGAGCCTAGCTACGGCGCAGGTGTAACACTCAGTGTTTAATGAGTTCAGGCCCCTCCCGCGAAGGTAAAAGCCCTACGTCACGTGCCCTGAGGCTTGCTTTGATTTTATGGGTATGGTTACAAAGATTGCTCATGCTTGGTTGTGGTGGGGGTGCGGCTTATATAGACTGCACTGCAGCCCCATGTCTCCCATGTCGTCGAGGCATTAAATGACACTGAATGCTTCAGTTACATGTGTGATGAGCCTCTACTACTGCAGTTACTAGTAATGATAGCCTTAACTCTTGTTAAAGGATGGCTTAGGATTCTTTGAGCGTTGCAGATCCCACGACGCCCTCCTGCCTTGGTTCGAGTGGTGACCCGTCAGCCGAGTGGCGTGTGGTCGTCCGAGTGCCGTCGAGCTGTCCCAGTGGACTTCCTTATGTAAGCATCCGAATGCTGGCATGGTCTAGGGACCTACCCATGATGGTGGTGGGCTCCATGTGGGTCCCAAATGATGGGTCCTTGACCCTTACCTATAATAAGTGACCTCATCACCCCCAGGGATGGCCCTGAGTACTGAGTATAGGGCAGTGTACGTATGGAAAATCAAGATGGGTGCACATGACACAATGTTTTCACCCAGGTCCAGGCCCTTGGGACGAGGAACAACCTTACGTGGATCTCACTGGCGAGTGTTGAGTCGGCATCCTTCATGTTAGTGTTGTTTTGCGACTTGTCTGTACAACATGTAAGGCCAAGAAAACAGATTGGACTCGCAACTATATCTTTTCGAACACTAAGGATGTTGAGTGAACATTTATATGTGTCGGATTTCGGGTTCCGGCAAACACTTGAGGTTCGAACATTGGGGTGCGCACGAAGATCTTTCCCCTACCAGCTCACGCGTCAAAGTCTCACAAGGATCTAAGCTAGAAAGAAGAACACGGAAGGGACACGAGATTTATACTGGTTCAGGCCACCATTGCGGTGTAATACCCTACTCCAGTGTGTGGTGTGGTGGATTTCCTCAGGGGCTGATGATGAACAATACAAAGGGAGAACATCCTCGCGAGGGGCTGTTCTTGAGCCGGTGCGATGAACTTCTAGGGTGAGTTCAGTCGCTTCTCTCTAGTCTATGCGTCTTCTTGAGATAGATGCTCTCCCTCTCTCTCTCTGATCGATCTGTTCTCTGATCCCCCCACTCTGCGGTGGCTAGCCCTATTTATAGAGGGAGGCCATGGGCCTCTTCCCAAATAATGAGCGGGAAGGGCGCCAACAATTGGCCATTTTGAAGGGGAACATCTAGTACACTTATCCTGACTAAAGTTGGTCTTCGGCTGCCAAAGGCTCTGACGATGACGCCGTCCTGGGCTCCACGATGACCTCCATCCTGCCGCTCTGCTGGTCTTGGTCTTGTTGCACCGAAACGGTAACCTTTGCCTGATGCCTCAGTCTGTGCTTGCCCCCTTTGCACTGAAAGGGAAACAAGGACACTTCGCAGGCCGACGCCCGCCTGGCGCCCGCCTGGTCTCGATCGTCATGGCTTGCATCATGGTCTCCTCGGGAGGTACCCTGCCTTGATCTCTCCGCCTCCTCGCGAGCCTGCCTGAGGAGGCTGCTCCTGAGGAAGCTTCATGTTGTCTGCCCCGCGAGGCTTGGCCCCTCGCGAGGGTCTTGAGCTTGAGCTGATGAAGCTGGGCTGCGCTGGGCCCCCACTTGAGCCGCGCCACAGGCCGCAGGCAGGCAAGTCTGGGGACCCCCGTTCCCAGAACGCCAACAGTAGCCCCAGGGCCCAAGGCGCGCCCGGACTTGGCTTAGCAGGAAAGCGAAGGGGCAAGTGCGAAGCGCCATGGGCCCCAACAGCCTGCGGCCTCGGGCGCCGCGTGGCGATTGATTGGACGTGGGCGTCTCCACTTCCCCACGACGCCTCGGCAACCGCATGACTTGACAAGTCCCTGCATGCAAAAATGGGTCATGATTACCTGCGATCGTGGAGGCCGGCGGTTGGCCTCCTCCGGCTATAAGTACGGTACGGCGCAAGCCATCCCAGTTCATCTCCCCCTGCTACTCGTTTCTCCTTCATCCTCGCCCTTGCTCCACCTCATGCCGATGGCACCAATTCACCGGTTTTCTACAGAAGAGAAGGGGAAGGCCCCCCGAGAGGGTCCCGAACCGCTTCCGCCGAAGAAGCGGCTAGTCCTCTGCCGCCGAGACGAGGGCGCATCGAGGGCTTCGAGGCCCTGGTATGAGCGGCCGCCACCGGGGTTCCCGCTGCCCTTGTACGCCCGCATCGAGGGCTTTGGAGAAGAGAGCGCCGAGCGACACCGACAGTGCCGCTGTCGGCGCCGGTGGGTCACGGCGGTGCGCGTCATTCCTCCTGGAGTCCACGCCGAGGGCTCCTCTCGCGAGCCTGTGCTCCACGCCACCATGCCTCCTCGATCTTGTATTCGCCTTCCTTCCTCCTTCGCCTTCGAGATCCCGCCGAGGGGGCCTCTCGAGCTCTAACTGCAGTACCCCTGCGACCGGAGCGGAGGTCAAGGTTGTCGCTCTGGGCAAGGTCTACATGACCCGTGGCTGGGGCGAGATCGCCCGGGTCTGCCGGACAGGGGGCGCCCTCGTAATCCACCTCGAATACAATGGCGCCTCCCTGGTGTTCTTCAAGGTCTTCGATGCGGAAGGACGCCGGCTGGAATGCTGCCCCGAGAAAGGCGGCCGGAGCATCATCGTGGCGAGGACCAGGCTCGCCAACCGCTTCCCCAGCAGCTCCTCTGGCGGCAGCGAAGGTGCCGGAGGGTCCAGCGACTCTGCCGAGCTTCTCGCGACTCCGGAGACGAGCGACGACACCTACGAGCCCCCGAGTTCGCGTCGCTCCTGGAGCAGGGCAGCTGCATCTGGCCACCGATGCCACTAATCTGGATGGGGTTGGCGCCGGTGCTTGACGACCCACTGTTGATGATGGCATCTCTTACGGAGGTGCGCGTAGTTAGCGCTCCCTAGGATTAGCACCTTTTGTTCCCTGCGAGGAATCAAAGTACCACCCCGCGGGGGTATGTAAGGCACTGGCCATGTCTTTTGTAAATATTACATCCCTAGTATGAATTGATGCGAGATGCTTGTCCTATCCAGGCTCGGCTCCCCCTTTCTTTCCTCACGAGGACCTTGTGCTCTACGCTGACAGGTCCCGGTCCCCAGGCAGGCTTCAGCCGTCGCTGGTATGCCAGGTCGCGATGCCGTGGTCAAGGCCAGGAGGTGAGCGGCCCGAGGTCCAGTAAGAGCCCCTAAGTCGCGATGCTCAGGAGGTCCTATTTAGTGCTCAAGCAGCCCCCGCTGGGCAAGAGAGGTAGGCAATGTCGTCGTGACAGAGCTGCACTGGGCGAGGGTTTAGTGCCGAGTCGAATCAGTTTTCGCATGACTTATCTCATAGGTTTAGAGTGGCCTTCGGAGAAGTGCCGAGCCTGCGTGGCGGCAGCTGAGGTGTGGCTGGGTTAGGCCCTCGTGAGCTTCTTCCCTCTCCCCCACACTTTCCTTAATGCTCTACGTCCTCAGGTCCCGGCTCTCAAGCGAGCTCAGCCGCCGCTGGTATGACAGGTCGCGATGCCATGCGTCAAGGCCAGGGGGTGAGGGCTGGAGAGCCAGTAAGGGCCCATGAGTCGCGATGCTCAGGTACCCCCCCCCCTTTAACGCGTGAGCGGATCGTGCCAGAAAGAAGGAGAGAAGGCTCGCGATGCCACCAGCGTTACTCCTGGAGCGGGTCCTGCATATCAATCACGAGGGGAAACAAGGTCTGTCGTTACGGTTGCCAGCCAACCATTGGTCGCTCCGAGGGAGTGATTGGGGCACTGAGGGCCTGGTGAGGTGGCGCCTTGCGGGGCTGCCACGGCCAGAGCTCAGCCACTCAGATTTTTTGGCGTTTGCAGGGACGGACCCGTGCGCAAGTGCCGTGCCAGAGCAAACGGATCCAAAGGTAGGTGTCAATCGAGTAGGCGATTAAGTCAAGCATGTTAAGCATGAAGGAGCAAATCCATTTAGATAGATGCGGGAAAAGTAAATGCCACTGGGTCTGGCCCGAGCAGCTTGGGGATAATGCAGCCTGAGGGGCGCCCCCGACAAGGTAGTTAAAGAGCATAAGCAAAACGGATACATGCCGCAGGGACGAACCCACGCGACCTGGGAATGATGCAGCCCTGCGGGCGCTCCCAGCTGAAAATGGAACTTGGAAAGATGTCACCTGATAACGTTGCAGAGCGAGTGTCGGAGTAGCTGACGATGCGTGGTGAAGAAGCCGACCCTCACGAGCTCCCGGGACCTGGAGCCTCGGGAGGCTCCGGGGGCACGGGTGGATCTTCGAGGGCCATCTCCATCTCCGGCAGGGCCGCGTGATGCCTGACCTCCTGAGCCTCCAGAATGCTCCTCAACAGGCGCTAACGAGCGGCAGCCGCGTTCGGCAGGCCGAAGGGCATGCGAACGTAGCTGTGAGGTGGACCCTCACAACGCCCCACGCGCGAAGGCCAGAGGCTCTCCTGAGATGCGGCTCGGTTGAGCCCTGGTACGTCGATGCAGACATGCAGCCCACCATCCTCGCCGGGATGTGGGGCTACGGCGGGTAGGCGGCGGCTGCCGCGCATGACTCTTGACTCCTGTAGCTCCTGAATGTTCTCGCAATGAACTCCTAAGGGTTTGGCCCTCCTTGCCTCATGCCTTCCTGAGGGAAACGTGCCTTGAAGCATGCCTCCAAGTGGTGCCCGAGCGCCTCCCTTGTGACCTTGGCAAAGTCAGTGGCTCACCAAGACAGAGCCCCCGAGCCCTGCCCGAGGAGGGCGCCAGGTGCGCCTTCCTATGCGACAGAGGGTGGTGCCCCTTGAACGGGCGCGGATCCTGCCGCAACGCCTCCGGAGGCGCCTGCCTCATGAGTGTTCGAGCCAGGTGAAGCCTTCTTCTTCTTAGGGACTGCCTCGGGGGGCCTCCCGCTCCTGTGATCTGGGTCTTCAATTGTCGCGGCCTGGAAGGCACACTCAAGAGAACACACTGCATCCCTTTCCTCACAAGGCACTGTGATGATTCCACCGCTTCCTGGCATCTTGAGGACATTGTAGCCATGGTGAGTCACTGCCATGAATTTGACCAAAGCTGGGTACCCGAGGATGGCATTGTATGGCAGGCGAATGTGGGCGACGTCGAAGTCAATGAGCTCGGTGCGGTAGTTGTTGCGCTGCCCAAAGGTGACACGAAGGCAAACTTGCCCTATTGGAACGGTGGAACCATCAGTGACTCCTGAGAAAGGCTTGGTTGGCAGAAGCTGATCACATGGCACTTGGAGATTGTTGAACATCTCGACGGACAGAACATTGAGTCCTGCTCCGCCATCAATGAGGGTCCTGGTGACTTGCACATTGCTGATGACTGGGGAACAAAGCATCGGGAGGACTCCGGCCGTTGCTGCGCACTTGAGCTGATCCGCCGAGATGAACGTGATGGCGCACGCCGACCACCTGAGAGGGCGCGTGGCCTCAAGCTTGGGGAGGACTGCATTCACCTCGCGAGCGAACTGCTTGAAGATGCGCTGAGAGGCTGGGGCCTGAGCACCGCCCAGGATGCAAGCGATTGCGCGCGGCTCCTGGAAGCCCCCAGCCCCCTCGTCCTGGTGATGGTCTTCATTCCTCCTTGGCGGTGGTGGCAGAGGAGGGAGGCATGCGTTGCCTTGTGGGCGGTCCTCACGAGGTTGATCCCTCCAACCTCCCTCGCGAGGCTGGTCCTGCCAGCGGTCCTCGCGAGGTCGGTCACGCCACCCTTGGCGAGGGCCACGGTCTTCCCATCGTCCTCAACCTCTTCCTCCTCCTTGGCCATAGCCTCGGTCGTTGCGGTCGGGACGTCAGCCGATACGCCCATCTCGCACGGCCCTGAGCTCTTGACATTCATTGGTGTTGTGGGTGTGGAGGTCGTGGTACACGCAGTACCAGCTGCCCTTGGATGACTCAGGCTGATCCCTGCCTCACTTGGTGTCTGGCTCTGCTGCGAGCACGGCAGCCCCCTTGCGCTTCACGTCCTTGACCTTGGGCTTCTTCTCTTCTGGGTCGGCAGCCGGAAGCTCGAGGAGGGAGAGGCGCCCTTCCTCAGCCCTGGCACACTTGGTCGCCAAGTTGAACAGCTCTAGTGATGTGCACAGGTCTTCATGGATTGCTAGCTCCTCTTTCATCTTGATGTCACGCACGCCATCGGAGAAGGCTGAGATGATGGCCTCCTCAGTCACCCTGGGGATCTTGAGGTGGGCGTTGTTGAAGTGCTGGATGTACTTCTGCAGGGTCTCTCCTGGCTGTTGCTTGATGTGGCGTAGGTCACTCATGGCCGGGGGCCGGTCGCGAGTGCCTTGGAAGTTGGCGATGAAGCGGGTGTGCATCTCGTCCCAGGAGGAGATCGTGCCAGGAGCCAGGTGCGGGCACCATCCTTGAGCGCCATGGGAAACCAATTCGCCATGACCTTATCGTCCCCGTTGGCGGCTTCGATGCCCAGCTCGTAGAGCTGGAGGAAGTCCGCGGGTTCTGCAGTGCCGTCGTAGCGAGGAGGCAAGTCCGACTTGAACTTGCCGGGCCAAGCGACGCTACGCAGCTTGGAGGTGAAGGCACGGTAGCCTGCAGTGGCCACCGGAGCTCTCTGCTGATGCGGGGCTTGCTCCTGGGGATTCTCGTTCACCGCTGCCTGGAGCAGCGCGGGGTCTTGACGTGGTGGCGCAGGGGCGCGGTCATGGCGCACCGGTGCCGGGAGCACGCGAGCACCTTCTTGGGGATGAGGGATCTCTTGGCATCTCCTTTCTTGTCGCGCAGGCGCCAGACGCGGAGGGTCTCGTCCTGGGGCCGCGCACCTTGGAGCCAGGGCGCCTTCTTGGGGAGGAGGTGGTGGAGGCACCTCGTGCTCTTCACCTCCTGCGCAAGATGGAGGGCGAGGTAGCGAGAGGGGCGGCATGGGAGAGCCCCCTGCGGCGCTGATGAGCTTGGTGATGCTGGCAAGCCAGTCCTCGTAGAGGTCGTCGATGGGACGGTAGATCAGGAGCTCACGCGCCAGGAACAGCACGGCGTGCGCGTCCGTGGGGGCGCGATGGGCGTGGGACGATGAACCAGCTAGAGTCAGCGACGGGGTGGCGGTGCCGCCATCGCGCTGCACTGAAGGATGCACGGGCGAGGCCTGCCGCTCGTTCCCCGCCGGGCCGGTGGCGGCAGGCGACGAGGAACGATGGGGGCGACCGCCGACGGGCGCCGTCTGGGCGACGCGGGTGGCGAGAGCAGCCCGACGCTTGGCGCAAGCTCGGCGAGCGTTAGCCATGGACACGGCGGAAGAGCACACGCGACTAGCGGAAGAAAGATTCCGGCACACCCCTACCTAGCACGCCAAAAGTTGGATTTCGGGTTCCGGCAGACCCTTGAGATTCGAAGACTGGGCTGCGCACGAAGATCTTTCCCCTACCAGCTCACGCGTCGAAGTCTCACAAGGATCTAACCTAGAAAGAAGAACACACAAGGGACACGAGATTTATACTGGTTCAGGCCACCATTGCGGTGTAATACCCTACTCCAGTGTGTGGTGTGATGGATTGCCTCAGGGGCTGATGATGAACAATACAAAGGGAGAGCAGCCTCGCGAGGGGCTGTTCTTGAGCCGGTGCGATGAACTACTAGGGTGAGTTCAGTCGCTTCTCTCTAGTCTATGCGTCTTCTTGAGATAGATGCTCTTCCTCTCTCTCTCTGATCGATCTGTTCTCTAATCCCCCCCACTCTACGGTGGCTAGTCCTATTTATAGAGGGTGGCCCTGGGCCTCTTCCCAAATAATGAGCGGGAAGGGCGCCAACAATTGGCCATTTTGAAGGGGAACATCTAGTACACTTATCCTGACTAAAGTTGGTCTTCGGCTGCCAAAGGCTCTGACGATGACGCCGTCCTGGGCTCCACGATGACCTCCATCCTGCCGCTCTGCTGGTCTTGGTCTTGTTGCACCGAAACGGTAACCTTTGCCTGATGCTTCGGTCTGTGCTTGCCCCCTTTGCACCGAAAGGGAAACAAGGACACTGCGCAGGCCGACGCCCGCCTGGTCTCGATCGTCATGGCTTGCGTCACGGGCTCCTCGGGAGGTACCCTGCCTTGATCTCTCCGCCTCCTCGCGAGCCTGCCTAAAGAGGCTGCTCCTGAGGAAGCTTCCTGTCGTCCGCCCCGCGAGGCTTGGCCCCTCGCGAGGGTCTTGAACTTGAGCTGATGAAGTTGGGCTGCGTTGGTCCCCCACTTGAGCCGCGTCGCAGGCCGCAGGCAGCCAAGTCTGGGGACCCCCGTTCCCAGAACGCCGACAATATGTATAATAATAAACTATTAAGCTATTTAGCCTATGCTTGTTGATACATCTCCGTCGTATCTGTAATTTTTTATTGTTTCATGCCAATATTATACAACTTTCATATACTTTTGGCAACATTTTATATGATTTATTTGGACTAACATATTGATCCAGTGCCCAGTGCCAGTTCATGTTCGTTGCATTTTTTTTGTTTCACAGAATATCCATATCAAATGAAGTCCAAACGCGATAAAAATTTACGGAGATTTATTTTGGAATATATGTGATTCTTGGGAGTTGGAATCAATGCAAACGGGGGCCCACAGCCACCACAAGACACCAGGGCGCGCCTGGGCCCCCTGGCGCGTGGTGGTGGGTTGTGCCCTCCTCGTAAGTCGGTTGGAGCTCTATTCCAGCGCAAGGAAGCTTATATCCAAAAAAATCGTGTTAAAATCTCAGTGCAATCGGAGTTACGGATCTCCGGGAATATAAGAAACGGTTTTCAGCCAGAAAACGGGAGCGAAACAGAAGAGAACAAAGAGGGAGATCCAATCTCAGAGGGGCTCCCGCCCCTCCGCCGCCATGGAGGCCATGGACCAGAGGGGGAACTCTATTCCCATCTAGTGGGGAGGCCAAGGAAGAAGAAGAAGGAGGGGGCCTCTCTCCCCCTCTCTCCCGGTGGCGCAGGAGTGTCGCCGGGGCAAGGATCGTAACGGCGATCTACACCAACAATATTGCTACCGTCAACACCAACTCTCTTCCCCTCTATGCAGCGGTGTAACAACCCTTCTCCCCGCTGTAATCTCTACTTAAACATGGTGCTCAACGCTATATATTATTTTCCAATGATCTATGGCTATCTTATGATGTTTGAGTAGATCTGTTTTGTCCTATGGGTTAATTGTGATCTTGGTTGGTATGAGTGTATATTTTATTACGGTGTTGTCCTACGGTGCCTTCCGTGTTGCGCAAACATGTGGGATCCCCGTTGTAGGGTGTTGCAATACGTTCATAATTCGCTTATAGTGGGTGGCGTGAGTGACATAATACACAGACCCGAGTAAGTGGGTTGTTGCGTATGGAAGTAAAGAGGACTTGATACTTAATGCTATGGTTGGGTTTTACCTTAATGATCTTTAGTAGTTGCGGATGCTTGCTAGAGTTCCAATCATAAGTGCATATGATCCAAGTAGAGAAAGTATCTTAGCTCATGCCTCTCCCTCATATAAAATTGCAAGAATGATTACTGGTCTAGTTATCAATTGCCTAGGGACAAATAACTTTCTTGTTGACAAAAGTTATCTACTTTTATTACCTTGCAATTTATTCATAGTTTTATTCTCGCAAAGTACTTCTAGGTTTATACTTGTTCTAGGTAAAGCAGGCACTAAGTGTGCGTAGAGTTGTATCGGTGGTCGGTAGAATTTGAAGGAATATTTGTTCTACCTTTAGCTCCTCATTGGGTTCAACACTCTTATTTATCGAAAAAGGCTACAAACGATCCCCTACACTTGTGAGTTATGACTTGTGTCTTAGCACCGTATCTGGTGATGTGCGAGTAAGTTTTAGCTTTGGCTCTTGCCAACCAGACAATCGGGCTGTGATTGTAACTGGGAACGAAGAGTGCTCTCGCCAGTCGGACAGACAATTTGCAACTATAGTTGGAGTTGAAGACTGGGCTATCAGCTTGGTCATACACATTATGGAGTTCTTTGCAAGAAATGAAAGTGGAAGGGACCAGGAAGTACATCGGGTCGCGCCGCATGTGAGAAGGATTGATGCAATTCCCAGACGTTGGGGTCAAAATTAGTGTGTCAACGCACAGCTCACCCAATGGGTGCGGGTACTGAGTATCCATGGTGTTGGTAGAAATGGATTGCTTAGGCAGTACATTTGGCGAGGTGGAAGGTTGCATGTTGAGAGAACCGAAGGTAGTGGGGGTCAACTATTTACGTATGTAGGATTCTTTCAAAAAGAGCAAAACAATGGTGGTGAGCCTAAACAAAAGCATAAAGCTGATATTAAAGATGCGTTCATAAAGAGTACAGTAATAGTAGCACACACAACACAAAACTATTACTGATTGGCATAAACCAATGAAATGCTAAACAATGGCGCACACGTTTGACACAAGTGATCATCTAGGGTTTTTTCTTCCTTTTCTGGTGGGTAATAAGATCGAATGGTTACATCATATGATAATTTGTTTCGTTGTACATAGCTCAAGAACAAAGTACTTTCTCCTCGTCTTCATCTAATCCACCATATGAGGGGGCATTCGATTCATTTCATTCAATCCTGTAGAACATACAATGTAGAAAATAAGGTTAACCCATCTGAAATGCTTCCTATTTCACTCATTGTCATGCATCTTGTAAAGGTTATTGTGTTCACCATGAAATTTTCTTGTGTTGATATTTTCTTTCTTATGCTCGTGAGCACATGACAATTGTTTCATGGGTACGGGTACCCTTGGGCCCTAGATCCTCATGTGCAGGTGTTGGGCACGTTTTATGCCAATCGACTGCTCCTGAACCCAACCCAACTACTCATGTGTAGGACATGGGCACAAATTTGTGTTCACGAGTATACTTGAACCCGACACGACAAGTTACTGTTGTGCGGTTTGTTGTTGGACAACTGTCATCGTGCATGTCCTGGACTATTGAAGTCACAAATCTATCTTTGTGATGTGGACATGTGCATTAAGTCCTTTGTTTGAACAAGTGAAGTCTTTTTGTTTGACTGTGTCATGAAATTGAGTTAAATTTCATATTTCTATCAAATTGCTATTGAGTGACATGTATTTCAATGTGTATGCTAAGGTGCCCATTGGTACCCATCGGACACCCGAGTAGAGCATGACCCAGCCAATGAAATGTTCAATATAGAAAAAATATGATTAGTCCTCGGAAGAGTATCCAATGCTCTCAACACTAAGGTATTAGTAGTGGAAGGCAAGGGAAGTTTGGATTTACTTGAGATTTTCTTAACATTTAATTTGAATGAGTTAATACATTACATTGTTTTGGAAAAGTGCCGATTTGATTGAGTTAATGCACGCGTTAAATGGGCCGGTCAAAATTGGCTGGGCTTGAGCGAAAGCCTGAAGGATGCTCGCGAACATAATATAGGGTTGGTAGGAGGTGAGGCGACGCTACTAACTTCCCCTTTAGCAATAGATATAGATACGTGTCACATGTTTAAAAAAATGATTTTTGAATATTTAATTTAATTTTCTAAATATGATATCATGGTAGCACCTAACTGCTAAGAGCACGGGATATTCATTCAGTTCTTCTCAACAAGCACTGTGTGACTATATGCAAGTGATGGTGGTAGGCATGCGGATGTGTGAGTCTAAATTATAGTCTATATAGGTAGAAAAAATTGAACGAAAGTGTTATTATGGTCCCGAGCTCGGGTGAATAGTAAAAGAACAGAAAATCTGATTTTTGTGTCAAACATTGACAAATGTTTTGATTGTTTGCAACGTTTTATCACCTGATGACATTCGTAGAAAACATAGTAAAAAATCAAAAAATAACATTTTGGAGCATTGACTTTTTTGCCACATTTTGACGAATGTCATCCGGTGATTTCACTATTCATCCCGGCTCATATGAGCTCGTGATCAGAACAATTAGCTTTCTTGTGATGAAGCCTAGCCTATACAGGTTTAAGTCCTAGACTTGCATAGTTTTTTTTTTTTTGAGCAGTAGACTTGCATAGTTAACTCAAGGTTTCGGCGCTATTCTTTCCGTGGCATGGTGTGTTCATCAATTATTACATGCACGTGACGACTTCATCAATTTTAAGATCTACGGTCTAAGTCTTTTGAAAGTGCTCATATGGGTAACATTTACGTGCACATATTCATGGGGTGATCGTGCTTGCGCGTCGGCGCCTGCGTTCTTTACTGTTTTTATTTTTTATTTTTTTTGCAAACAAGTACTCACTGGGAACAGTCGACGTCGGGGGAGATGGTGAACGGCAGGGAGAGGCCGCAGTCGGCCGGCAAGTCGCGCGCAGCAGTCGCCTCGGCGCTGCCCTCTCCCGCGGCCGACTTGAGGCACTCGCACGCCTCCTGCCGGTCGGCCGTGGTGGCCGTGGCCGCCACGAGGCTGGACGCGCCGTCGCAGCAGTCGGCCGAGGGGTAGTCCTCCTCGCCCTGCAGGAACCCGAGGCATGGAGACAGGTCAGAGAGCATGCCGGAGCACGACATTGACATGTCTGCCTCGAGCTGTTGGAGCGCGAGAGCCAGCATGAGGAGGCCGGCGAGGCTGCTGGCCTTCGCAAAGCTCGAGCTCCTGCTCATGGTTGCCTTGGCTCGACTGACAGAAGAAGCTCCCGATCGTTGATCAGCTAGTCCGGTTAATTTATTTAGTGGTGATTCTTGTATCGGTAGCTTATGTGATGTGCGTGCATGGGTATTTATGGGTGAGCTGGTGAGGTAGTATTGGAGAACACTACAAGTCTTGGGAAGAATTGTTATTATTTTTAACCTTATTAGTCTTGGGAAGATTAACAACCTTGGCAGATGAACACGTACGTTTCGCTCATTTCCATATCTCGTTCAACAACTTGTAGTTGTAAGCTTTTCTAGTTTCTAGATATAAACCACGTATGAGCTCCTCTCTTATTTTTTCTAAAGAGAGTGGTTTTCTATACCCAGCTCGGTGCACCCACGATGCACCAACACAAGCAAACATAGCAAAATATTTCGAAAAAAATCTAAAACTTTATGAAAATGATTATGAACAAATGTTATGGATGCTTGTAAAGTTCGATGGTCAAATAACATCCGACGAATTTTGTATAAAATTACTCAAATGTATGTGCATTGTTTGAGCAGAATTTGTAATTAGGTAATTTTGTGCGGGCGCTTCTTTCTTAATTAGGGGTTTGTTAAATATCTGATGGAACTAGGTATTCTAACCGAGCATGTGATGGCACTGTGAAAACTGTTTAAACTAATCTTTAGTTTTTTAATATGTTCGTATTGTTTTGCAGGCAACATGCTATACAAAAATAATTTGCTACCCATGGTGGCTGCTACACATGACCACGGGCATATTTCAACATGTAAAAAACCATGATTTTAACAAAAATGTTCACAACTTTCTAAAAAAACCAGACTTAAAAAAATTCATGAGTTTCAAGTAAAATCATTCATTTTTGAAAATCTTCATGAATTTTCACAAATATTCATAAATGAAAATGCAAGAAATAAAAGAAGAAGAAAAAAACAAACTCTGAAGAATAAAAAGCAAAACAAGAAAAATACCAAAAATAAAGGGGTGGGAAGCCTACGCGAGTGGTTGGGCGAGGAAGGAGAGTCCCTGCTGGCGCCAGAGGCATCTAGGAGGCTGCCAAAGAAAAATAATAATATTTAATGTCTTACAGTACGCCCACGTCACCTTATTGTAGTTGCTCGTAGTAGTTGGAACCATTCCTTGCCATGTCTTGACTAGTTGGTTGTTCCCTAGGCTTTTAATATAACTCTATCTATACCATTATGGCATTATCTATACCCATTAATAAAATAAATAGGTATTCTTAGTCCATCATGTTATTTTATAGAAAAACCCCTGATTTTTCTGACAATAAACCCGCAGTAGATATCAAACTCATATCTTCTAAACCGTAACTCCAAATTTAACATGTTATACATGAAATTTGATTAGAAAAATATGTAGAATCTGAATACGATGTTATATTGCCTGTTAACAATAAAAAAAAACTATCTAGGCACCAATACCTATGACATGTATGGCAAAAAATAGTGATGAAATATTGACGCAAATACCTGCGTCCACAGGAGACCATAGAAAAATGTTCTTTTCCAAAAAAAAAACTCTCTTTATGATTAAAAAATCATGTATCTTTTTAACAACTCTTCATGTATTTAAGAAATTTGCATGTGAAGAAAGTGTGCAAGAGTTACCCAAAGTTGGTGATGCTTAAACTGAAAACCGCCCTTGATGCGCACATGTCCCGTAGTGCGCTAATGTGTCATCATCTATTTTTGTTGTTTTCCTTTACCGGCCCGTAACAATACCTTATTTCACACATGACATGAATAAATGTATGGTCATGCTTATTTCTTTCTATGGATTAAATCTATATGCAGGCCGTGTTGAAATAGAATACCTGTGGAATCTTGAATTGTGCTTTTGTAGGCTAAGAACATATTTTTTGGGGCTGTAGCTACAAATTCTCAGATTATAAACCATTTTTTGTAAATTAAAAGTGTGTGGTAATTTTTTTCTTTCATTGCAACGCACGGACCTTTTTGCTAGTATATCATATGTTTTTAGTTTGTGGTTACAAAGGATAAATCTTTCGCTCGTTGATTGTGGTGGACGTTGCCACCTTTTTTTGGTTCTGTTTAATTCTAGCGTAATGGTATTGTGTTTGAAAAGAAAAATGCTGAATCTTGCGTGCAAGTTATGTTCCCGTGTATCAATTGATTGCGGTTATGGGCTTTGCTAAAACGGGCATTACTCAAGGATTCGTCGAACTTCTTGGCAAGGCCAGGCTAGATTACCAAGGAATTTACGTTTCGGTTTGGATGACGGGTGTGTATTCCAGAAAGAATAGATTACCTGAAATTTACGTTTCGGTTTGGATGACATGTGCATGCGTGCCTGTGTGTAAGGCTGGTCATAGTGGTGAGTAACTTATACCAGTGTTCGTCTAAGTTACTATCTTCATAGTGCAAATTACATAATAGTAGTGTCATAGATGGGTTCATTTATTAGCTTGTAGACTCATTCTTTTTGGGGAAGCGTTATGTTACTTTAAACACCTCTCTCCTCACTAACTACATGCCATATAAGCAAAAATTTCTTGGAGTGCCCCATTTTACTACTTACTACCTAAGTTACTCCCACTATGACTAGCCTAATAGGCTTCTTTCGAGGAGGTGTTTTTGGCTTTCGGGAGCATTTGCTCCCATGTGAACAGTAACTCGATACAAGTAGTAAAATATTTTCAAAAAATCCTTGTTTTTTGGATGTTCATGTTAATGTCGCAAGCAAGATTGAAAATTTTCATGCCAAAGAGAAAAATAATGTTTTGTCGATGAAATAAATAAATAAATTTGGTGTGACATTTGGTTTTCAATTTTTTTATAGTCCAAAATATTTAACCTTTTTGCCTAAACATTTGCATATAGCATTTGGATGTGACAATAAATATAAAAAATTAATTTTTTGGCATTTCCAAAAAAGCGCATAGGAGCACGTGCTCCCGGGAGCCTAGTTGGGTTTCGGGCTTCTTACTGCTTAGATTCATGATTAAGGAGGCCTAGTATTTTTTTAGTTGAGTTGTTTCTTATTTAAGAATGTCATTTGTTCGACATGGCTTATTTATCTGTCGGAATTGTTTAAGTTTTCCAAATTTACCGAGAAAACATCAACATTTATTGTATCAAATTAGTACCACAAGTCCTATCATTAAGTATTTTCTTTTTTGCACTTACACGAAGTTGTAGATGTTTCTTTTATAAGTTTGTTCACTTAAGGCAATATAAGTGAGTGTTATAGACTTTTCGCAAAAAAAAGTGAGCCTTATACTAGTGAGCTCTGAAAGTGCAACTAATCCCCTGGTGGTTTTGATAATTCATAACAACATATAGCTCATTGAACTAATACTCTTTCAAGATCAATATTTTAGAAAGTTCAGTGATTGGTATGACATGGACTAGAGATGTGGACCCCTCAAAATACTAAGGACTCATATTGGCAAAAGCTCAAGACTCTACCTTTTTTATTTTAGTAATCCAAGATCACAATGAGTCTATAGAAAAGCCAATACTATTAAAAGGAGATGAGGTGTTTCTTAATGGCTTCCTTGCTCAAAATGCTTAGTGATATGCTCCAATGTCCCTCAACCACTTTCTCATTTCCACATATGTCCTAAACCTAAAGTCAAACTCGGCCCCACCAATTTGATCTATCCGGCGCCACCGAGTTCACTTGACATAGCCATATCCATAAACCCTAATCAGTTCGATCTTACCGATAGGGATCTCGGTCTCACCGAGATGGGAATGCAAACTCTTTGTTTCCCTTCGTAACGTTTTGGTCTCACCGAAGTGAGTGATCGGTCCCACCGAGTTGGCATTGCAAACTCTTTGTTTCCTTTTCGTAATGTTTCGATCTAACCGAGATGAGCGATTGGTCTCGCCGAGTTTGCCTGACCAAGTCTTTGTTTGCTTATTACTGAAATCGGTCTCACCGAGTTCATGTGATCGGTCTCACCGAGATGAGGTTTTGCCCTAACCCTAGAGCATCGGTCTCACCGAGTTGATATTGTCGGTCCCACCGAAATGCCTAATGTTCACATTTTCAACCAAGTCGGTCTGACCGAATTTAACCATTCGGTCCCATCGAGTTTGAGAATTTGTGTGTAATGGTTAGATTTTGTGTGGAGGCTATATATACCCCTCCACCCCCTTCTCCATATGTGAGAAAGCCACCAGAACGTGCCTACACTTCCACTACTCATTTTCTGATAGAGAAGCACCTACTCATGTGTTGAGACCAACAGATTCCAATCCAACCATAAGAATCTTGATCTCTAGCCTTCCCCAAATTGCTTTCCACTCAAATCATCTTTCCACCATAGCCAAATCTGTGAGAGAGAGCTGAGTGTTGGGGAGACTATCATTTGAAGCACAAGAGCAAGGAGTTCATCATCAACACACCATCTATTACCTTTTGGAGAGTGGTGTTTCCTACATTGGTTAGGTGTCACTTGGGAGCCTCCGTCAAGATTGTGGAGTTGAACCAAGGAGTTTGTAAGGGCAAGGAGATCGCCTACTTCATGAAGATCTACCCTAGTGAGGCAAGTCCTTCGTGGGCGATTGCCATGGTGGGATAGACAAGGTTGCTTCTTCGTGGACCCTTCGTGGGTGGAGCCCTCCGTGGACTCGCGCGGCCATTACCCTTCGTGGGTTGAAGTCTCCATCAACATGGATGTACGATAGCACCACCTATCGAAACCACGCCAAAAATCTCCGTGCCTACATTGTGTTTGCTCCCTCCAAACTCCTCCCCTTTACCTTCATATGCAATGATTTAAATTCCACTGCTATACTCTTAGAATTGCATGTGTAGGTTGTTTGCTTGACTTGTGTTAAGTTGCTAAAATCTGCCAAGATATAAAAGTGGGAAAAGGCTAGATTTTTATTTTGTCAAGTAGTCTAATCACCCCCCCCCCCCCTCTAGACATACTTTTGATCCTACAAGTGGTATTAGAGCTTTGGTCTCGGTTTGCCTTGATTTCCATAGCTTTGGTGATCGTAGCCTTGGTTTCACAACCTAGGAGGGTATGACGTCTAGCGAGGGAAATTACCACCGTAGAGGTCCTTACTTTGATGGTACTAATTTTGCTAGTTGGAAGCATAAGATGAAAATGCATATTCTTGGACATAACCTCGCCGTTTGGGCTATTGTGTGCATTGGTTTGCAAGGTTAATTCTTCGATGGGAGAGAACCAAATCGTGAAGCAACTGCGGAAGAGTTGAAGATGCTACAATACAACGCTCAAGCTTGCGATATCCTCTTCAACGGATTGTGCCCTGAAGAATTCAACAAAATCAGCCATCTTGAGAATGCAAAGGAAATTTGGGATACTTTGATTGATATGCATGAAGGTACCGAGTCCGTCAAGGAATCCAAGTTGGATGTGCTTCAAAGTCAACTTCACAAGTTCAAAATGAAAGATAGTGAAGGTGTCGCTGAAATGTACTCTAGGCTTGCTCTCATCACAAATGAGATTGCCGTCTTAGGAAGTGAAGAGATGACTGACAGATTCATCATCAAGAAGATCCTAAGAGCCTTGGATGGAAAATATGATACCTGTGCACATTGATCCAAATGATGCCCAACTACAAAGATCTCAAGCCATCGGAAGTCATTGGAAGAATTGTTGCTCATGAGATGTCACTCAAGGATAAAGAAGAGCTTCACAACAAGTCTAGTGGTGCATATAAAGCCTCATGTGATGCTCCTACAACATCAAGTGAAAAACAAGTCTTAAATGAGGAATTGAGCTTAATGGTCAAGAACTTCAACAAATTCTACAAAAGTAGAAGCAAAGAAAGAAGCTCCAAGTCAAGATCCTACCATGACAAAAGATCTTCTAGTCATGAGAAAAATTGCTACAATTGTGGAAGACCCGGACACTACTCCAATGAGTGTACGGCTCCCTACAAAAGAAGAGAAGACTCACCTAAAATAATAAGTAGAAGAGAGGAATCACCTCCAAGAGAGAGAAGGAGTAGAGATGATCATTATGAACGAAGAACCTCTCGCAGAAGCAAGGATTCGGAAAGGAAGCACAAGTCATCAAAGAGTTATACAAAATGAAGACATCAAGTTTAGTTGGTGAATGGGTATCCGGTTCTGACTCCGACCACCACTCCGAGAGAAGTTATCAATCCGACTCCGAATATACTCAAGATGAAGGTGTTGATGGTCTTGCACTTGCTTCAACCAACTCCTACGACATATTTGAGCCACCAAATGAAGGAATTGGAAGATGCTTCATGGCTAAAGGCCCAAGGTATCACACCCTGAGTATTTTGATTTCAATAGTGATGAAGATGACTTGCTAGGTGATGATGATTTACTTGTTGACAATGCTAGTAATGAAAACTATGATGAAATTGCTATTAATCATGCTAATCAAGATGAAACTAATGACAATGATAAGAAGGAGATTGAGCGTCTAACTAAAGAACTAAACACTCTTAATTTAGCTCATGAAACTACTTTATAAGATTATCGAGAACTTTTTAGAACTCATAAGAAGCTACGCTTCGAGAAGCTCAACCTAGAGCAAGAACATGGGTTCTTAAAGGCCATCAATGATGATCTTTGGAAGAAAAGTTCTTCTTACATTGCCAAGCGTTTACTCCTGTCTACTTACATGCCACAAGTAAAATCTAGCAACAAGAGTAAGAAAGATTCTTCTTCTAGTAGTAACAAGAACCATGCTAAATCCAATATTTTTGCTTCTAGTAGTTCTCTTGATTCCACTAATGATTCTCTTAGCCAAGTTACACTTGAGCAAGAAAATAGCTTATTGAAGGGAATTATAGAGAAAGGTATTTACAAGAGCCTTGCCGGAAGTAAGCAATTTGAGGAAATTGTACACAAGCAAGGAAGGCACCGGAAGAATCAAGGTGTTGGTTTTGAACGAAAGTTCAATGCCAATGAAGTTGAGTGAGAAGAAGATCAATACCCCAAGACAAAGTTTGTTCCTCAACAAGAGAAGTATGATCCTACTTCTTTCAAGGGGACACAAGCTCAAGATGATCTTCCACCACAAGACCACAAGCTAAAAGGCAAGGACAAGCTTCAAGAATAGATTGATGCATTCGAAGATGCTCCAAAGGCCTTGGTCAAGTGGGTTCCCAAGTCTACCTCTAGTTCAACTTCATCAAGTACATCTACAACCCCAAGGATTCCCATCAAGATGATCTGGATCCCGAAGAAGAAGAACTAGAGAGTTCTTGAGGGTGACTCTTCCAACATACTTCACTCATATTCATATTGGCCAGAACAAGTGCAATCAACTTCCACATTTTGCACTAGTTCAAGGAGTCACAAACCCTCTTGATAGTAAGTCAAGGGACAAGGTAACCTAATGCTTTCATGGACATCATCATGTGTGTACTTCACTCTATGTCTATAGATATCAATGTTTGTTCCTTGTGGGACTAACCCATGTAGGTATTGAAAGTGCAACTCACTCCAATGGATTGCTCCAAATGATCTACATCAACTTTGAGCATCCACATCTTCAACATCTATATGAAGTCATCATAAAAAAAAACCAAGGTTAGTTCATCCCTCTAAAAGGGGATATCACATCTAGGGGGAGCTTTACTCTAAGAAATGAGCTAAAGCAACTCTGATGGTGTGAACACAACGATGCTTTATGTAAAAGTGGCAACCCCACTTGTGCTTAAACAATGAGTATGACCTATGATCAAATGTTCTCATTTGACTCCTAAGCCAATATACTCATATATAGATGACCTAGTCATCGCCAATTGCTTGATAGATGCTAGAGTGTTTGTGCATGCTTGCCACATATTTCATTTGCTATCTTATTGTGTGAGCATGTTGATTGCATAATTTTCTCCATCTGAGGACATCCATTTGTTGTTTTGATTGTTTGGCCTTTTCTTTTTCCAAATGGATGGACAAGAATGCCTAAGTACTCTCTCTAGCTATCTATGCTTTTCTCGTCTCAAACTCTATTCACGCTACATCACAAAATCTGATCTAAGTAAGATTCAAACCCTCTAGGTGAGGAGCACTCGGAGCCACCGATTCATGAAAGACTTAAAATTCCAAAACCTCTTGATGCATCTCGGTCTGACCGATCCATTCCTTTTGGTCACACCGAGTTCATTAAGTTGATCTAGGTTTCAATCTCGGTGCAACCGATTAGAACACTTCAGTCTCACCGAGTTGCAGTAACTCCTTGTGATTCTGCATCTCGGTGCCACCGAGTTTTTCCACTCGGTCTCACTGACAGAGTCTGGATATATATATCACACGGGTTGAATTTTTGGAAACTTCTCCGAAAACCCTTCGCCCACGCTATCCAGCTCTGCCGACCAAGGTCTCTGGATCGTCGCCTCCATCGCCAGCGTCCTCCTTCCGCTGGTCTCCGCCGCCGTCAATGGGATCTCCTCCGCCATTGCCTCCGTAGCGAACTCACCGCCAAGTTAGGATATGGGTTCGATCCTTTGTGCTTTCTCAATCCGATTCTTAGCACAAAGACAATGCCATGATTCTTGCCACGATTGAAACTATTCTATCCGGCAAAAACTCCCTTTAGATTAGATTTGATTCGAAAATTTAGGGTTAGGTTTCTGCCGATCTCATCTCGGACCGACCGAGTTGTAGAAATTGGTCCCACCGATTTGGCCTAGGCCATTGCACTGTGATTTTCGATCTGACCGAAACTCGCAAATCGGTGTGGCCGAGTTCAGAACTTTGTGAAACCCTAGCAATATTGGTGTCACCAAACTGTGCCTCGGTCTGGCCGAGTTCACTAGTTTAGACACTTGTTGCTTCGGTGTTACCGAGTTCAGCAAATCGGTAGCTCCGAAATGACTTCTGTAGAAAACTAAAACTAAGTTTTTGTCTCATTTCTTTTGCAAAAACTCTGCACTTTGTGATGCTCATCCACTCTATCTCATCTATATCTATTCACAGGGTCAGCTTTCAGTTTGCAGCATGTTTGATAACAGTGACAATCAGAATATGTCAGAGGAACAGGTTCAGATGAGTGAGGGCACTAGTCCCTCGGAAAGTAGTCAAGATGATGGGAGCAGAAGCACTCCCAGTAACCTGCCCAAAGCTGCAACTAGGCAGAGGAATAAGAAGACATCAGATTCTGAGAATGAAGACTTTGTGAGTGATGAGGAAGTCTCATCCAAGAGGAAAGGAGAGAAGAAGGAAATTGGCACTGTTGCTAAGCCAGGGTTGAAGACAAAAGCCCTGCTAAAAGAGTTCCTATGTCCAAAGCCAGAGCCTCAACTCAAGAGACTATGGTGTTCACTCTAGAACCCAAAGAGGCTGGTGAGGGCAAGAATAGGAAGGAGAGGGTCAAGAAGAAAATGGCCAGAGTCATTGGGAAATCTTCTATGTTCAGAGACCTAGCTAAAGATGAAGAGCAAGAGGCACCTCCTGCTAAGACTCAGAAACTGATGGGGGATGCAGTCAGATTAGGGGCTGCTCCTTCAAAGCCCAAATCTGCCCCCAAGCCTGTTGCTCAAGCCCCAATGAGATCCACCAGGAACATATCTGCTGCTAAGAAGAACAAGGCCCCAGTGCCTGAAATTGAAGAATAAGAAGATGAGCAAGTTCTGAGAAAGTTGAAGCCAAAGATTCCTGATCATGATGATGCTCACCCTGTTGCTGAAAACATGAAGCTCAGGAAGGATGCAGGTCTCTGGCTATGGAGGAAAAATGACCCATATGCCATTAGAAGGAGAACAGTAGTTGACTACAGGTTCCACACCAAGAAACAACAAGACTTCTATGAGACTGTGCTGCTTGACAAGAAGCCAATTGTCAGTGACATGAGATGGGTCGACTAGAAATACATTGATAGCAATGAAGATCACTTCCCAGGAGTCCATGAGAGCTTCAGATTGATAGGTGTTGATGCTTTTGTTGGCCAGAAGCTAACTAAATGGAATGATGAGTTGATCATGCAGTTCTACTCCACAGCATACTTTTACCCTGATGGTAAGATTGTGTGGATGACAGAGAGTACTAGGTACCAATCATCTGTGACTGAGTGGGCAAAGCTGATAAATGCCCCAAAAGAGCTTGATGATGATACATATGTGTATGCAAAGCCAAGGAAGGGACATGACTCCATGGCTCATATGTACAAGGAAATCCCAGCTGCTGCCTTGGACACCCACAAGTTTGGGTCTGTCTATTATCTGATGTCAGGTCTACCAACAATCAACACTATACTCAGACACACCTTGTTGCCCAAGTCTGGAGATGACAGGATGATAAGAGGGCATTCAATTAATCTGCTATATATGTTTGATGTGCCTGAAAATTTCAAGGTGATGACTTTGATTGTAGAGACAATCAAGAGGACTGCTGCAGACTAGAAGAGATCATGTGGCTATGCTCCACAAATTCATATTCTCATCAACTCCAAGATGGGAAAGAGCATGTATCTTCTGGATAAGGAACATCTTCCCCTGTTGCCAGAGTTTGAAGATAATGTGGTTGTCATGGAGCTGAGAAAGCTAGAGCTGAGAAGGCTGCCAAGATTCCTAGTGCAGAAGAAGCCTCCCAAGTTTTCCTGAAATCCAAGCAAGATCAACTAGGCTATCTCATCCAAGCAACATTGAGAATTGAGAAAGGGTTGGCAATCCTGACTCGGAACCAAGAGAGCCTAGAGAGGATCTTTGAGACTAAAATGCATGACTTAGATGTGAAGGTCACAGAAATTCAGTCTACAGTGGAGAAGATCCAAGAAAGGCTTGAAGACAGGGATGAGGGACCTAATACAGATGCTTTTCAGCAAGTCCCAAGGGGGCCTAGGTCATCAGCTATGCCACTTGTAACAGATCCCAGACCCACAGTGTCAGCACCTACAGCTACAGCTTCAGTTGTTCCTCCAGTTGAAACTCCACCAACTCCTCAGACATCTTCGGATGCATTCGTCGCAGGACTCCTCTCCACACCACCTTTGCACTCTGGAGCTCCCGGAGATCATGCTTAGAACCACACAGCACTATGCATTTTCAAGCTTTTTGGTAACTTATTGCAAAGGGGGAGAAAGTGTATAGATCATAGGCTGAGAGAGAGAGAGAGAAAGAAAGAGGGTGCTTGCTTCTTTTGCCTCTTTTTGCCACTCCATTTGCTTTGCTTGTTTGGTTGAAACAATATTCTATGCTTGTGTGTGAGAGATACTCTTATGATCATATGTTTGATCATATCATACTTTAATGCTTCTGCTTAATGATGATACCCTTATCTTATGTATGATCATTCATATCTTATTTTGGTGATGAGTGCATATTCCATATTCTATCTTTCTGAGCGCTCCACCAAGATGTATGTGACATGGAAGAGTGACCCACAATCCTAATTGGTTGTGCATTTGCATTCAAAAGAAAACTTAAATAATGCACAAATTTAGGGCGAGCTCTTGCTTATCACATACTTCTCAAAGCGACGATGTATTTCATTTATATTATCTTTTGTCTAAGCTTTGATCTATATGTTATCATCAATTACCAAAAAGGGGGAGATTGAAAGTGCAACTAATCCCCGAGAGGTTTTGGTAATTCATAACAACATATAGCTCATTGAACTAATACTATTTCAAGATCAATATTTCAGAAAGTTCAATGACTGGTATGGCATGGACTAGAGATGTGGACCCCTCAAAATGCTAAGGACTCATATTAGCAAAAGCTCAAGACTCTACCTTTTTTCATTTTAGTGATCCAAGATCATATTGAGTCTATAGGAAAGCCAATACTATTAAAAGGGGATGAGGTGTTGCTTAATGGCTGGCTTGCTCAAAATGCTTAGTGATATGCTCCAATATCCCTCAACCACTTTCTCGTTTCCATATATGTCCTAAACCTAAAGTCAAACTCGGCCCCACTGATTTGATCTATCCGGCGCCATCAAGTTCACTTGACATAGCCATGTCCACAAACCCTAATCAGTTCGGTCTTACCGATAGGGATCTCTGTATCATCGAGATGGGAATGCAAACTCTCTGTTTCCCTTCGTAACATTTCGGTCTCACTGAAGTGAGCGATTGGTCCCGCCGAGTTGGCATTGCAAACTCTCTGTTTCCTTTTCATAACATTTTGGTCTAACCAAGATGAGCGATCGTTCCCATCGAGTTTGCCTGACCAAGTCTCTGTTTGCTTAATACTGAAATCGGTCTCACCGCGGTCTCACTGAGATGAGGTTTTTCCCTAACCCTAGAGCATCGGTCTCACCGAGTTGATGTTGTCAGTCCCACCGAAATGCCTAACGTTCACATTTTTAACCAAGTCGGTCTGACCGAGTTTAACCATTCGGTCCCACCAAGTTTGGGAATTTGTGTGTAACGGTTAGATTTTGTGTGGAGGCTATATATACATCTCCACCCCTTCTCCATATGTGAGAGAGCCATCAGAACGTGCCTACACTTCCACTACTCATTTTCTGAGAGAGAACCACCTACTCCTGTGTTGAGACCAAGACATTCCAATCCAACCACAAGAATCTTGATCTCTAGCCTTCCCCAAGTTGCTTTCCACTCAAATTATCTTTCCACCATAGTCAAATCTATGAGAGATAGTTGAGTGTTGGGGAGACTATCATTTGAAGCAAAGAGCAAGGAGTTCATCATCAACACACCATCTATTACCTTTTGGAGAGTGGTGTTTCCTAGATTGGTTAGGTGTCACTTGGGAGCCTCCGTCAAGATTGTGGAGTTGAACCAAGGAGTTTGTAAGGGCAAGGAGAGTGCCTAGTTCGTGAAGATCTACCCTAGTGAGGCAAGTCCTTCGTGGGCGACGGCCATGGTGGGATAGACAAGGTTGCTTCTTTGTGGACCCTTCGTGGGTGGAGCCCTCCGTAGACTCGCGCAGCCGTTACCCCTCATGGGTTGAAGTCTCCATCAACGTGGATGTACGATAGCACCACCTATCGGAACCACACCAAAAATCTTCGTGTCTACATTGTGTTTGCTCCCTCCAAACTCCTACCCTTTACCTTCATATGCAATGATTTACATTCCGCTGCTATACTCTTAGAATTGCATGTGTAGGTTGTTTGCTTGACTTGTGTTAAGTTGCTAAAATCTGCCAAGATATAAAAGTGGGAAAAAGGCTAGATTTTTATTTGGTTAAGTAGTCTAATCACTCCCCCCCCCTCTAGACATACTTTTGATCCTACAAGCTTGCTTTTGTCATTGTTGTGTTCCCTCCGACTTCATCTACCATCTATGTGTCCTCGATTTAACCTCTGCCGCATCTCTCTGCATATTCCCCTCTCTTTTGTTCCCTAGAACGAGCTGCCGCAGCAAGCCGCTCACCGCCACCACGGAATTGGTCGCCGAGAGTGACTCCGATGAGCAAATGGTCATCGGCGCTGCTTGCTTAATTTTTCACATGAAATAAACCACATTGGAGGCCTACTGCCAAAAGATTTTTAGTTTTTGACCTTGTTTGCTATATTCCATTGATTAAATAAATTTATGGATATTTACCAAAAGTAATTAAAAATTAAATTACAAGTGTATTATAATTTGGTTCCAAAAAGTGGCAAAATCATTTTAAGGTACTCTGGTAGGATTATATGCAGTATTCATAAAAAATTGAAAGATTCATCCCATTTTTATGATAGCCATGCTGACAATGTTGACTCCATTTTGAAAAAAGTGAAAGAAAATGAAAAAAGATTCAAAAATTGCAATCCTTTTGCAAGGAGTCATTTTATTTGTACTCTTTCTAGGAAAAATTGATAAACTAGGAATGTGATGATGTTTAGAAAAGGTATTCACATAATGGACTACCGTCTTTGAAGGTTTATAGTTTTCAAGCCAAATGACCAAGTTAATGGTTATATCCACGTCATATTCCAATATAAAGTGACGATGTTTGGCACAAACATCGGGCTTACCATGCCAAACAAGATTGTCAAAGGGAGATAACAACTTTCTGTTACAAAAGTAAATATATCATTTTTGAAGTGCCATTTTTTTGTGAAGCAAGTACCACAAGTAAGATTGAAAATTGAAAATTTGCAATTTTTAACAAAATAGACCGTATTGGAGGCCTACTGCCAAAAGATTTTTAGTTTTTTAGCTGGTTTGCTATATTCCATTGATTAAATGAATTTATGGACATTTATCGAAAGTAATTCAAAATTGAACTATGAGTGTTATAATTTGGTTCCAAAAAGTGGCAAAAACCATTTTAAGGTACTCACGTAGGGTTATATGCAGTATCCACGAAAAAAAGTTGACATATTCAATCTTTTTCTATGAATAGCCATGCCCACAATTTTAACCCCCACTTTGAAAAAGGTGAAAGAAAATAAAAAAAAGATTCAAAAATTGCAATCCTTTTGCATCGAGCCCTTTTATGTGTACTACTTTCCAGGAAAAATAGTTAAACTAGGAATTACAATGATTTTAAAAAAAATCACATAATGGACTATCATCTTTGAAGGTTTATGGTTTTCAAGCCAAATGACCAAGTTCAAGGTTATATCCATGTCATATTTCAACATGAAGTGAGGATATTTGGCACAAACATGAGGCTTACGATGCCAAACAAGATTGCCAAAGGGAGATAATATTTTTTGTTACAAAAGTAAATAAATAATTTTTGAAGTGGCAAAAATTGTTTTTTGTGAAGCAAGTACCACAAGTAAGATATGAAAATTGAACTTTTGCAATTTTCACACAAAATAGACCGTATTGGAGGCCTACTACCAAAAGATTTTCAGTATTTGAGCTTGTTTGCTATATTAAATTGATTAAATGAATTTCTAAACATTTACCAAAAGTAATTCAAAATTGAACTACAAGTATGTTATAGTTTGATTCCAAAAAGTGGAAAATAATCATTTTGAGGTATTCACTTAGGATTATATGATGTATTCAGCAAAAATGATGAAAGATTCAACCCCTTTCTAAGAATAGCAATACTGACAATGTTGACCACATTCTGAAAGAATGAAAGGTAATGAGAAAAGATTAAAAAAATTCCACTCCTTTTGCATGGTGTCCTTTTATGTGTACTACTTTCCAAGAAATATGATAAACTAGGAATACAATGGCCTTTTTTAAAAACGTGTTCACAAAATGGACTGCCGTCTTCGAAGGTTTATGGTTTTCAAAGCAAACGGCCAAGTTAATGGCTATATCCATATCATATTTCATTATAAGGTGACGATATAGGGCACAAACATGGGGCTTACCATGACAAAAAGATTGCAAAAGGGAAATAGCAAATTTTTCTTACGAAAATAAATAAATCATTTTTGGAATGCCAAAAATGACTTTTTTTGTGAAGCAAGTACCAAAAATAGGTTTGAAAATTGATATTTTTTTTACAATTTTCACATGAAATAGACCATATTGGAGGCCTACTGTAGAAAGAATTTTAGTTTTTGAGCTTTTTTGCTATATTCCACTTATTAAATGAATTTCTGGACATTTACCAAAAATAATTCAAAATTGAACTACAAGGGTGTTATAGTTTGGTTCCGAAAACTGGAAAAAATCATTTTAAGGTATTCAATTAGGATTATATGCAGTATTCACAAAAAAATATGAAATATTCAACCCTTTCTATGAATATCCATGCTGATAATGTTCACCCAATTTTTTAAAAAGTGAAATAAACTGGAAAAATATTCAAAAATTCAACCTTTTTCGCATAGAGTCCTTTTATGTGTACTAGTTTATAGGAAAAATGATAAACTAGGAATGTGATGTTTTTTTTAAATGTATTCACAAAATGGACTATCATTTGTGAGGCTTTGAAGTCAAACGACCAAGTTCATGACCATAGCCATGTCATAGTTCATGGTGAGGTGACCATATTGGGCACACACATGGGGCTTAGTATGACAAACAAGATTGCTAAAGGGGGATTCCAAACTTTTCTTAGAAAAGTATATAAATTATTTTTTAAGTACCAATTTTTTTTGTGAAACAAGTATCACAAATAAGATTGAAAATTCAACCTTTTCTATTTTCACATGAAATATACCATATTGGAGGCCTATTGTTGAAAGAATTTGAGCTTTTGAGCTTTGTTTTGCTATATTCTATTGATTAAATGAATTGCTCGACAATTAATCCAAAATTGAACTACAATTTGATTATAGTTTAGTCCAAACAATTGGCAAAAATCATTTTCAGATACTCAAGTAGGATTACAAAATAGTTGGAAGATTCAACACCTTTGCTATGAATAGCCATGCTGACAATGTTGATCCCATTTTGAAAAAAAATAAAGAAAATGAAAAATATTCAAAAATACAATCCTTTTGCATATGTACTGGTTGTCAGGAAAATGATAAAGTTGGAATACAATGATTTCTTAAAAATAGATTGCCTTTTTTGAATCTTTTTTCATTTTCTTTTATTTACTTTATTTGAAAATTGAAAAGGTACACTCTGGCATCTTATTTGTGCTACTTGCTTCACATAAACCCACTCTTTTGACATTTAAAAAATGACTTTGTGTAATATGTTTTCCGGAAACTCCCTCCTTTTGAAACTTTCTTTTTAGTGTTCTTTTTTTGAATGAAAGTTCGCTGAAAATTGTAAAAACAAGTTTTATTACATCAATGAAGTCGAATAAGGATGGTAGACATTTTTTACTCGACTAGGACCAACACGCAATGGATTAGGAATTTCTAAAGATGTCCAGTATACATTGAATCTGGATTTAAATCTATGATACACAGAAAAGCTTCACGTAAAATTATAAAACTTGGCCATTAAATAGGCCTGAATATAAGATCAATTTAGAAACTTGAATCAACTGAACTAGATTTCAAATGAATATTCTATGAATTTCTGAATTTGAATGGAAATTCAAAAAGGTTTTTTAGAGGAAAAAAAATCAAAAATAAAGTATTCGACACTGCTCGCACTTGAAACCCACACTAAGCAGACTGACCCAATTACTAAGTGGACTCCATCGTGGCCAGTGGTCGCCGGCGTTGACCTTGCTGGGGTGTGCCACTGACAGGTGGACCAAGGTGTCTAGGTGGGCCCATTCGTCAGATCCTCATGCAAGTCCCACTTGTCAGGAACCCACCTAGATAACGGTCAATAGGTTGGTCCAATGGAAGCGCTCCGTTTCGGCATTTTGTGAGGCTGGGGTGGAGAATGGAGGGGAAAAGTGAGTAATGTTAAGGCGACGGGACAAAATTGAGTAGTACTAAGAAATCAGTGGCACAAAAATAGAATTCTTGAACTATTTTGAAGCACATGCATAGCCCGAATTAATTGTTCCATCTTCAATGATTCAGCGTACATGCATACTTGTTCACACACTTTCGAGTATAATAGCTTTTGAATTAGATCATTTCATTCATATAAAATTTATCTTTAAAATCCTGCATTAACGCGTGGGGAAATCACCTAGTTTTAAAAATTACACTTTACATCCACACTTAAAAAATAGATGAAAGTCAAGTTGTTCATGCACTGGAGTGTGTCCACCGTATTCCTTCGAAAAAACTATATCCACTGCATAAACTGAAATTATATGGTTTCAACCCTACAAATTGGGCTATGTGCGACCCTCAAAGAAAAATTTGGGCTATGTACGACCACACGGGCGGTGTGATAATAATAAGCAATCTCAAACCAGCTATCAACAATTGGGCTATGTACGCAGCGTGAATAGTAAATGCGGTCCTGCGTCCACTTCGAATTGATGAACCCGTCGAAACCCTTATAATCAACTCAATAAATAACCTCCTCCAAGCCCAGCTTGGCAGTTTGCAACCTTCTTCAGAGGTCACACCGTCACAGGATGGCAGAACTGAGTCATGTTGTATTAGTCAGACTCGGGTTGAGGGTCAGAATCAAGTTGTTGTTACAGAATTAGCCAACGCTTTTTTTTTAAACACGGTACGGACGCACACACTTATATATACAACTTTTTTTTAAAAAAAGCTCACCCTTGGCCTCTGCATTTGAAAGATGCATGTGGCCATCTTATTAAAAAGTTCGAGTAAAAACAATATATGAGCATATACACTCATTTTTTTCAAAAGAAGGTTAAAACCGCCAACCTCTGCATCAACCGATGCACACACTCATCTCTATTAATTATTCAACAACGGGCTAACAAGAACATACATCAAACCACCCGAAGCCACCACTAACATCTACAAACTCGATAATGCGAAGTGCTCTCACTCCCACCATCTGGAACCGAGATCGTCGTCGATCCGCCTGCATGACGTATCAGGAGCCTGCACTCGATGCAGCAAACCTAAGGTGTATACCGCATGCACACGTTTTGAAAGCCGCCATCACCATCGAACAACTGACATATCTCCAGGAAGGAGATCGGCATCATCCTTCCCGGCCGGCCTGGAAGGAGATCCGCATCATCCTTCCAGTCTGGCCATTCGCCGACGCTACCGTGGCGCCAAACAGTGCCACTGCCCTGCGCTCGTCCATCCAGATGCATCCATCACCGAGACTCAGTTGCACCTTACTACTAAGACCTGCCATCGTCGACGCGGTAGATGGCACGCCACTCCAACGGCCCACCGTCGTCCCTCAAGCCCTTGTCACCTGAGCCCACGGCCTACAGCAACGCTTTCCCGCAAACCCAAGCCTCCCAAGACGGCGCCTCCATGAAGAGTATGACGCGCATGGCGGTGGCGCCACCCAATCGAAGGCGGATTTTGGACTTTTGTCCGGGAGGGGATCAGTGTGGATAGGAGGGACCTAGACTATGCCTTCAAGAAGGAAAACGACACCGAGAGACGTCGCCGCTGCCGGGTCAACCAACCAAAGTTTCCTCTGTCCCAATCCTACACCACCAACTTCTGTCTGTTCCAGATCCGGCAACCTCGAGCCGCCATCAACCGGACCCTACAGGGAAGAGAGTGCCATAGCGGATGTACAACCCTCCAGATCGGTTGACCAGGAAGGTCTGCTCTGCGCGCGCCACCCCGCACCACATTTGTGTCGGGGAGCAGAGTCCTGAGTCAAAGCAGCCGCCCCATGGAATCAGCCGGCCGGACTAGCCGGATCCGGCGACAAAGGAGGCCACCACCTCGCCAAGGCCCGCCGGAGGGGGGCCGACGGCGCGGACGCCGCACGCGGCGCAGAGGCCCGCTCGCCGGCGCACTCCGCTCCCGCCTTCAGATCCGCGACGTAGAAAACGGCCGCCGCACGAGAGCAGTCCCGCCGCTGCCGGCACCACACGGGCTTTGCCAGGTGGCGCACGCTAGCGGCGGTGGGGCGCACATACACTCATCTGTATGAACATACGCACGCACACCCTACTCCTATGAGCACATCCGAGAGATTGAGAAGACTGACGAACATGATGTTTTCTTTTCTTGCTAAACCCTAGCGTGGTGGACTTGGACTCTCACTCTTTGATATTGCTCCTCGCCTCCTCCAACCGTGTGCTATATCTGCCAAAAACTACACCACACCTGTCCATTCCGAAGTCTGAACAGGACAGGACAGCGTCTTCTTTGCTTTGAATCCGACAGCTGTGGCATGAAGCTGGAGCATTCATTCTTTTCCTCAGATTCCGGTTCCCTGAGGATGCTGGCGGTCGAGGTTGTTTCGTTCCAGGCTAGCAAACCCAACCTGGCATGCATTGCCTTCCTGGATGGCTGGACGGAGTCATCATCATGTTAGGCTGACAGTACTAGGAAAGATGGTAGTTTCCGATGAAGAACCGGCGCGTCGAGAGCTGTCGCTGCACAAAAGAAACATGAGTTCGTAATTCCCAATGAAGAGCCAACATTCCCAATGAGGATCTAACATACAGAGGGTTGCAGCATAACTTTGTTTGTGGCTTTGTGCTCTGCTTCACACCCGCTGTGTTGCCGTTTGTGCAGTCTGTAATAAGCTCTTGCATGGTTGATGCTTTGTGCGTTGGATAGATGTTCTAGCTGTAAGGTGGTATTTTGAGACCTAGAGAGCGACGCTGGGGCTGTGCCTCGTCGGACACCATTTAGGATGTTGTTGTTTTATCAGTTTTCAGAGATGAAAATTGGGGAGTGACCCCTAATTTAAGAAGAAAAAAGGTTGATGCCAATGCGTCTAGGCTGCTGCCGCTCTTTCTGCAGACTTCTGCTCCTCCTACCACACACTCCCGCCGCTCTTTCTTCGGGCTTCTGCCCTCCTCCTCCTCCTCCTTTGGATGATGTTTAGAACCATGTTTTTTCTTCAAATGACTCAATTATAGGTTGAAACTTGCATGTATTTGGGTTGAATGTTAGATTTAAGTTGAATGTTTCAACCTTCTGGAATTTGAAGTAAAAAAAACGAGTAAATAATTGGAAAGTTTTGAACTGAATTTTGAGAAGTAGAGGAGCTGAGTAGGGGAAGTCAAGGCCCAAGAGGCACACTTTTACTTTGAAACACGCTTCTAAAATTACGGCACTTCGATGAATGGCATTCGAACTAACGTAAAACTATCAAAAGAAATGCTCTTTTTTTAAAACATGCGTGTCCGTGCGCTGTGAATGTGAGTGAAGTGATGTTGTGTAGTAAACTACAGTAGTAGTAATGGGAAACCCCAATCTAATGGACTCTGTTTTATGAGCTCTTGTCATATTTCAATTCACTCGAGCCTGAATCTAAGCCGATGCCTGCCCCCCGGCTCAAAGAACCACGCCGGTCAAAACCCGTCCTTCCTTATAAGGGAGGCACACAAGATCTCCCCCATCTAGCAAGTTGCTGCACACACTCCACAAGAAAAGCAAGATCAAAAGCAACCAGAGCCCCGCATCCTCGACGCCAGCTTCTCCTCGCATGCACGTACGCCTCCACGCCACGCGCCTTCTTCGTCTTCCTCCTGCTGTGATGGCTTCTTCCGCCGCCGCGCGCCACCCTCCACTTCTTGTTCTGGTGCTGATCGTCGTCGTTCTTCTGCTGTCCTCCTCCTCTGCCCTCGCGGCCGCGGGGCCCCCGAGCGCCTCGGCGGGGCAGGGCTTCCACGTGGCGACGACGCCATTGCATGACGCAAGCGTGGCCAAGAGTGGCGGGTGGAGACGACCGGTCGGCGGGGAAAGGAGGAGGAGAGCAGACCGCGGCGGAGGCACCGGCGCGTGGGCCTTCTCGGCGATGCTGCCCCGGGGGTTCGTGCCGCCGTCAGGCTCGTCGGCGTGCCACAACGACATGCCGGCCACCGCCGCCGACGCGCAGTTCTACACATGCGGCGGCTCAGTGAGGCCGTGACGACCGAGAAGGATCCCGTTCTTGCCACCCTGCTTCGGCTGAGAATGATCCAGTTCCAGGAAGGCAGGAACAGTTCTTGACGAGGTTCTTGCAAGTGTAAATGCGGTGAGGCTTTAATCTCGTCTTCTTCTCCAGTTACTCGCGACTTGGGGGCTCAGAAATCGGACGATGTCGATGCACGCGAGCTCTCTCGTTATTGTCTCGGTAGCCCCCCTGTTCTGATGGAATGTGACAATGCTCCCAGTTTCTAGCACATTTAAATACTCTGATCTTCTCCTTGTTATCATCATCTCCTATCGCAGCTTCGTAAGTCGAAAACATTTGTTTACTTCGGGGTTTTCTGAAACAAACACTTTCAGAGGCACTCGCGTCGTCCCATAATATAAAAGCGTTTTTGACGCTAGACGGTAATATTTGTTTGTCATGGCACGTCAGAAGTAAGTTCGTAAAAGTTGCATATCAGAAGTGAGCTGGTACTGTTAAGTTTCTAGTCAGGTTCGCCGTTACATCTCTCGTTTCAACTTGCTGCTTGGAACCGAGGAATGCACCGATGGTAAACTTATGAACTCTTTCACAAGGAGTATGTTGGAGTAATTCATGGTTAAGCAACGCGTGCTGCATGTAAAGCCCGACGTCTCGTTTCTTGGGAGCAGGGGCAGCTGCTAGCTTGCCGAGTGATACTTTTGGAGCAGGGAACTGTGAGGGCTGCTATGGCGTGCTGTTTAAGGGAATGTAGGCAATAATATCAGTTGATCAATTAGCGTGAATGGCTCATATCCATGCGAGCGGTGATTGCTGAGTTCCCATAGACTTCGATGGACGAAAGAGTTGGTAATAATCTAAGCAAGTCTGGTCCCGTAGCGTGTACTCCATGGCTCCATCAACGCCTTTTGATAACAGCATCATCGCGCCGTCCGATCGACCGGGACTAATGATTGCGCAAGCTTAAGAAAAAAAAAATCTTCAAGTTTCATAGTTTGTATTGTTTATTTGTATTGAGTGAGGGGGGGGGGGGGGGGGATGAAAAACAACGCAGGTGAAACGTCAGTAAGAGCATGGTTAATAGTATAGCCAGCTGCTGGCTATAAGCTTGTGTCATGTCATCTATAGCCCATCTTATAGCCAACATGTACAATAGTAAATCAAAAGAGTGTATTACTTTTTTATTATGTGGCCCACCTTTCATTCTCACAAAGTGCCTAGGAGCACGTGCTAGAGCTGGCTCTTCACGAAGAGCCCGCTTACCTTCTCTTTCCTCCAACTAAGCAAAAATATACTAGTTTATTCCTTATAGCCCGCTGACTCAGCTCTATTGTATTTGCTCTAAGGCTGGTCACAATGGGCAAGAACATAAGCTAGTAACTTACACACTTCCCTAGACTATGTTACTACCTCCATAGTGGGTAGGAACATCTATGTAGTGTCATGCAACGATATATTTATTAGGTTATAGACTCATTGTTTCTTGGAGTGTGTGATGTTCCGGTAACTTAGCTAGTTACCACAAGCACCTCTCTCTTCATTAAATATGTGCCACATAAGCAAAGTTGTATTGGAGTGTGTGATGTTACTCGTAAGTTCCTCCCCATTGTGACCAGCCTAAAAGTTCTGACCATTCAACAATCAGGAAATAGGTTTCGATCCATTTTATAGATAAGACCAACCAAAACATTATAGAGGAGGAACCGAGGATGAAACCCCAGCCGTCCGAACCAGACACATGGTGCTTGGGAGCTACCTCTCACGAGGCCACGGATTTGGTGGTAACAATTTGGCACATCTCGAAGGATAGGAATGATGCAAGAAACAAGGATGTTAAGATGCATCCTTGCAAAGTGGCTTAGAAAGCCTTGGCGTATTTTTATTTCATTGTGCAGAATTGCGGTAGCATGGAGAGGCGTAGACGTGATTGAGCCCCTGCGTCGTCCTCCCCCTAGGGTGACTCGGGCGGAGCCAGAAACCTAGCCACCGCCGCCGCAAACTCCCTCCTCCTCCTCTCCCTCCGCCGCCGCCGGAGGACGCCGCTGGGCTAAGCCCGGGGGCCGACGACGGTGGTGGGGGATCTCCTCTCTCGCGCGTCTTTGGGGTGGGGCGGACCCCAAGGCGTGTGGTGGCGCGACCGATCTGGGATCTACGGCGCGGCGGACGGCTGCAGGCGGAGGGAGGCCGATCCGTCCTCGGACGACGACGGCTTGGCACTGCGGAGGCCAGGGCTGCGGGCGCTGCGGATGGCCCTTCGGGCGGCGGCGGCCGGCTTGGCTGCGGTGGCGTGCATACTGCCTTCAGATCGGTGACGACAGCGTGGAGGGCCTGGTGGTCTCGTCGGCGGCACCTCCAATCAGATCTGTTCTGACCGGTGCAGCCGGCAGTGGTGGTCATCTCTTTCGTCAGAGGTGGTCGGCTTGAGGCTGGGTGTTCGGATCTCGGGATTCGTCATCTGGCACCAGCTGCGAGTCGGGGAGACGTAGTTGGCAGTGAAAACCGAGCCGACGGCGGGCGTTGGCGACCTTCCACGTCGTTACCTTGATGAAGGCATCGTCATGTGACTACCGTCGACCTACTCGTATTGCTCCGGGGGAAACCCTAGGATCTGGTGTTCCAGACCGGACGATGGCGGCACTGTGGTGTCGTTTCTCTCTTGGGATTATCGTTTTGTGAAGCAGCGCTGGAAGTCAGAGGCAGGAGGTGGAGCGGCTTCGTCTTTGCATGGAGTTTCGGTGGAGATGTCAAGTCATGCCTGACCGGCAGGTGCTACGCTTGGTCATGCCTGGTCAGCAGGTGCTACGCACGACAGATCCACCAAGGGCTTCAAGCTGTGTCGGCTGGTGCTACTTGGCAGCATGGCGCTGAGGTGTATCAGTGGCGACCGCGACGTGTTCAGCTGTTTGCGCGCAGGGAGGAGGTGCCGTTGGGCGCCGTGATGGCGTCGACAATAGCTGGCCCGAGCAAGGTTGATGCATCAGTACAGTTCTGAAGATGGAGCGGTGGCAGTTGGCGGCGGCGGCCTCTGAGAGCACGCTGGACCAGTGTGTGCCCCAGACCAGGCAAGTGGCTAGGTTGGGGTCTCAGGTCTTAGATGTTAGGCTTGGCTGTGATGTCTATTTGGTATTAGGCCCAGGCTATCTGCGCCCCTTTATCAACTGGATAGGTATATAGCGACAGTTTGTTGCTTAGACGGCGGCTTTAGTCTTATTGCTGTATGACTTTGTAAGGTCTTGTGAGAATAATTAATAAAGTGGTTGTATGCATCGCCCAGATGCAGAGGTCGGGGGTCATCCTCCTTTTCTAAAAAAAAGAATTGTGGTAGCATTGTAATTACTTAAAGTGTGATAGCCCAGTTTCTCCTATTGAATGGGTTTCGCCGCCAGCAGATGCAGTAACGGTTAATGTGGATGATGCACCCTTTAAGTCTCCTTTGGTTCATAGGGTAGAAAAATCGTAGGAATGGGAAAGTCATAAGAAATAAGATGACATGTATCTCAAATCGTATGAGTAGAAATAGGAAGGGAGATGCCCTTTGATTCACATTATAGGATTTTTTTCATTGAGTCTAGGTTAATGTTTTTTTTCCTATGAAATGTGGAGGATAGAAAGAATTCCTCCATGGGAATAGAATTCCATTCATACAAACCAGTTCTAAAGGAATTTTTACTATAGAAATCCTACTCTATGAAATTTCTACAAGATTTCTCTAAACCAAAGGAGGCCTAAGATTTCTCGACTGATGGGAATTGGCGTGATAATCATGAACCACATCGGAGATTGCTTACTGGCTTGCCGCAAGCACGTTGACGAGGTTACCGCTCCAGAATTAGCTAACGCATTGGTGCTACGACATGCGGTGGCTCTCACCCGCCAGGAAGGCTTTCCACCGATTGTTCTCCGGTCAGACTGTTTGTCTTTTATCTAGAGAACCAATGCTTCAACGGTTGATCGCTCGTCGGTGGGGTTCATCACTGTTGATATTAAGGAATTGGCGCCATTCTTTTCGTCCGTTCACTTAAGTCATGTAAACCGTTTGTCAAATATCATGGCCCATATTCTATCTAGATCCTCTGAGTCCTATAGTGACACTATTTTTCATGTAACCTATATTGTATTCAGAAAGCACTCTCTCTTGATTATCCTTGATCAGTAAAGTGCGATATTCCTAAATAACGCAAGAGACAAACAAATGATAAAATATAAAACGGAAAATGCCTTGACTGATACTGTTGACGCCCTTGTCTGCTAAGACGCTCCATGACCAAGGCACCCCCAACATGTGAGAGACAACAAATTAAATGGAAGGGAGGAGAAACCTTCGCTTGCTTCAAGAAGAGTGGACCTAGTCACAGTACCATTTATCTATCACCGAAGGGGACCACCTGCCTCCTCACACTAACATGAAGGGCACCGCTCCATGTGACAACAGTAAGCTCACCAACATGAACTAAGACTCTTCAGCCCAAAGTCTATTCGGCCCAAATCCAAGTCCAGGTCAGATCAGATTCGACCTACAAAGTCATATCTGACCTCGTAGGTTCCTTGCCTTGTGACATGACCCCTTAGGTTCAAGTCGACTTGGTCGCAGATTGAATCACATCCGACCTGATCGATTGGTAGCAACTTCTAGCAAAAACATGCCAACCTTCAAGTGAACAATGTAGCCGACTTGGTGAAACTGTACAACACGTCACACTTACTAAGTGATAAATGCAGCTGATTTGCAAACATGTACAATGTGTCGCACTTTTATTCTTTTTGCCTCATGATATATGTTACCGGGCTCAAAGCGAATCATTCCGTCCTGTCCTCTTTCTCGTCTTGTGACGCAGGCCTCAAAATCGAATTATCTAAAAATCCTTATCGCACGGCCATGCTTATTCAGGTTAGATCACACTAGGGGGTCCAGAGCATATCTCTTCAGACCGGAGGGCAAATCTCATCTTGCTCGTGTTGGAAATATGCCCTAGAGGCAATAATAAAAGCATTATTATTACATTTCTTTGTTCATGATAATTGTCTTTATTCATGCTATAATTGTATTATCCGGAAATTGTAATACATGTGTGAATAACAGACACCAACATGTCCCTAGTAAGCCTCTAGTTGACTAGCTCGTTGATCAATAGATAGTCATGGTTTCCTGGCTATGGACATTGGATGTCATTGATAACGGGATCACATCATTAGGATAATGATGTGATGGACAAGACCCAATCCTAAGCATAGCGTGAGATCGTGTAGTTTGTTTTCTAGAGCTTTTCTAATGTCAAGTATCTTTTCCTTTGACCATGAGATCGTGTAACTCCCGGATACCGTAGGAGTGCTTTGGGTGTATCAAATGTCACAACGTAACTGGGTGACTATAAAGGTGCATTACAGGTATCTCCGAAAGTGTCTGTTGGGTTGACACGGATCAAGACTGGGATTTGTCACTCCGTATGACGGAGAGATATCACTGGGCCCACTCGGTAATGCATCATCATAATGAGCTCAAAGTGACCAAGTGTCTGGTCACGGGATCATGCATTACGGTACGAGTAAAGTGACTTGCCAGTAACGAGATTGAACGAGGTATTGGGATACCGACGATCGAATCTCGGGCAAGTAACATATCGATTGACAAAGGGAATTGCATACGGGGTTGATTAAATCCTCGACATCGTGGTTCATCCGATGAGATCATCGTGGAGCATGTGGGAGCCAACATGGGTATCCAGATCCCGCTGTTGGTTATTGACCGGAGAGCGATCTCGGTCATGTCTACATGTCTCCCGAACCCGTAGGGTCTACACATTTAAGGTTCGGTTACGCTAGGGTTGTAGGGATATGTATATGCAGTAACCCAAATGTTGTTCGGAGTCCCGGATGAGATCCTGTATGTCACGAGGAGTTCCAGAATGGTCCGGAGGTAAAGATTTATATATGGGAAGTCCTGTTTCGGGCATCGGGACAAGTTTCGGGGTTATCGGTATTGTACCGGGACCACCGGAAGGGTCCCGGGGGTCCACCGGGTGGGTCCACCTGTTCCGGGGGGGCACATGGGCTGTAGGGGGTGCGCCCTGGCCTACATGGGCCAAGGGCACCAGCCCCACATAGGCCCATGCGCCTAGGGTTTGAGGGGGGGAAGAGTCCTAGGAGGGGAAGGCACCTCCTAGGTGCCTTGGGGGGGAGGGAAACCCCCCTTGGCCGCCGCCCCCCTAGGAGATTGGATCTCCTAGGGCCGGCCACCCTCCCTTGGCCCTCCTATATATAGTGGGGGAGAGGAGGGACTTCATACCTTGGTCTTTGGTTGCCTCCTTCTCCCTCTCCAACACCTCCTCCTCCTCCATAGTGCTTAGCGAAGCTCTGCCGGAGTACTGCAGCTCCATCAACACCACGCCGTCGTGCTGCTGCTGGTGCCATCTCCCTCAACCTCTCCTCCCTCCCTTGCTGGATCAAGAAGGAGGAGACGTGGCTGTTCCGTACGTGTGTTGAATGCGGAGGTGCTGTCCGTTCGGCACTAGGTCATCGGTGATTCGAATCACGTCGTGTTCGACTACATCATCCCCGTTCTTTGAATGCGTCCGCTCACAATCTACGAGGTACGTAGATGCATCTAATCACTCGTTGCTAGATGAACTCATAGATGGATCTTGGTGAAACCGTCGGAAAATTTTTGTTTTCTGCAACGTTCCCCAACAGTGGCATCATGAGCTAGGTCTATGCGTAGTTCTTCTTGCACGAGTAGAACACAATTTGTTGTGGGCGTAGATTTGTCAACTTTCTTGCCGTTACTAGTCTTATCTTGCTTCAACGGTATTGTGGGATGAAGCGGCCCGGACCAACCTTACACGTACGCTTACGTGAGACCGGTTCCACCGACTAACATGCACAAGTTGCATAAGGTGGCTGGCGGGTGTCTGTCTCTCCTACTTTAGTTGAAGCGGATTCGATGAAAAGGGTCCTTATGAAGGGTAAATAGAAGTTGACAAATCACGTTGTGGCTTTCACGTAGGTAAGAAAACGTTCTTGCTAGAACCCTACTTCAGCCACGTAAAACTTGCAAACAACAATTAGAGGACGTCTAACTTTTTTTTGCAGCAAGTGCTTTGTGATATGATATGGCCAAAGTTGTGATGAATGATGAATGATCTATATGTCATGTATGAGATGTTCATGCTATTGTAATAGGAATCACGACTTGCATGTCGATGAGTATGACAACCGGCAGGAGCCATAGGAGTTGTCTTTATTTTTTGTATGACCTGCGTGTCATTGAAGAACGCCATGTAAACTACTTTACTTTATTACTAAATGCGTTAGTCATAGAAGTAGAAGTAGTCGTTGGCGTGACAACTTCATGAAGACACGATGATGGAGATCATGATGATGGAGATCATGGTGTCATGCCGGTGACAAGATGATCATGGAGCCCCGAAGATGAAGATCAAAGGAGCTATATGATATTGGCCATATCATGTCACTACTTTATATAATTGCATGTGATGTTTATTATGTTTTATGCATCTTGTTTACTTAGGACGACGGTAGTAAATAAGATGATCCCTTACAAAATTTCAAGAAGTCTTCTCCCCTAACTGTGCACCGTTGCTAAAGTTCGTCGTTTCGAAGCACCACGTGATGATCGGGTGTGATAGATTCTTACGTTCACATACAACGGGTGTAAGACAGTTTTACACAGCGAAAACACTTAGGGTTAACTTGACGAGCCTAGCATGTACAGACATGGCCTCGGAAAACGGAGACCGAAAGGTCGAACACGAGTCGTATGGAAGATACGATCAACATGAGAATGTTCACCGACGATGACTAGTCCATCTCACGTGATGATCGAACACGGCCTAGTCGACTCGGATCGTGTAACACTTAGATGACCAAAGGGGTGTCAAATCTGAGTGGGAGTTCATTATAATTTGATTAGATGAACTTAATTATCATGAACTTAGTCTAAATATTTTACAATATGTCTTGTAGATCAAATGGCCAACGTAGTCCTCAACTTCAACGCGTTCCTAGAGAAAACCAAGCTGAAAGACGATGGCAGCAACTATACGGACTGGGTCCGAAACCTGAGGATCATCCTCATAGCTGCCAAGAAAGATTATGTCCTACAAGCACCGCTAGGTGATGCACCTGTTCTCCCTGCAGAACAAGACGTTATGAACGCTTGGCAGGCACGTTCCGATGACTACTCCCTCGTTCAGTGCGGCATGCTTTACAGCCTAGAGCCGGGGCTCCAAAAGCGTTTTGAGAGACATGGAGCATATGAGATGTTCGAAGAGCTGAAAATGGTTTTCCAAGCTCATGCCCGGGTCGAGAGATATGAAGTCTCCGACAAATTCTTCAGCTGTAAGATGGAGGAAAATAGTTCTGTCAGTGAGCACATACTCACTATGTCTGGGTTACATAACCGCTTGACTCAGCTGGGAGTTAATCTCCCGGATGATGCGGTCATTGACAGAATCCTCCAGTCGCTTCCACCAAGCTACAAGAGCTTTGTGATGAACTTAAATATGCAGGGGATGGAAAAGACCATTCCTGAAGTATTTGCTATGCTGAAATCAGCAGAGGTAGAAGTCAAGAAGGAACATCAAGTGTTGATGGTCAATAAAATAACTAGGTTCAAGAAGGGCAAGGGTAAAAAGAACTTCAAGAAGGACGGCAAGGTAGTTGCCGCGCCCAGCAAGCAAGCTGCCGGGAAGAAGCCAAAGAATGGACCCAAGCCCGAGACTGAGTGCTTTTATTGCAAGGAAAGTGGTCACTGGAAGCGGAACTGCCCCAAATACTTAGCGGACAAGAAGGGCCGGCAAAACCAAAGGTATATTTGATATACATGTAATTGATGTGTACCTTACTAGTAATCGTAGTGACTCCTGGGTATTTGATACCGGTGCCGTTGCTCATATTTGTAACACACAGCAGGAGCCGCGGTATAAACGGAGACTGGCGAAGGACGAGGTGACGATGCGCGTCGGGAATGGTTCCAAGGTTGATGTGATCGCCGTCGGCACGCTACCTCTACATTTACCTACGGGATTAGTTTTGAACCTCAATAATTGTTATTTTGTGCCAAGTTTGAGCATGAACATTGTATCAGGATCTTGTTTAATTCGAGATGGCTACTCATTTAAATCCGAGAATAATGGTTGTTCTATTTATATGAGAGATATGTTTTATGGTCATGCTCCGATGGTGAATGGTTTATTCTTTATGAATCTCGAGCGTGATGCTACACATATTCATAGTGTAAGTACCAAAAGATGTAAGATTGATAGTGATAGTCCCACATACTTGTGGCACTGCCGCCTTGGTCACATAGGTGTCAAACGCATGAAGAAGCTCCATGCTGATGGACTTTTAGAGTCTCTTGATTACGAATCATTTGACACGTGCGAACCATGCCTCATGGGTAAAATGACCAAGACTCCATTCTCAGGAACAATGGAGCGAGCAACCAACTTATTGGAAATCATACATACTGATGTGTGCGGTTCAATGAGTGTTGAGGCTCGCGGTGGCTATCGTTATGTTCTCACCCTCACTGATGACTTGAGTAGATATGGGTATGTCTACTTAATGAAACATAAGTCTGAGACCTTTGAAAAGTTCAAGGAATTTCAGAGTGAAGTTGAGAATCAACGTGACAGGAAAATCAAGTTCCTACGATCAGATCGAGGAGGAGAATACTTGAGTCACGAGTTTGGTACACACTTAAGAAAATGTGGAATAGTTTCACAACTCACGCCGCCTGGAACACCTCAGCGTAATGGTGTGTCCGAACGTCGTAATCGCACTCTATTAGATATGGTGCGATCTATGATGTCTCTTGCCGATTTACCACTGTCTTTTTGGGGCTATGCTTTAGAGACTGCCGCATTCACTTTAAATAGGGCACCGTCGAAATCCGTTGAGACGACACCGTATGAATTATGGTCTGGGAAGAAACCTAAGCTGTCGTTTCTAAAAGTTTGGGGATGCGATGCTTATGTCAGGAAACTTCAACCTGAAAAGCTCGAACCCAAATCAGAAAAATGCGTCTTCATAGGATACCCTAAAGAAACTGTTGGGTATATCTTCTACCTCAGATCCGAAGGCAAGATCTTTGTTGCCAAGAATGGGTCCTTTCTGGAGAAAGAGTTTCTCTCAAAAGAAGTAAGTGGGAGGAAAGTAGAGCTTGATGAAGTATTACCTCTTGAACCGGAAAATGGCGCAACTCAAGAAAATGTTCCTGAGGTGCCTGCACCGACTAGAGAGGAAGTTAATGATGATGATCAAGATACTCCTGATCAAGCTCCTACTGAAATTCGAAGGTCCACAAGGACACGTTCCGCACCAGAGTGGTACGGCAACCCTGTCTTGGAAATCATGTTGTTAGACAATAGTGAACCTTCGAACTATGAAGAAGCGATGGCGGGCCCGGATTCCGACAGATGGCTAGAAGCCATGAAATCCGAGATAGGATCCATGTATGAAAACGAAGTATGGACTTTGACTGACTTGCCCGTTGAGCGGCGAGCCATAGAAAATAAATGGATCTTTAAGAGGAAGACAGACGCGGATGGTAATGTGACCATCTATAAAGCTCGGCTTGTCGCTAAGGGTTATCGACAAGTTCAAGGGGTTGACTACGATGAGACTTTCTCACCGGTAGCGAAGCTGAAGTCCGTCCGAATCATGTTAGCAATTGCCGCATTTTATGATTATGAAATTTGGCAAATGGACGTCAAAACAGCATTCCTTAATGGTTTCCTTAAGGAAGAATTGTATATGATGTAGCCGGAAGGTTTTGTCGATCCTAAGAATGCTGACAAGGTGTGCAAGCTCCAACGCTTGATTTATGGGCTGGTGCAAGCATCTCGGAGTTGGAACATTAGTTTTGATGAGATGATCAAAGCGTTTGGGTTCTCATAGACTTATGGAGAAGCCTGTGTTTACAAGAAAGTGAGTGGGAGCTCTATAGCATTTCTCATACTATATGTAGATGACATACTTTTGATGGGAAATGATATAGAACTTTTGGACAGCATTAAGGCCTACTTGAATAAGAGTTTTTCAATGAAGGACCTTGGAGAAGCTGCTTATATATTAGGCATCAAGATCTATAGGGATAGATCGAGACGCCTCATAGGTCTTTCACAAAGCACATATCTTGATAAGATTTTGAAGAAGTTCAAAATGGATCAGTCCAAGAAAGGGTTCTTGCCTGTTTTGCAAGGTGTGAAATTGAGCTCAGCTCAATGTCCGACCACGACAGAAGATATAGAAGAGATGAGTGTCATTCCCTATGCCTCAGCCATAGGTTCTATTATGTATGCCATGCTGTGTACCAGACCTGATGTAAACCTTGCCGTAAGTTTGGTAGGAAGGTACCAAAGTAATCCCGGCAAGGAACACTGGACAGCGGTCAAGAATATCCTGAAGTACCTGAAAAGGACTAAGGAAATGTTTCTCGTTTATGGAGGTGACGAAGAGCTCGTCGTAAAGGGTTACGTCGACGCTAGCTTCGACACAGATCTGGATGACTCTAAGTCACAGACCGGATACGTGTATATTTTGAATGGTGGGGCAGTAAGCTGGTGCAGTTGCAAGCAGAGCGTCATGGCGGGATATACATGTGAAGCGGAGTACATGGCAGCCTCGGAGGCAGCACATGAAGCAATATGGGTGAAGGAGTTCATCACCGTCCTAGGAGTCATACCCAATGCGTCGGGGCCGATCAAGCTCTTCTGTGACAACACTGGAGCTATTGCACTTGCCAAGGAGCCCAGGTTTCACAAGAAGACAAGGCACATCAAGCGTCGCTTCAACTCCATTCGTGAAAATGTTCAAGATGGAGACATAGAGATTTGTAAAATACATACGGACCTGAATGTAGCGGATCCGTTGACTAAACCTCTCCCTAGAGCAAAACATGATCAACACCAGAATTCCATGGGTGTTCGATTCATCACAATGTAACTAGATTATTGACTCTAGTGCAAGTGGGAGACTGTTGGAAATATGCCCTAGAGGCAATAATAAAAGCATTATTATTATATTTCTTTGTTCATGATAATTGTCTTTATTCTTGCTATAATTGTATTATCCAGAAATCGTAATACATGTGTGAATAACAGACACCAACATGTCCCTAGTAAGCCTCTAGTTGACTAGCTCGTTGGTCAATAGATAGTCATGGTTTCCTGGCTATGGACATTGGATGTCATTGATAACGGGATCACATCATTAGGATAATGATGTGATGGACAAGACCCAATCCTAAGCATAGCGTGAGATCGTGTAGTTCGTTTGCTAGAGCTTTTCTAATGTCAAGTATCTTTTCCTTTGACCATGAGATCGTGTAACTCCCGGATACCGTAGGAGTGCTTTGGGTGTATCAAACGTCACAACGTAACTGGGTGACTATAAAGGTGCATTACAGGTATCTCCGAAAGTGTCTGTTGGGTTGACACGGATCGAGACTGGGATTTGTCACTCTGTATGACGGAGAGATATCACTGGGCCCACTCAGTAATGCATCATCATAATGAGCTCAAAGTGACCAAGTGTCTGGTCACGGGATCATGCATTATGGTATGAGTAAAGTGACTTGCCGGTAACGAGATTGAACGAGGTATTGGGATACCGACGATCGAATCTCGGGCAAGTAACATATCGATTGACAAAGGGAATTGCATACGGGGTTGATTAAATCCTCGACATCGTGGTTCATCCGATGAGATCATCGTGGAGCATGTGGGAGCCAACATGGGTATCCAGATCCCGCTGTTGGTTATTGACCGGAGAGCGATCTCGGTCATGTCTACATGTCTCCCGAACCCGTAGGGTCTACACACTTAAGGTTCGGTTACGCCAGGGTTGTAGGGATATGTATATGCAGTAACCCGAATGTTGTTCGGAGTCCCGGATGAGATCCCGGACGTCACGAGGAGTTCCGGAATGGTCCGGAGGTAAAGATTTATATATGGGAAGTCCTGTTTCGGGCATCGGGACAAGTTTCGGGGTTATCGGTATTGTACCGGGACCACCGGAAGGGTCCCGGTGGTCCACCGGGTGGGTCCACCTGTCCCGGGGGGCCACATGGGCTGTAGGGGGTGCGCCCTGGCCTACATGGGCCAAGGGCACCAGCCCCACATAGGCCCATGCGCCTAGGGTTTGAGGGGGGAAGAGTCCTAGGAGGGGAAGGCACCCCCTAGGTGCCTTGGGAGGGAGGGAAACCCCCCTTGGCCGCCGCCCCCCCCCCCCCTAGGAGATTGGATCTCCTAGGGCCGGCCACCCTCCCTTGGCCCTCCTATATATAGTGGGGGAGAGGAGGGACTTCATACCTTGGCCTTTGGTTGCCTCCTTCTCCCTCTCCAACACCTCCTCCTCCTCCATAGTGCTTAGAGAAGCTCTGCCGGAGTACTGCAGCTCCATCAACACCACGCCGTCGTGCTGCTGCTGGTGCCATCTCCCTCAACCTCTCCTCCCTCCCTTGCTGGATCAAGAAGGAGGAGATGTGGCTGTTCCGTACGTGTGTTGAACGCGGAGGTGCTGTCCGTTCGGCACTAGGTCATCGGTGATTCGAATCACGTCGTGTTCGACTACATCATCCCCGTTCTTTGAATGCTTCCGCTCGCAATCTACGAGGTACGTAGATGCATCTAATCACTCGTTGCTAGATGAACTCATAGATGGATCTTGGTGAAACAGTAGGAATTTTTTTGTTTTCTGCAACGTTCCCCAACAGCTCGACCATGTCTCATGACATGGATCTAGACAAGTCTGAAACCAACCTTTATAACTACCCTGTTACGAAGGAATGTTTGATCGGCCCAAAGAAAGTCGATCACCATCCCGAGTCCATGCGCCGATCTCATGTCTTAGGACACAGAAAACATGTTGTACTAGAGACTAGCAGATGACTTGTCGTTGCCTCTCATGGTTGGGTCTGTAAGACCTGACATCCATCTAAGCCGGCTCCAGTCTCGTTGGACGACCTAAAATCCGATCAGACCCATGCAATCCGACTAGCATCCAATGCTACATTGCTAGTGAGACTAAGCCATCCACTGTGTTGTATACCGGTCTATTTTTATGTGAGTCAACACATTACTTCCCGACCAGGGACTATTTTGAGCATATCATACAATGTAGGATCTCATAGACATCATGTACTTGTGGAAATTTATTATTGATATCGTCCAAGGACTATATTGATTCATAAACACATTAGAAAATATCATCCACACGTTTGCCTCTAGGGTATATCTCCAACAGAAGGATGTGAGGAGAGCATCCAGAGTGCTCCAAGTTCATTGAAACATTGTTCGTGGAACTGCAATGGTGTCGGAACCAAGGATATTTGTGGCAGTTGATGACATGTTGTGTAATCTTACACAACATGATTGTGAGAGAGGAGGGCGAAGGGGCAACCCACGCACATGATTTTGAGAAGCTCAGGGTACATGTCCGCTACCCAGAACAAGATGCAGAGCATGTTGTGAACTTTCTAGATATGCATCATCGACAACTTCAAGATCAATAGGTGTGCGTGTAAATACTCAATAATCTTGTGAAGCATCTGTGGATCCACATAGAAAATCATTGAATTTTATGTTTATGCACTCTGAACAAATTTGATTTTTGAACTATGTATTTTTCTATATGAATAAAATTTATTTGTATGGAATGCTCATTGTTATGTATATTTTTATCATCGAATGATCGACATGCATGTTGTTTGCATGGATTTCAAGATTTGAAGGTAAAGGGCATGGTTGCACGGGTGGACATTTACCCGCACGGGGCGGGGGACGCTGCCCCCAGACATGGGGGGGGGGGGGGGGGCAGATTTGCCCATTGTTTATAGATCCTCTGATAAGGCAAAAAGTATTGCAGTAAAAACCAAACGTTCTGGATTTTAGTTTGAAGTTCGATTGGATGGCTCTGGAGACAGCCGATCGGTGAAATTATCACCCGACAACAAACCTGGCCGTATGGGCCATGCCACGCGGGCACGAAATTTCAATTCGATGCATGCCCTACGCGACACGCCATTAAAAAGGTTGGGCTGGTCTTCGGCCTACCACGGAACTAGGCAAATCCTAAAAGCCAGGCCTTAAGGCTGGGCACGATACAAACCTTCTAATTGCTTGTCAACGCGGCATGCCCCAGCTTGTAACTAGCATTTATCTATACTTTTTCTAAATGGTATTTTTAAAACTTTTCTGATTTTTGTATTTTTCTTATTTTAGATTATTTTTTATTTTTTTATGTTTTATTTTTTTCTGATTTTTCAAAAAACAAACGGCCTAGAAGACGGGACCTCCTCCTATACGCCGCATTATGCGGCAGGAAGTCAGGGCTTCGCATACGCAGTACTCCAACTGGGCCGGCCCGCGCATGAGCTGCGAGCAATGTAAAAAAAGTAGGAAAAGAGCAAAGCGTCAAAAGCAGGATTCGATCTTAGTAACACTGTGCTGCAAAGACAGTTACCTAGCCATTGCAGCTTACTACTATTAGTGATTAGTGGTGGAAAGGCAACACAAATGCTTTACTACTATCTGGAGAACAAGTTTCGATGCACGAACATTTTTTGAATTTTGTGAACAAATTTTGAAATGGAGAATATTTTTGAAAAATCCCAAACAAATTTGGAAGCGTGATTTTTTTGAATAGGCGAACAACAAATTGAAATCCAGTACATTTTATGAATTTCGAAAGTTTTGAACTTTTTTATGTAATGAGATCAAATTTTGAATTTTGAGAACATTTTTTTTGAAAACTGAACATTTTTTTAAACAAGAATGTTATGGAATTTGTGAACAATTATTTAAAGCACAAACATTTTTTGAATCTTAGAATAAATTTTGAAACAGAGAACAATGAAAAATCCCAAACAAATTTGGAAGCATGAGCTTTTTTGAATACGTGAACAAAAATTTGAAATCCCATACATTTTCTGAATTTCGAAAGTTTTGAACAATTTTGAATTTTGAGAACATATTTTCGAAAATTGAACATTTTTTGGAAACATAAACAAAACTTAAATATTTTGAAAATACTTTGAAAGAAAGAGGAGAAAAGGAAAAAAAATAAAAACAAAAGAAAGAAAATTTGTTGAAAAGAGAAGTTAACTTCAAAAGGAAATCTGAAAGAAAACAAAAAAGTAACAAAAAGAAAAGAAAAAAGAACTAGAAAAAGGAAGAGGAAAAAACAGAAAGAGTAAAAAAGAAAAAAAACGGTTCAGGAACCTTCTAGATGGTTCCTAAAACCAGTAAGAACCAGCTGGGAACGCTCTAGAAGATTCCCCGGCCAAAATCGCTCGCTAGTCATGTCCCTTATACGATCGGTCGACAGTTTGACGCAATGTGCGTCCAATAGGGAATTCCCTAGAAGACCAACAAACAATGTAGCCCGGCCGTAGCCGTACAGTACCAGGCCGGCCCATGTGGCCAGGTTTGCCCGACGCCTAGCCTAGCCTTAACCCTCTCAGGCCACCCGTGTGTGTGTGCTGTGTAGTCACAGTCACCGCCCACCACCTGTTCGAACAAAAACCTCCCCTCCGATGCCGCCGCCGCGCGCAGCGCTTCGCCGTCTTCTCCCCACCACCGGCATCCAACCTATCCGGCGCCGCCCGTCGCCGCCTCCACCAGTCGATCAGAGCCCCCTACCCGACCCCTACGCTCTCCTCGTCCACGACCCCATCGACCTCCTCTCCTCGCTGTGGCGCCGCGCCTTCGCTCACCCGCCGTCCACCCCTTTCCCCAACCTCTCCGGCTACGCCTCCCGCCTCGACCTCTGGCTCCTCTCCTACCAGCGCGCCTGCGCCCACGCCACCGGCTCCTTCCCGCCGCGCCAAGCCGTCCCGCTCCCCACCCTCCACTCCCTCCTCCGCCTCCGCGCCGCCGCCCTCCGCCGCCACCCCGCCTTCCCCTGGGGCGCCTCCACCCACCTCCTCCTCCGCTCCCCCGCCGACGCCCCCTCCACCGTCCCCGTCTCCCGCCGCAAGCTCACTGCCCGCCTAGCCAACGCCCCGCCCCCCTTCCAGGACCACGTCGTCCAGGAGCTCCTCCTCCTGCTCCTCGAACCCGTTTTCGAGCCCCGATTCTCCCCCAAGTCCCACGCCTTCCGCCCTGGACGCGGGCCCCACACTGCCATCCGCTCCATTCGCTCCGGCTTTGCCGGCTACCTCTGGTTCATCACTGCAGACCTCACAACCGTGGTCGACGCCTTATCGTCAGACACCATTCTGTCCTGTGTGGAGAAGGCCGTCTCTGATCGCAAGGTGCTGTCTTTGCTCAAGTCGGCTCTCAACGCCCCTGTCCGGCCCGGGTCTGTACCGCCAAGGGAGAAGGATCTCGATGGACTAACCAAGAAGAGGCTGAAAAGGAAGGTGCTCAGGAAGAGCAGGAAGAAGAAGGTGCTTAATGAGGATGAGCCCAAGCCAGACCCATATTGGCTGAGACTGTTCTTTGGGTTTGCCCCAGAACAGGCGTGTCATGTGCCGGAATATGGGCATTGCGGGATAATTAGTCCATTGCTCGCCAATGTGTGCCTTAATGAGTTGGATTGGTGGATGGAGGAGAGGATTAACGAGTACTTCCGCCCATCAAGGCATGATTCTATATGGAAGGAGGCGGGCGATGAAGGATGCCATAATCCATCTTGGCCTGAGTTTGTTCCGTCAAGTGGGAGGGAGAAGACCAGGAAAATGGATTTCCTTAGATTTGGCTCTCATGTCTTGATTGGAGTCCGGGGGCCGAGAGAGGACGTGGTTGAGATAAGGAGGCAACTAATGGAGTTTTGTGAGAGAACATTTGGTTTGAGGCCAGAGAATTCGTCTGTGGAGATTGAGCACATCACAAGGGGGATTGAATTCTTGGATCATGTCATTGCTCGCCGGGTCATCTACCCAACTTTGCGATACACTGCCAGTGGAGGGAACATTGTGAGTGAGAAAGGTATTGGAACATTGTTATCTGTCACAGCAAGCTTGCAGAGGTGCATAAGGCATTTCAGGAAGCTTGAGCTTGTAAAGGGGGACAGGGATCCTGAGCCACTACCGTGTTCACCAATGCTGTACTCTGGGCAGGCACACACTAATTCTCAGATGAACAAATTTCTTGAGACCATGGCTGATTGGTATAGGTATGCGGACAACCGGAAGAAGATTGTAGGGTTCTGCGCATATGTTATACGGAGCTCTTTGGCAAAGCTTTATGCGGCAAGGTATAGACTAAAATCCCGTGCTAAGGTTTACAAGATTGCATCGCGTGATCTCAGCCGCCCGTTGAGGGAGAGCACAAACAATGATGCACCAGAATATTCTGATCTCTTGAGGATGGGGGTTGTTGATATTATTGAGGGTGTACAATTTGCGCGCATGTCATCAATTCCATCATGTGATTATACAACTTTCCCTAGAAATTGGGTACCTCACCACGAGCTTGTATTGCATGAGTATATCAAACTGCAAGATCCAAAGTTCTTCTGCGACCTTCACAAGACAATCAAACGACGGGAGATAAGTTCACCACAGGATGATGTATCGAAGATGGTGTGGCATTATAAGGTTTATGGTGTTTATGATAATAACAGGGTCTCAAAGAAATTAAATGAATGGAGGAGTAATGATGAAGCTGCCAATGGGGACACACAACTTCTGTTGGATAAGTAGTCCTATATTCCATATCATTTGTAGAGATGCTGATGGGTGATACATCGATTGCACATAAGCAGATCTCCTGTTTTGAACAAAATACATTTTTGGACAAATAGTCCTAATTGTGTTTGCAGAATACTAATGGGTGATGTATCAACGACCTACCAGCTAAAGAGAAATGTATCATTGGGCAAATATTTGGATGTTCAAGAGTACATGTTTGAACATGTACTACAATACTACACCTGATCTCGAGGTAAACTCATGTGTTGTAACTTTATGTACTTGTCCTGACATCATTGTGAGACATATTATCCCATTCTTTTTCTGTTTGATGTTCTTACAAACTTATGTTTCTACAGTAGTAAGAATGTGTTGTTTGTAGTTATTGTGACACTAACAAAGCTGGGATTACAATGAAAATTTGGATTTCTAGTTAAGTAGTCAATTTGTTAACAAGTTGATGGCACTTATTCAAGCCTTACACAGTTAGACTAACATGCTAGTTTACTCAATATGTTAATGATATAAAATTATGACACGTATACTTCTTTTATGCTAATAAGTAGGCAATAATGTGAGGAAGTGTCATTGTTTTTGGAAGTTTCCCGGTGTTTGGAAGTTACGATGGATAGTTTCATATACATGATGTTGTTTGTAAATTCTTGAGGCCTGTTCTTAAGATTTTAGAAGAAATGATAAATAGGTATAACCTCATTGGGAATTCTGTTTCGCTCAAAAAAGAAGGCACAAATAGTGTGGAATTCCATTTTGGCTCTATTCCTGTGTTTTTCTTCTTTTTTTGTTGTCCTTACAAAAGGTAATAACTTATTTTTTATTAGCTTCTAATATAAATGAATATCTAATTAAGAACATATAATCATCTAATAAATTGACTAGATATGGACTGATTGCTTGTGTCCAACAAGCATTCGGACAAGCATATACTGTTCACCAGAACACTGTTTTTGGGGCCTCTTTGAGTTGTAGGATTTTCACAAGAGTTTTGGAGAATTCTTGTAGTTAGGAATTTTCTTCCTACAAAAGCCTCTTGGAACAATTGAATGACATTGCAGGAATCCTATGAAATCCCTATGGATCCAGGTTTCTTTGTTTCAGAAGGATATTCCTAGGACTTTTGAAGGACTGTAATCCTTAGGAAGGTTTCGTATGTTGGTGGCTATGTTTTCAAAGCGTCCCTAAGGCGACGCCTAGGCGACGCCTAGGCGTCGAAGCGCTCCCCCTCCGCTTTGGAAAATCGACCGCTTTGGGCGCCTAGGCGTCGCCTAGGCGCCAAAGCGCCCCCCCTCCCTAAGGCGGTAAGGCGTCGCCTAGGCGCCAAAGCGCCCCCCCTCCCTAAGGCGGTAAGGCGTCGCCTTAAAAACATAGGTTGGTGGTCTGTAGGGTTGCATTTAGGAAGTTTTCTTATGAGGTATTTTCTACTAATATGTCAAAGGAAAACCCATTTGACACGGACCTCTTGGAAAAATTGTTCAGGTTTGCTATGGTGTGATAAGTCCTATATTATTCAAGAAGGCATGATGGATGACATTTTAATCCTGTAATTTTCATGTTCATGCGCTTTTTAGGGTCATGCAAATCAAATAGGCCTGGAAAACCAGTCCGCAGGAATGTTGGAGCAATCCATACATGAGGCTAGACCTCATGGAAAATGTCTTTCTGGGTCTTGCATGGACTTTCCATCCGTTCCTCTTCTCAAATTCCGGCTAAATTCCTGTGGAGTATGCAAATGATTGTTTATGCAAATTCATGTTGTTATTTGCCATAGGATTCAACAAGCAATCCGATGGTTTTTCTGTTCTGAACAGACATGAGGTTTGAGCCAATATAATTTTAAGGAAATCCAAGGCAAATGAGCAAATAACAAGATTTTTGCTGGCCACACTGGATTAACCTGAGTTTTATTTATCCTTGGTGAAATTGCTTGCATACGGTATTGTTTTAGACAAGAAAATGAACAAGTCATAACTTCTTGAAGGCTGTGCAAATTCTAAAGATTCACTGGTAGATAGTTCAACTAGAGAAATTATTCTTGTTGAGTGAAGAATACAGTCTAATGCTTTTATAAGTAAATAATAAGTTAACTCCGTGATTATCAAATTAAATCTTAATCCACTGCTTAATGTAGTTGTCACAATTTGCAAACTGGAGACTTTGACCTAAAATGTCTAGTCATCTCCCATGCAATCACAACATTGTCAATTTTCAACATGAATGCAAGTGTGCAGGTAGTTTCGGTTTGTTTGCTTTTGACTAACTTTATTTATCTCTGTTGATCTCCTCAACCACTCTGGAAACTCGTTTTTTTGACCAAAATACTGTACGGAAGCACCTGTGGTGTAGATTTTATATTAAAGAAAAGAAAAGAGTTACATGATGTTCAGGGTCTACATGGCTAGACCAAGGTAAAAAAACAAAAGGCAACAGGCTAAACTAGAATTTATTAACTTCAGACGAAAACAGTTGAGCTGAATGTCACTTGGAAAACACACTTTTCAGAGGGTAAAAGAGGGATCCTGGTCTTTGCAGATGAAATCCTTGCACTCCATCCAGGTATTCCATGCAGCACAGATATTGACTTCCATGAAGCATGGTCATCAGATTGCCTAAACTCATTGTTTCTTTAGCATGTCTAGATTGGTTAAAGCTTAATATGGCAAGGTCACAATGATTTGTTTATTGTTTCACAATCATATTCATAGTAGCAATTTTCAATGGTATCAATTATGTGTGACATAACCCACATATTTTGTTGCACTCATTGTTGTTCAAAGTTCAAATTAGGCCAGTTAAACCACACCTTGTACAGATCAATAGAGAGTACTATTTTGTGTTCTAACTCTGTATCATATCGATTTTCGATTTATGTTAAATGTATGATTTGTTTGTCTGCATCAGACCTGCAATTTATGGTCCATCAAGTGAATGTTAATATATTATGTCTAAGTATATATACTTTTAAGCCTTTTTCTGTTGGGAAGTGTGAACATTTACTCATTTAGGAACTTTAATATACTATGGTATGTCACTGTTATACTACGAAGCTGGGTTCTTGCAGCCTCCAGTTTTAGCATCTGAACTGATCATATCGATATTAGTTTTATGCCGAATGTATTGGTCCAAGACCAGCATGCTCAATAACCAACTCAGACCAAATTAAGTTTTGTTTATAGTGCTTACAGTAATCAAACTAAAACCCAAATGCAAGTGTGACAAGTATAACTTAATATCTATATTTGGCAGGAAAGTTCTAGGAGTATTTCAACATTTCTGTAGTGTGAAAATTCTAGTAATTCGAGAGTCTAGTCAACCAAACCAACATGGATCATTAAAATAAACTTTGAAAACCTGATACTGTTACAGCAGTCTGATGTATTGCATGTATCGTATAGCTTGTTTTGTGTGACTTCTGGAAATTATAGTGGCCTGCGTTTTACGCCCCGACCACCAGACTTAAAAAAGCCCATGATCTTTATGCGAAAATGTACAGCCCATGTTTTATTTTCCAACATGCTAGATGTACCAAATGGAACATTATCAGCCTGGTCTGGTACAAATTTCTCTGCAGTTACCGCTCCTGCCTTCTGAGTCAAACATTATGTAGCATCCTTTCCAGTTTCAGCATGGATGGTTTTAATCGATTTTCTGCGCATGTTGCCAGACATGATGTATGTGCCTCTTATTTCCTTCATAATTTGGCATCGCGCGCCCCAGTGAAGTTGAATATTTAGCGGCGTGAACGCGTACATATATACTTCCATTGTGATTATGCTCCTATGATTTTATACCAAGATATAAAAATGATTGATATTAATTGCCTGAAAATATAGTAAGCACTCCTAGAAAACCATTTCATTTGTTCACATATCCCAAGCCGTGAAACCCCTCTATTATGGCTTCATTTGGGGCTACACTGTTTGTTTCTGTGTGTATGGGACCATGTAGCAAATGCATGTTGGACCTGTGTTGGTGTTCTCCCAACCACATAACCCCTCAATGGCCTACATCAACTTGATGGTGGGGGTGGGGTTTCTTCTGTCAATAACAAGCAGTACCACCAACGGAATGATTTTATTGGGCTACGCCTTTCCTTTAGTGGGTCATTTCGCGACGAACAGTGTGGTGAGGACCATTTTTTTCTTGTTGTGCAGGCAGGGTCGCCATCTTGCAGTACACAGTTCTTGCTGGTTGGAGGGTTGCAATTATTTTCTGTTACTCTGATCTGTCATCGTGGAAACTGCTTTCGCCGGGGACGGTTAGCATGAGCAATATCACAGACCTGGAGTACACTAGATTTGTGAAATTCTGCAACCTCTCGTTTACGTACACTTTCCGGTGCAAACGGTTAGCGTTCAGGTATGGCATGGGCAGCTGGAGTGTCTCCATCTTTTTTTTTTGAGAGAGAGAAAGGAGTGTCTCCATCTTGTAAGCAAGGCAAGATGGTTTACTCGGGAAACTAACTCATGTTCTGTTTTTTCTGGAATGCAGGTTCTGCGGTGTCACTGTCCACAAAGCCTCGTTGATTCGTGAAACGCAGGAATAGGAAAAATACAGAAATGGAGTGACATGCAATCTTCAATACCAGTACGGATTAGCATGGGCATTTGATTGTGCGCGGAAAAGAAAACGTAGGAGTAGAAATCTTTTACTACATGAGTTTGGAAATAGATGGAAATTCTCATATGAAACCGGTACAAATTAATCCTAAGGAATCATTCATATGGTTTGGTTTGCAATCCTACGAATCTGACAACGCACGCAGATTTTTTTTTTTTTTTGGAAGGATCGGAATCTTGTAGAGTTCCTTCAGGAATCCTCCGGATCAAAGAGGCTCTCCTGATATTTTGCTTTCAGTATGTGGCGTCCATCACCCCGGCCAAAGTTGACATCGCCGGCTCGCCATCAGGCCATCAACCGTCTGAAGAGGATCCTGGTTAGAAGTTGACACGCATTTTGCACATGGCCGGAGCACGCCTGCCCTCGGGCAGCAATAGCATGTGTACGTTCGATGGCCTCTCACGATTTCGTCCCCGCCCAAACCTCTCAGCCATCATCGGGATACCGACCGCCCTCGCGAAGCTTATCGCACCGGCTCGGTTCCTTGTTCCGTATCGTACGTGACGCACGACACGGGCGAGGTAGTGTTCCCTATCCTGCCCCGCGTCATGTATTTTAGCACCATATTCCCTCTCTATCTAATCTATCTATCCCTTTGTGCTCTACCGCCGCTGGCCCTCTCTCTCGGTCTCAGTCACCCGGCCGAATCCTTTGTGCCGAGGCGGTACCACGCGCCGCTCGGTCCTTTTCGAGCGCCATGTCTGACATGGTGCGAATAAAATAAAAAATAAAGAATAAAAAAGTTGCGTTTGTTCTCAGGAATATAGAATATAATATATTCCCCGTGTGTGTGTGTGAGAGAGAGAGATTGAGAGAAAAAGGTCTCTGCTCACCCCTCATCCATCCCTTGTCCTTCCGATGACAGCACTGGATTGATTCCCCAGCGGAGCCTCGGTCCACTGGGCTGCACCCAGATCGCGGTGAATCGCGAAAAGGTGGCGAAAAGGTTAATCTTGAACAGCTTCTCTCTCGGCGCTACTGGAGAACCAGGAACGGAATTATTTAGTTGGTACTAGTACTATTCTTTAGATAGATTTAGCCATTCGGCGCTTGAGATTAGATTAGATTAGGGTTTGTCAGGTGAGAGAGACACAAACAAATCCGAGTGGGTAGGTAGGTGGGTGGGCGGGCTGCGCGCCGCACGCCCACCGAAATCTTGTGCCCAAATAATTTCCTAGCCCTTCCCTGTATGTTTTCTTTTTGACCGACGCCTTCTCTCTTCTCTGTGAGTGGTTGAAACATTCGTGTCGCTGATCAGACGAATTTGGTCGCCATTCTTCATGTTGATCAGGATGTGTTCGTGCTTCTGTTTTGGCAGTGGGAGATGACGAGCGGAAACGAGTCTCGGCCGTTGTTGAACGGGGGAATTGATCGGACCGGCAGTTGAGTTGATGTGTAGAGCTTGGACATTACTAGTGGTGTCGTTGATCAGACGAAGTTGATCGTCATTCTTCGTGTTGATCAGGACGTGGGCGACAGTGGTGCCTTTTTTTTTTTTTGAAACGGAGGCATAAAATTTGCCTCATCTATTAAATTAGGAGAGAATAGAGTTTAGAGAATTACAACACACCCACACATTCGGCATGACAATTACTCGCCCAGAAAAATAATCCCTAATTTCTTTGCGCCCGTAGCCATCCAAAGCTTGGCCTCGTCGACGATGGCGATGAGTAGGATGTCGGTGGCGCACTTTTGTGACGGAACATCCGTGCATTTCTTTCATTCAAAATGGTCCAAGAGACGAGCATGGTGAGGGAGGTCATAGCTTGCCGGTTAGAGTTGCGGTTGGCCTTTCTTTTCTTTGGTTTATTATAAAAGAAAAAAAGATGACGAGCGGAAACGAGCCTCGGCGGTTCTTGAACGGGAGAAATTGACCGGACCGGCGGTGCATAGAAATACTCCATGTCCTTTTCCGTTTCAAATTGTCTCCAAAGCCATTGACCAAATTTATTATTAGCAGCACGGTAACATCACGAGCTCGTAAAGGGCACGCTTCCGTCTCACTCACACTCACAGGCGTCAAAGCCAAACTCGGCCACGTCCCCGTCCCGCTCACGCCCCTCGCCTCAGGTTTTTATTTTATTTTATTTTCTCAATCAAAGGTAGGAAAAGCGCTGGAAAACAGAAAGTGGGGTTGGCCTTTTGCTCAAGGAAAAAAAAAGAAGCAAACGAAAGGCAAGATGCTCACGTACGCACGCAGAGGACGTTAATTCGCGCACGCTTTTCTTTCCATGAGCTCACGTGCGTCAGCTCTGAGCGGCCCCAGGCCGGAGATCGTCTGCGGCCGTGCATTTTGTAGCCTTCTCTGCGGTGACGGGGTCGCACGTGAAACCACATCGCTCCGAAGTGGCATACGACAAAACGAACTGGGTAAAATAGAATAGAATAGTCGTTGGGCGCGGTGAGAACTTCTCCGTTGATGCTGCTCCGTGGACGGGGACGGGGTGGATACGATGCCGACCTGGGCGAGCGAGCCGTCGAGCGCAAATGTTGGGGCTGTTTGGATTGTGACTATCATCGCTATATATTGTCGCATGATTTTTGCAACATTTTGGCTTGCCTAAAGGAATTTTGCCATGGGGTTCACTGCTCATAAAAAATGTTTGTCTTAGGTGTGGCTAGAACCAAACACGCTACTATAGTAATCATGTTTTATAGATTTTGTTTCAATGAAGTGCCAAGTAAGACCTTTAGGATAGGTTATGGTGATAGTTGTGTTGATCCTACTGAAAATTAGAAACTTTTGCATCCAGTAAATTAGTTTTGTTAATTCACATAAACGTGCTTATGATCTGATTCTTTCTGCTATAGATTGGTAAACAAGTTTCTTAGAACTTTCTAATTTGGTTGGATTTTTGGAGTTCCATAAGTATACGTTTGATACAGATTACTACAGACTATTCTGTTTTTGACAGATTCTGTTTTTTATGTGTTGTTTGCTTATTCTGATGAATCTATGAGTAGTATCGGAGGGCATGTACCATAGATAAGTTGAAGTACAGTAGATATTACACCAATATGAATTTAGAATGAGTTTATTACAGTACCTTATGTGGTGGTTTTCTCTTATACTAACGGAGCTTACGAGTTTTCTGTTGAGTTTTGTGTTGTGGAGTTTTCAAATTTTGGGTAAATATTCGATGGACTATGGAATAAAGAGTGGCAAAAGCCTAAGCTTGGGTATGCCCAAGGCACCCCAAGATATTCAAGGACAACCAAGAGCCTAAGCTTGGGGATGCCCCGGATGGCATCCCCTCTTTCGTGTTCGTTCATTGGTAACCTTACTTGAAGCTATTTTTATTCACTACATGATATGTGTTTTGCTTGGAGCGTCATTTTATTTTGTTAGTATTTGCTTGATTCTATTTAGAATAATGTTTTGCATCTTTATTTTCATTAAAAATGTCAAGGATAGCCTTTACCATGCTTATTTTGCTAGTATACATGTTGCTGTTTCAAAACAGAAAATTTACTGCTGTTGCAAAAATTCCCTAGAAAAGTCAGAGCATGATATAATGTTGAAACTTTTTGCATAATAAGCTATGATAAATCCTCTACAGCGTAGTATTTTTCTCGTAATTTTTGGAGTTAGGGAAGTATTGATACTCTTGCATTCTTTACAGACTATACTGTTTTGGCAGATTGCTGTTATGGTTGCATTGTTTGCATATGTTTGTTTGTTTAATGATTCTATTTGAGGATATGAATATTAAATACGCAGAGACATTTAGTATGCAATGTGGAATAATATTTTTAATGATTTGTTACAGTAGAAAATGATAAGGTTTTGCATTGGTTTATACTAACTTATCTCATGAGTTCTTGTTGAGTTTGGTGTGGATGAAGCTTTTGATAAAAAGAGAAACCATGATATGAGAGGAATTAAGGAGAAACAAAAGTTCAAGCTTGGGGATGCTCAAGGCACCCCAAGATAATATTTCAAAAAGTCTCAAGCATCTAAGCTTGGGGATGCCCCGGTAGGCATCCCACCTTTCTTTTTCAACAACTATCGGTTAGTATCGGTTGAGCCTAAGTTTTTGCTTCTTCAAATGAGTTGTGCTATCCTTGCAATGTCATTTTATTTTGTTTTGCTTTCTGTTTGAATACAATACCAAGATCTGAAATTCTTTAATGAGAGAGAGTCTTCACATAGTTACATAATTATTTAGCTACTCATTGATCTTCACTTATATCTTTTTTGGAGTAGTTTGTCATTTACTCGTGTGCTTCACTTATATCCTATGAGTAAATGGTTGAATGAGTTGAAAGTCATAAATCTGAAATTATTTATATTTCATTTTCTTATCCCATGGGGAGTAATGACTTCACATCTAAGAAGTAGAGGTTGTAAGCATTGTATTGGTCATTTGAACAATTCATGAAAGAATATTGAAGGAAGAGAGATTCCACATATAAATATACTATCCTAGACATCTTTTATAATTGTGAGAACTCATTAAGTATGACATGCTAAAGAGTTGATGTTGGACAAGTAAGACAACGTAATGGGTTATGTTTTCTCACATCTCAGTGTCACGCCCAATATGCGACCCTATCCAAAAGGAACTCGAAGGTCTCACCAAGGATAGACCCGCATATTAAAACGCTTTTGCAAGGTGGATATCATTACATCAACATTACATAAATAGATGGGGATACATACACGAGGCATACAATGCCACACGAATACAACAATACAAGAACAACATCCGACTACGGATGAATCATAAACAGAAACTCAAACAATATCCACCCTGCTAGCCCAGGCTACTGACCTGGAACCTATCCCCTGATCAAAGAAGAAGTAGAAGAAGAACTCAACGCAAGCAAGCATCGCTCTCGCGTCATGATCATCGCATAACCTGCACCTGCAACTGTTGTTGTAGTAATCTGTGAGCCACGAGGACTCAGCAATCCCATTACCATGAGTATCAAGACTAGCAAAGCTTAATGGGAAAGGAAGGGGTAAAGTGGTGAGGTTGCAGCAGCGACTAAGCATGATATGGTGGCTAACATACGCAAATAAGAGCGAGAAGAGAAGCAAAGGAACGGTCGTCAACTAGCAATGATCAAGAGGTGATCCTGAACTCCTACTTACGTCAAACATAACACAGAAACCGTGTTCACTTCCCGGACTCCGCCGAGAAGAGACCATCACGGCTACACACTCGGTTGATGCGTCTTAATTCGGATCTGGTGTCAAGTTATCTACAACCGGACATTAACAAATTCCCATCTGCCACATAACCGCGGGCACGACTCTCGAAAGTTTATACCCTGCAGGGGTGTCCCAACTTAGCCCATGACAAGCTCTCGCGATCAACGAAGGAATAGACCTTCTCCCAGGAAGACCCGATCAGTCTCGGAATCCCGGTTTACAAGACATTTCGATAATGGTAAAACAAGACCAGCAAAGCCGCCCGATGCGCCGACAATCCCGATAGGAGCTGCACATATCTCGTTCTCAGGGCAACACCGGATAAGTCAAGCTACGAGTAAAACCAGACTTCGAGTTTCCCCGAGGTGGCCCCGCAGGCTGCTCGGTTCAGACCAACACTTAGACAAGCACTGGCCCGGGGGGGCTATAATAAAGATGACCCTTGGGTTAATTACTCCCAAGGGAAAGGTAGGTGGTGGTGAGGCAAATGGTAAAACCAAGGTTGGGCCTTGCTGGACAAGTTTTATTCAAAGCGAACTGTCAGGGGGGTCCCATAAATCACCCGACCGCGTTAGGAACGCAAAATCCGGGAACATAACACCGGTATGACGGAAACTAGGGCGGCAAGAGTGGAACAAAACACCAGGCAAAAGGCCGAGCCTTCCACCCTTTACCAAATATATAGATGCATTAATAATATAAGAGATATTGTGATATCCCAACATAACCCTATCCACCATGGAGCAATCTTTAACTTCACCTGCAACTAGCAACGCTATAAGAGAGGCTGAGCAAAGCGGTAACATAGCCAAACAACGGTTTGCTAGGAAGGGTGTCAAAGGTTAGAGGTTCATGGCAATTTGGGAGGCTTGATGAGCAAAAGATAGGTAACGCCGCATAGCGATAGAACGAAGCAACTAGCATAGCAATGATAGTAGTGAGATCCAGGGTAGCGGTCATCTTGCCTGAAATCCCGCAAGGAAGAAGAACGATTCCATGAAGAAGATGAAGCCACGAAGACGAACCAAGCGTAGACGAACGAATCCTCACGATCGCAACGAAACGAGAACTATCGAAAAGAAGCACACAACATAGTAAACACACCACACATAGACAAGGCATGATGCACAACAAGCATGATGCATGACAAGGCTACATGAAGCTACTCATGGCAAGAGATGACGCAAACAAGAACAACACATCAAGACAAGTTTAAATGAGGCCGGGAACAACATATAACAATTCCGGTAAGTCCTCATATGCAAATTTCGAAATTGGTCCAGAACTGAATAAACCTTATGTTCAAGTTGTTAAACAGCAAGTTAAGATGCACCAAGATGATCTACACGAAATTCTAGTCAAGTTACATATAAAGTTCATTAGATTCGGAGCTACGGGCTAGAAGATATGAGCAAAACAAGTTAAGCATGGCATTGATGCAAAATGCATACAAACATCAAGCAAACACCTCAAAACAAGGATGCAACATGATAATATGGAACTACATGCAAAATCAAGCAAGTTTCATATAAAGCACACTCAAAACGGAGCAACGGTTCAACACATACACTCTATACAAGTCATAACAATCTGTCCAAAACAGCAACTAGGCATATTGCAAGCATCAAAACAATATGCTACAGCACCCCAACATAATAACAAAAGGCATGGGCATGAAGTACAGGTAAAGCACTACAAAACATGAACACTGAGCTATCTCCAGAAAAGACTAGAACATGCTCAAAAGGACATGGGAAGATTGCAAATTATAACAGTTTCAGACTTATCAGGAAATAACATCAGGTTGCAATGTTTAGAGCTATCAAACAACATGTTGCAGGAACTTATCATGGCAAACAAAGGCATGGCATGAATCTACTAATTGCATAGATCAAAAGTCCCTTACTGACCATGAGCCAAAAAGGAACCGAAGATAGGATGGCACCCATGTAAACATGGCAAGTTATATTACAGATTCATACATGGCAGGAACAACAATAAGTAGGCATGTTTGTGAGCTTGAACCACTCACCACAGAGCAATACATGGCATGGCAAGGCAACCAACAGTAAGAAGACATATTTATGAAGCTAAGCATGGCAAGAACAAGTTCATAGGGTGCATGGATCACTAGAAAAGCATATGGCCAAAACTGAACTTCATGTTAACAAGCTAACAGCAACATCATCAAGCAACTTTGGAGCAAGATAACAACATGTTCCAGCAGGCTATAATTTCAACCAAGGGCATGAATGGATAATCTCCAGAATAATGCACTAAATGACTAGTAGAAGCATGTTTACATAGCAACAAAATATAACAGAATCTGCCTAGCAAAACAGCAACAACAAGTACCCTCCTTAACAAGCTCAATGCACTCACTACACAAGTCAAAAAAATACATGGATGGCACCCCTAGAAAGATGAAATAGCATAGATCAAAACACATGTAGACATCAACATCATAGGATGCACACATCAATCATGGCAAAAATGACAAATGAGCAAGTTATAACAGTTTCAGCAGGTTAACATCAACATGCACTCTTCCAACAGCATTTCGGGCATCAAGATGAGCTCAAATGAAAATGATGCAATGGAGTGAAATGAAGTACTCGTCGAGACGAACAATTTGACATATTACGCACACGAAACGGAGCTACGAATGCAGAGATACAACATGATGAACATGGCATGATTATGCAAAATGCTTCGGGGACTTTGTGGATTTTGGACCTTGGGGAGAAGTCAACGGTGCCGGGATCTCGCCGGAGACGAGGAGGAGGACGGCCAGCGGGGCTCGGGGGCGGCCGGAGATGCTTGGGGGGGCCGGATCCGGGCGACGCCGGCCCGGATCTGGCCGGAGGCGGCGCGGGGGCGCGACACCAGCGCGCGGGCGGAGGCGGCGGCCGACTCGGGCGGCGCGGAGGCCGGCCGGCGGCGGGGATGGACGGCGGCGGGGCTGGCGGCGCGGGGGCCGGAGATGCGGCCCGGGAGGCGAGGCACGGCGGCGGAGGGGCTCCGGCGCGGGGACGGCGGCGCCCGGGAGGAGGCGGCTGCGGGCGCGGGGCATCGGCGTCCGGCGGCGGAGGCGGCGCGGGGTCCGGCCGCGGGGCGGCGGCGGCGAGGCGCCCGGCGGTCGGCGGGATCTGGGCCCGCGCGGGCCCCGGATGGGCTCCGCGGGCCGGCGGTGAGGGTGGCGGCAGCGCGCCACGTGGCGGCCCCCGATTGGCCGGGGCGGCGGCGGCGGACGTGTCCGGCGGCTGCCGGACGTGTCCGGTGGCGACGGGGAAGAGGCTAGGGTTTGGACCCGAAAATTTCGGAGGGAGAGGTGTTTATATAGGTAGAGGGAGCTAGGAGAGTCCAAATGAGGAGCGGTTTTCGCCCACACGATCGTGATTGAACGACTGAGAGCATGGAGGGGAGTTAGATGGGTTTTGGGCCACTTTGGAAGGGGTGTTGGGCTGCAACAAAAGAGGCCTTTACGGTTATCCGGTTAACCGTTGGAGTATCATACGACCTCCAAATGTCACGAAACTTGACAGGCGGTCTACCGGTGCTATACCAAGGCCGCTTGACAAACCTCGGGCCATGCCGAGAATGTTTAACACCCACTCACAACAGGAAACAAAAAGGAGGACGCCGGAGGACATAGGAGTGCCGGATTGCAAAACGGACAACGGGGAAAATGCTCGAATGCAAGAGACTAACACGTATGCAAAATGAGATGCACATGATGACATGATATGAAATGCAGATGATGACATGGCAAAATGCACACGCAAGCAAAAGACATGGCAATGGCGGCGAATAACTGGCGGACACCTGGCGCATCGAATCCGGGGCGTTACACTCAGTTAAAGTATATTGTCATGGATCATTCAAACATGTTGAGCTTGCCTTTCCCCCTCATGCTAGCCAAATTCCTTCCGCTAAGTAGAGATACTACTTGTGCTTCCAAATATCCTTAAACCCAGTTTTTTCCTTGAGTGTCCACCGTACATACCTTTATGCGGTATTTACCTGCCATTCCAAGTAGATTTGCATGTGCCAAACTCTAAACCTTCAAATGATAATTTGTTTTGTATGCCCGAATCGATCATGTAGCGACTAAGGGCTGTCAGTATCTTCCATGCTATGTGGGTTATTCTCAAGATGAGTGGACTCCTCTCATCATTCACGAGAAAAATGGCTGGTAACCGGGATGCCCAGTCCCATGATCAAAAGATCAAATTCAAACAAAAAATAATTGCAAACAAAACTCCCCCAGGTTTGATGTTAGTTGGAGGCACCCGTTGTTTCGGGCAAGCCATGGATTGATGATTGTTGGTGGAGGGGGAGTAAAAACTTTTACCATTCTGTTTGGGAACCGCCTATAATGTATGTAGTATGGAAGATATTGAGAACTCTTGGTTTTTATGTTGACAATGAGATCATACCTCTCAAAATTATTTATCTCTATTTCAAAATTAAGCTCTGGCACCTCTGCAAATCCCTGCTTCCCTCTGTGAAGGGCCTATCTTTTACTTTATGCAAGAGTCAAGGTGATCTTCACCTTTCCCTTTTTCATTTTTTCCTTTGGCAAGCACCTCGTGTTGGGAAGATCCTGATGTATATATCCAATTGGATGTAATTTAGCATGAACTATTATTGTTGACATCACCCAAAGGTGAATACGTTGGGAGGCAACACTATAAGCCCCTATCTTTCTCAGTGTCCGATTAAAACTTCATAACCATTAGTATTGCATGAGTGTTAGCAATTGTAGAAGACTATATGATAGTTGAGTATGTGGATTTTGCTAAATCAAAGCTTTGACATAGACCCTTACTGAAAATAAGATGAATTGCAATTGTTTGATGACTAAGAATGAAGTTTGCTAGTTTTCAAGAAATTTTATGGTCTATGCTTTAACATGTGAATTGCTTGTTACTTGTTCTTGAGAAGTTTTATGAGTTGAACTACTGTTATGACTTATAATCATGCTAGAAAAGGTGATTGAAATTATCATTGATCAAACTTGTGCACCTGCTAGCATTCACACTTCATAAATTCTTTCTTTTAACATTTACCTACTCGAGGACGAGCAGGAATTAAGCTTAGGGATGCCGATACGTCTCCAACGTATCTATAATTTATGAACCATTCATGCTATTATCCTATCTGTTTTGAATGATTACGGGCTTTATTATACACTTTTATATTACTTTCGGGACTAACCTATTAACCGGAGGCCCAGCCCATATTGCTGTTTTCTTGTCTATTTCAGTGTTTCGAAGAAAAGGAATATCAAACGGAGTCCAAACGGAATGAAACCTTCGGCAACGTGATTTTTGGAATGAACGTGACCCAGGAAACTTGGAGTGCAAGCCGGGGAAGCATCGAGGAAGCCATGAGATAGGGGGCGCGCCCTCCACTCTCGTGGGCCCCTCGAGGCTCCCCCGATCGACTTCTTTCTCCTATATATTCCCATATACCCTAAAACCATCGAAGACGAAGATAGATCGGGAGTTCCGCCGCCGCAAGCCTCTGTAGCCACCAAAAACCTCTCGGGAGACCGTTCCGGCACCCTACCGTAGGGGGATCCCTCACTGGTGGCCATCTTCATCATCCCGGCGCTCTCCATGACGAGGCGGGAGTAGTTCACCCTCGGGGCTGAGGGTATGTACCAGTAGCTATGTGTTTGATCTCTCTCTCTCTCTCTCTCTCTCTCGTGTTCTCTCTATGGCACGATCTTGATGTATCGCGAGCTTTGCTATTATAGTTGGATCTTATGATGTTTCTCCCCCTCTACTCTCTTGTGATGAATTGAGTTTCCCCTTTGAAGTTATCTTGTCGGATTGAGTCTTTAAGGATTTGAGAACACTTGATGTATGTCTTGCCGTGTTTATCTGTGGTGACAATGGGATTTCACGTGCCACTTGATGTATGTTTTGGTGATCAACTTGCGGGTTCCGCCCATGAACCTATGCATAGGGTTGGCACACGTTTTTGTCTTGACTCTCCGGTAGAAACTTTGGGGCACTCTTTGAAGTACTTTGTGTTGGTTGAATAGATGAATCTGAGATTATGTGATGCATATCGTATAATCATGCCCACGGATACTTGAGGTGACAATGGACTATCTAGGTGACATTAGGGTTTTGGTTGATTTGTGTCTTAAGGTGTTATTCTAGTACGAACTCTTGAATAGATTGATCCGAAAGAATAACTTTGAGGTGGTTTTGTACCCTACCATAATCTTTTCTTTTATTCTCCGCTATTAGTGGCTTTGGAGTGACTCTTTGTTGCAGGTTGAGGGATTTTTATATGATCTATCTATGTTATTATTGTTGAGAGAACTTGCACTAGTGAAAGTATGAACCCTAGGCCTTGTTTCCTATCATTGCAATACCGTTTACGCTCAGTTTTACCATTAGTTACCTTGCTGTTTTTATAATTTCAGATTACAAAAACCTATATCTACTATCCATATTGCACTTGTATCACCATCTCTTCGCCGAACTAGTGCACCTATACAATTTACCATTGCATTGGGTGTGTTGGGGACATAAGAGACTCTTTGTTATTTGGTTGCAGGGTTGCTTGAGAGAGATCATCTTCATCCTATGCCTCCCACAGATTGATAAACCTTAGGTCATCCACTTGCAGACCTGTGCACTTGCAGACCCAACAACGTCTACAAGAAGAAGGTTGTGTAGTAGACATCAGGAGTAATGACTGACCTCATGAGGGAGGAATGCCTCGGCTCCGTAGACGAGGAAGAACGGGGTCTCGCCTGTAGGCTTGGTCGCGGTGGTGCGGATGGACCACAACATGGACGGAAGTTCGTCGAGCCAGCCTCTGCTGCAGGACTCGAGCTTTTTCTTGAAGCCCATTGCCTTGAGGACCCCATAAGACCTCCGCATTGGAGCACTCGGCCTGGCCATTGCTCCGTGGGTGCGCCACCGAAGTGTAGCAAATCAATTTGGTGGCGTCGTTGAGCGTTGTGGGCCAGTAGAACCCGCTGCGGAATGCCTTGCCCAGTAGGATGCGTGACGAAGAGTGATGCCCACAATCCCCACCGTGAATGTCGGCCAGCAACTCATACCCCTGTTCCTTGGACATGCACCGTAGGGAGACGTAGTTTGGGCACCTTCGGTAGAGCTTGCCGTCCTGGATTCAGTATGCGGTGGCTTGGCGATCCACTCGCTCGGCATCCTCTTCTTTCTCTGGCAGGGTGCCCTAAAGCAGGTATGCCTTGAATTCCTCAGTCCAGCACCCCACCTAAGGCTCGAGCGTGAGGAGCAGGCGGGCCCTTGAGGCCGGGTGAGGGAGTCCTGGACTAGGGGGTGTCCGGATAGCCGAACTATCATCTTTGGCCGGACTCCAAGACTATGAAGATACAAGATTGAAGACTTCGTCCCGTGTCTGGATGGGACTTTCCTTGGCGTGGAAGGCAAGCTTGGCGATGCGGATATGTAGATCTCCTACCATTGTAACCGACTCTGTGTAACCCTAGCCCTCTCCGGTGTCTATATAAACTGGAGGGTTTTAGTCCGTAGGACGAACAACAATCATACCATAGGCTAGCTTCTAGGGTTTAGCCTCCTTGATCTCGTGGTAGATATACTCTTGTACTACCCATATCATCAATATTAATCAAGCAGGAGTAGGGTTTTACCTCCACCGAGAGGGCCCGAACCTGGGTAAAAGCATCGTGTCCCTTGTCTCCTGTTACCATCCGCCTAGACGCACAGTTCGGGACCCCCTACCCGAGATCCGCCGGTTTTGACACCGACATTGGTGCTTTCATTGAGAGTTCCTTTGTGTCGTCACCTATAGGCCCGATGGCTCCTTCGATCATCAACGATGACGCGGTCCAAGGTGAGACTTTTCTCCCCGGACAGATCTTTGTATTCGGCGGCTTTGCACTGCGGGCCAATTCACTTGGCCATCTGGAGCAGATCGAAAGCTACGCCCCTGGCCATCAGGTCAGATCTGGAAGTTTGAACTATACGGCTTACATCTGCGGAGACTTGATCTTCGACGGATTCGAGCCACAGCCGAGCGCGCCGCACTGTCACGATGGGCATGATTTAGCTCTGCTGCCGGACAGTGCCCTGGAGGCCGCACAAGAGTCCGCTCTGACCCTTAGCTCGGAACCGACTGCGCCGATCGAGGCTGGGTGGCTGGACACCGCCTCGGGGGCTGTTACCTTTACGGCGATAGAGCCGAATATCAACCCTGTCCCTTGTGAAGCTCGTGACTCCAAGGTGCCGGACTCCTCTCCGGACCCCGAACCTTCCGCGCCCCTGCCAATCGAATCCGATTGGGCGCCGATCATGGAGTTCACTGTCGCGGACATCTTTCAGCACTTGCCTTTTGGCGACATCCTGAATTCACTAAAGTCTCTCTCTTTATCAAGAGAGCCCTGGCCGGACTATGGTCAGGTAGGTTGGGATGCGGATGACGAAGAAATTCAACGCCCACCCACCACCCACTTTGTAGCCACTATCGATGACTTAACCGATATGCTAGACTTCGACTCCGAAGACATCGACGGTATGGACGACGATGCCGGAGACGACGAAGAACCAGCGCCTACAGGGCACTGGAAGGCCACCTCAACTCATGATGTATATATGGTGGATACACCTAAAGGAAGCGATAACGAGGAGCAACGGGACGCTGCGAAGGATAATCCCCTCGAAAAATAGTCAAAACGGCGACGTAAGCGCCGCTCAAAGTCCCGCCTCGACAACGACAACACCCATACAGACCCAGCCATAGAGCAGGGCGAACCGGTGGACGACGAACATGCCCCCAAGCAACCATCCGAACAGGATAAATTGGATAAACAATCCGTCCCCGGCGAAAACAAAAGTCCGGACGATCTCACGCCGGACACATCGTTGGAGCAGAAGAACCTCCACAAAAGGCTCGTCGCCACTGCACGAAGTCTGAAGAAGCAGAAGCGGAAGCTCAAAACAGCGGAAGACGTACTCAGAATGAGATGGAGCAAAGTACTCAAGACCGCAGACAAATACGGTGATAGTCGCCAAACAAAGAGCTACCTGAAGCGCAAACTACTGCCCGAATTTGACGAGGAGGCCGTAGAGCCCCCACAATAAAAGAACAAAGAGGCCACCCGGTCGGATAGACGACCACATGACAAACAAAGAGCAGCAAGCGGCACCGCACATAAGCCGGCACGCGATCCACATAAGGATCCTCACAAAAGGATGGCCCGGTCAGGTCCATCTGTGGGACAAGAAAGCAAGCTCTAGAAACACGTCGAGTATTCGAACATCACGGCACACCAAAATACAGGGGCGCCGCACACCCCCTATGTTTCACCGATGAGGTGCTGGATCATGAATTTCCAGCGGGATTCAAGCCCGTAAACATAGAGGCATACGACGGAACAACAGACCTTGGAGTCTGGATTGAGGATTACATCCTGCACATACATATGGCTAGAGGAGATGACCTCCACGCCATAAAATACTTACCACTCAAGCTCAAAGGGCCGGCATTGGCTCAAAAGCCTCCCAGAACATACCATTGGAAGTTGGGAAGAGCTCGAGGATGCATTTCGGGCGAATTTTCAGGGGACTTATGTCCGCCCTCCGGATGCAGACGATTTAAGTCACATAACTCAACAGCCCGGAGAGTCAGCCTGCAAATTCTAGAACATGTTCCTCACCAAAAAGAACCAAATAGTAGATTGTCCGGACACCGAAGCCTTAGCAGCCTTCAAACATAACGTCTGAGACGAATGGCTCGCCAGACACCTCGGCCAGGAAAAGCCAAGAACAATGGCCGCACTAACAAGCCTCATGACCCGCTTTTGCGCGGGAGGGGATAGCTGGCTGGCAAGATGCAGCACCAGTGACCCAAGTACATCCGAGGTCAGGGATGGAAATGGGAAACCATGACGCAGCAAGGACCAGCGCCAGACTAAGGGAAATGGTCCAAAGAGCACGGTAGTCAATGCCGGATTCAAAAGCTCCCGGCAGAACAACAAAAAACTGCCTCTCAAGGACAACAGCGACGAGCTATCCAACCTAAACAAAATCTTGGACAAGATATGCCAAATCCACAGTACCTCCGGGAAGCCTGCTAACCACACCCACAGAGATTGTTGGGTCTTCAAACAGTCCGGCCGACTTAATGCCGAACACAAGGGGCTCGACACACCAAGTGAGGACGATGACGAACCCCACAAGCAGAGGACCGGAAAACAAAGGAATTTCCCACAAGAGGTCAAAACAGTAAACTCACTTCAAGTGACAATAGGAAAAAGTAGAGCGGCGTCCATTAAAGTACGCACTGCACGGTCCACCCCAGCGGAGTCCCGACACTGGATGTCAAAACCAATCACTTTCGACCATCAGGATTACTCCGGAAGTATCCGGAACACAGGATGGACTGCTTTGATATTAGATCCTATAATCGACGGACTACAATTTACAAAAGTCCTAATGGACGGCGGCAATGATCTAAACCTGCTATATGAGGACACAATCCGCAGAATGGGGATAGACCCAACCAAAATGTGCCATAGCAACACTTCCTTTAAAGGAGTGATGCCAGGCCCATATGCCCATTGTACGGGCTCTCTACCACTAGAAGTTGTGTTCGGCTCATCCGACAACTTCCGTCGCGAAAATTTAGTCTTCCACATCGCCCCATTTAAAAGTAGCTATCAAGCACTATTGGGACGTGAAGCTTTCGCCCGCTTTAACGCAATACCGCATTATGCATCTCTTACACTCAAAATGCCCGGTCCACGTGGCATCATCTCATTAAAGGGAAACTTCGAGTGTTCCTTGAATACGGAAGAAAGTGAGACTGCCTTGAGAGCCACACACTAATCCGGCTTTGCTAATCAAAGCACCTAAACAGGTCATTCAGATCCCGGACACGGTTAGGCGAGTCCGGCATAAATAAACAAGGGGCTTACCAGCCGCGTACCCCCCTACAAGGGGCTGCACGCATGTACAATAAGAGACAATAAACCCATAGAAGGGGCTGCACGCATGTACAATAAGAGTCCGACACGAATTATATTCTGTTTATACATTCTTCGCACGATCCTTTTTTACAACTAAGTTCTTCTCTTTTACAGATGAACACCATGCTACACCCGTCCAGGATACGGCACACCGGAGACACAGGCGTAGACGTGCAGTAGGGAGCCGTTGCAAGGATTCTTTTCAGATTAAGACCCTGCATAAACCTTTCTTACTGTCTCTTGTTGATGCACATCCCCCGGTTTCTTACTATAACCGAGGAGGAGGCTGGCGTTTTGGCATCGGCCGCGTCAGAATTTTTTGCGCGCACCTGGACATTAGGGGCTTAGGGCATTGTTCTGCCCGTTTTCATAAAGACCGAATACCTTGGGGAGTGTTCGGCACCTCGAGTTAGGCCTTATATGCATCAGCTCCGAATCATGTCTTTGGTCAAATGTTGGGTTTGCCCGGCTCCTGTGTTTTTCTGCCTTACGTTCCGCTCTATCGGCTAACGCGGCACCAGGAGAACTACTGCGATTGTGCCCCGGTTCGTCCAGGTGAGCACCTCAATAGAGAAAGCCAAAAACTGACTGTCATGATATAGCGAGAGACTGGTCAACCACTCGATCGACCACCGGAATGTTTAGAATTCCTCCGCTTTAACGAAGGACCGTTTCCCGGTCAGGCACATACGCGCCCCGAATCCGGAGAGCGCGGTGCCCCTAGGGGCTATATAGTAGCCCCACCATCGAACTCCTATGGCTAAGTGAAAGTGATAAAGCATTATAGTCCGGTTGCCTAGTTTGCTACGCTATCACCTCCTTCACAGGACCAAGACGTTGGATTAAGTGTGAAAACGCGCTCTTTTTTTTGCAAACACCCCCGCACTATGTGCGTGGGGGCTGAAGCCGAAGACTGCCATCTTTCAGGTTATGTACACATATACAATAACGGCCGCACAGGAGGTATTTCAATACTTGAATGCACAAGTATAAAAAGCCCTTATATTATATTTGAAACATGGTTTCACAAATCATACATGTCATTTGAACATAACATTTTTCGAGCACTGCGTCTCTATTAAACGAGCGCCCTACAGGACTTCTTCAAAATAGTGCTCGGAAGGTACTCGGCTTCTGTCCGAATCCTGGGATGCAACGTCTGTGGCCTTCATCTCTGCCCAGTATGTTTTGACATGGGCAAGAGCCATCCGTGCACCCTCTATGCATGCCGACCGTTTCATCGCATCGATATGCGGCACCACATCAAGGAACTGCTGCACCAAGCCAAAATAACTCTTCGGCTCGGGCCTTTTCGGCCACAAATGAGACACGACATACTGCATGGCAAGTCCGGAAAACCTGTTCAGCTCAGCCCATTCGGCTAACCGATCGGTTAATGGAAGTGGACGCTCTGGACTATGAAACTGCGACCAAAAAAGCTCTTCCATTCCGTGATCCTTTTGGCCTCGGAAGTGTGCGACCGCGTCTGCGGCACTCGCCGCCAATTCCAGATAAGCATCCTCCGCACCCCACAGCTGGCCCAACTGAGCATACTTGGGATCCGTGAACTTCCTACGCAGCAGAAAGGGCTTTCCAGCCGCGATATCCCCGGCTTGACGTAGCTCCTCCTTTATAGCTCTCATCGCGGAGCGGGCATCCTTGGCTTCGGCAGTGGCCTTCTTCAGGTCCTCTTGCTCCACTCGGCATTCTTTTTCAAGAAACTCATAGTGTTCGGTAGCATTCTTTAGCTTCACGGCCATCTCGGCCATTTCCTCCCTGCTTCGGCAGTAAGCAGCCTGTTCGGCTTTTAGCTCTTCGGCCGCCTTCAAGGCAGCCACATTACTTTTTCTGGCTTGCTCCTTGGCTCGGGCAAGCTCCGCCCGAAGGTCCTCCATAGTAGCGGCACCTTCTGCATTAAGCATACATGTCGTAAGGCACGGGCATCAAGCTCCCTTACCGGTGTCCGCGGAGAAGCCACATACCTTGTGACTCGTCAAGTCGCTTATTGACCAGCGTGATGTCCGCATCCGCAACGTCTAGTTGCTGCTTCAGTTCGGCAAATCCATCAGTCCGGCTGGCCACCGAACGCTCCGCCACCTATGTAGGAAGGGCGACATCTTACAACTGAGATTATGATCCTCGGCACGCTGTCACCTTTGACAACATACCGAGTCTCAGGGGCTACTATCTATACAGGGCGCATTCAATACGCAAGACTGTCAGAAGGTATATCATTTTTGCGTACCTCAAACCCCGTCAGTAAACTTCTGACGGCTTCATGCAATCTGCTCTCAGCGGATGAAATCCTTTCAATCACCGTACCCATTAACGTACAATGATCTTCTGAGATAGACGCTCGCCCGAGCAGACCCTTCATCTCCTTCGACCGTACACCAGCTGGTGCCGAACCTTCCGGCCCCGCCGGACTCGGGGAAACCCTCCGCGACGACACCTCAGGGTCGTCCGCCCCACCTAACGGTGCGGCAGATGGAGGCGTTTTGCTCTCCATCATCTCCGGACGAAGATCCCCTGAAGATGAGCTCTGCTGAGAAGGGCTGAGATCCGAACTACAAGGTAAAAACTTCGTTTATCTTCAGAAATAAAAACAGGGATGCCCCTTATTACAAAACTCCCCTTTCTACTTACGGCTCGCTAGAGGGCTGATTTCCTTGGGGAAATAGTGCGGCCGGGGCTTCTCCCAGCGCAGGACCCTCTGGTGAAGATTTCTTCCCCCGCTTTGAGGCCTTGGCCTCCGGATATTCAGAAGCGGTCCTCTTCTCCCCCTGGAGGGAAGGATTCTCGATCCCCCCTTTCTTGAGAGCCTCCTTAGCGGGGGCAGTAGCTTTCCTGTTCCCTCCTTTGTCCTCTTCCAAAGGCGCAGCCTCCAGCATCTTGGTCAACACAGTATTCAGCGTGGTCTCAGGGAGGGGGGCCAGACACCTTATTAGTTTTGCTTTTGCTATCCATTCCTGTTCAAGGGACAACTCTTTAAAGGGCAAGTTTATGATAAATGTACGGATAGCGTGTCCGGGCACAGGACTACTTACTTGAGTATCCGGGCGATTGCAGCTCAGACCTGCGTCCTCGGTCAAGTCCGGAAACATCTCTTGTGATACGAAGAACAATTTATACATCTCCACAGGCGTCGCACCCATGAAGTGTTGGAGAACTTGCGGTCCCTCCGGATTGAATTCCCATAGGCGGAGGGGGCGACGTTTGCAGGGCAGAAGGCGCCAAATCAGCATGACCTGTGACACTACAACCAGATTGATCTCCCTCTCTTGGAGGTCTCGAATACGGCCCTGCAACAGAGGTACGTCCTTGGACAACCCCCAGTCAAGCCCTTTGTTGACCCATGATGCCAGCCGTTGTGGAGGGCCCGAACGAAAGGCAGGTGGCGCCACCCATCTGGTGCCCCTGGGAGCGGTGATGTAGAACCACTCCTGTTGCCACAAACCAAGCTCCTCTTGAAAAGAGCCCTTGGGCCAGGGAGCGTCAGCACTCTTGCTAATAACAGCCCCTCCGCACTCTGCCTGCTGCCCCTCGATCATCTTCGGCTCCACCTTGAAGGTCTTGAGCCACAATCCGAAGTGAGGGGTAGTTCGGAGGAAGGCTTAGCATACAACAATGAACGATGAGATGTGGAGGATGGACTCCGGATCCAAGTCGTGGAACTCCAGCCCATAATAAAACATGAGCCCCCTCACGAAGGGGTCCGTCGGGAAGCCTAAACCCCGACGGAAGTGAGACACGAACACCACGCACTCACCGGGCTCGGGGGTAGGAATAACTTGCCCTTGGGCAGGCAGCCTATGCGAAATTTCGCCGGTTAGATACCTGGCGTCTCTCAGCTTTAGCACATCTTCTTCCGTGATGGAAGAAGGCACCACCGGCCTTGCAGGTTGGAGCCGGACATTGTCGAAGGTCCGAAGCGCCTGAATCTAGAGCCTTGGGTGTTGGAACTCGAGGTGAGGGGCGGATTCGATTGAGATTGAAAGAAAGGAGCAGGCCTTGGTCTCGTTATAAAGAGGTTGAATACCAAGAGCCCTCCCCGTGACCATTTGGGACTCGCCTTCGATAGAGGGGGCGTGCCAACAGGCACGGTTGGGTTACCCACGCCCGTATTGATGAGAATCCCGGAATAAGGGGATACAATCTCTGCTTTGACAAGACGTGCCAAGGAAACCGCTTCGCTAAACGCGCTGAGGTGGAACAATAAAAACAATTCGAATAAAGGCTTGGCCGTGGTGTGATGTCATGCCACGAAATACGTCAGCAGATTGAACTTGTGTAAATATTATTCTCTCTATGGTGGTATGTGGAACTTATTTTGCAGAGCCGGACACTATCCTGGTGTTCAAAATCTTCTATGAATTATTCGGAGGAGGAACCCGCCTTGCAATGCCGAAGACAATATGCGCGCCAGACTCGTCGTCATTGAAGCCTGGTTCAGGGGCTACTGAGGGAGTCCTAGACTAGGGGGTGTCCGGATAGCCGAACTATCATCTTTGGCCGGACTCCAAGACTATGAAGATACAAGATTGAAGACTTCGTCCCGTGTCCGGATGGGACTTTCCTTAGCGTGGAAGGTAAGCTTGGCGATGCGGATATGTAGATCTCCTACCATTGTAACCGACTCTGTGTAACCCTAGCCCTCTCCGGTGTCTATATAAACCGGAGGGTTTTAGTCCGTAGGACGAACAACAATCATACCATAGGCTAGCTTCTAGGGTTTAGCCTCCTTGATCTCGTGGTAGATCTACTCTTGTACTACCCATATCATCAATATTAATCAAGTAGGAGTAGGGTTTTACCTCCACCGAGAGGGCCCTAACCTGGGTAAAAGCATCGTGTCCCTTGTCTCCTGTTACCATCCGCCTAGACGCACAGTTCGGGACCCCCTACCCGAGATCCGCCGGTTTTGACACCGACACCGGGCCACAAACCAGGGCGCCCGTGATGGGTGTCTTGGGCAGCTCTTCCCGCGGCAGCTGATACGACCATTTTGCATCATGCTTTTATATAGATATTTATTGCAATATGGGCTGTTACTACACATTATGTCACAATACTTATACCTTTTCTCTCTTATTTTACAAGGTTTACATGAAGAGGGAGAATGCCGGTAGCTGGAATTCTAGGCTGGAAAAGGAGCAAATATTAAACCTATTCTGCACAACTCCAAAAGTACTGAAACTCCACAAAAGTCATTTTTTGAATATATTAAAAATATTGGGCGAAGAAAGAACCAGAGGGGGGCCACCCACTGTCCACGAGGGTGGAGGGCGCGCCCTACCCCCTGGGCGCGCCCCCTGCCTCGTGGGCCACCTGGAAGCCCTCGATGCCCATCTTCTGGTATAAGGTGTCTTTTGCCTTGGAAAAAATCATAAGGAAGCTTTCGGGACGAAGCGCCGCCGTCTCGAGGCGGAACCTAGGTGGAACCAATCTAGGGCTCCGGTGGAACAGTTCTGCCTGGGAAACATCTCTGCGGGAGGGGGAAATCGTCACCATCGTCATCACCATTGATCCTATCATCGAGAGGGGGTCAATCTCCATCAACATCTTCATCAACACCATCTCCTCTCAAACCCTAGTTCATATCTTGTATCCGATCTTGGTCTCAAAACCTCAGATTGGTACCTGTGGGTTGCTAGTAGTGTTGATTACTCCTTGTAGTTGATGCTAGTTGGTTTATTCGGTGGAAGATCATATGTTCAGATCCTTTATGCATATTATTACCCCTCTGATTATGAACATGAATATGATTTGTGAGTAGTTACGTTTGTTGCCGAGGACATGGGAGAAGTCTTGTTATAAGTAGTCATGTGAATTTGGTATTCGTTTGATATTTTGATGAGATGTATGTTGTCTTTCCTCTAGTGGTGTTATGTGAACATCGAATACATGACACTTCACCATTATTTGGGCCTAGGGGAAGGCATTGGGAAGTAATAAGTAGATGATGGCTTTCTAGAGTGCCAGAAGCTTAAACCCTAGTTTATGCATTGCTTCGTAAGGGGCTGATTTGGATCCATATGTTTCATGCTATGATTAGGTTTACCTTAATTCTTCCTTCATAGTTGCGGATGCTTGCGAGAGAGGTTAATCATAAGTGGGATGCTTGTCCAAGGAAGGGCAGTACCCAAGCACCGGTCCACCCACATGTCAAATTATCAAAGTAACGAACATGAATCATATGAGCTTGATGAAAACTAGCTTGACAATAATTCCCATGTGTCCTCGGAAGCGCATTCCTTTATATATGAGTTTGTCCAGGCTTGTCCTTTGCTACAAAAAGTATTGGTCCACCTTGCTGCACCTTGTTTACTTTTTTGCTTGTTATCCGTTACGAATTACCTTATCACAAAACTATCTGTTACCGATAATTTCAGTGCTTGCAGAGAATACCTTACTGAAAACTTCTTGTCATTTCCTTCTGCTCCTCGTTGGGTTTGACACTCTTACTTATCGAAAGGACTATGATAGATCCCCTATACTTGTGGGTCATCAAGACTCTTTTCTGGCGCCGTTGCCGGGGAGTGAAGCGCCTTTGATAGGTGGAATTTGGTAAGGAAAAATTTATATAGTGTGCTGAAATTTACTATCACTTGTTACTATGGAAAATAATCCTTTGAGGGGCTTGTTCGGGGTATCTTCACCCCGACCAGACGAGCAAAGAGTTGCTCCTCAACCTACCGAACCTACTGAAAATGTTTACTTTGAAATTCCTTCGAGTATGATTGAGAAACTGCTAGCTAATCCTTTTACAGGAAATGGAACATTACATCCCGATATGCACCTAATCTATGTGGATGAAGTTTGTTGATTATTTAAGCTTGCAGGTATGCCCGGGGATGTTATCAAGAAGAAGGCCTTCCCTTTATCTTTGAAGGGAAAGGCATTGACATGGTTTAGGTTATGTGATGATATTGGATCATGGAACTACAACGGGTTGAAATTGGAATTTCATCAGAAGTTTTATCCTATGCATCTGGTTCATCGTGATCGTAATTATATATGTAATTTTTGGCCTCGCGAAGGAGAAAGTATCGCTCAAGCTTGGGGGAGGCTTAAGTCAATGTTATATTCATGCCCCAATCATGAGCTCCCAAGAGAAATTATTATTCAAAACTTTTATGCTCAGCTTTCTCTCAATAATCGCTCCATGCTCGATACTTCTTCTACAAGTTCTTTTATGATGAAGACTATTGAATTCAGATGGGATTTATTGGAAAGAATTAAACTCAACTCTGAAGATTGGGAACTCGACGAAGGTAAGGAGTCAGGTATAACACCTAAGTTTGATTGTGTTATATCTCTTATGGATACCGATGCTTTTCGTGAATTTAGCACTAAATATGGACTTGACACTGAGATAGTAGCTTCTTTCTGTGAATCATTTGATACTCATGTTGATCTCCCTAAGGAGAAGTGGTTTAAATATCATCCTCCCATTGAAGTAAAAGTAGTAGAACCTATTAAAGTTGAAGAAAATACTATCACTTAAAATGTTGATCCTATTGTTCCTGCTGCTTATATTGAGAAACCACCTTTCCCTGTTAGAATAAAGGATCATGCTAAAGCTTCAGCTGTGGTTCATAAGAGTAATGCTAGAACACCTACACCCCCTGAGAAAATTAAGGTTGAACCTAGTATTGCTATGGTTAAAGATCTCTTAGTCGATAATATTGATGGGCATGTTATTTACTTCTGTGATGAAGCTGCTAGAATTGCTAGACCCGATACTAAAAATAAACATAGACATGTTGTTGGCATGCCTGTTGTTTGTGTTAAAATAGGAGATCATTGTTATCATGGCTTATGTGATATGGGTGCTAGTGCGAGTCCAATACCTCATTCCTTATATAAATAAATTTGCATGATATTGCACCTGCCGGGATAGAAGATATTGATGTTACAATTAAGCTTGCCAATACAGATACTATTTCACCACTTGGGATTGTCGGCATTCTAGATATGGGGGTATCCAGACTTGCCTGCCTGCAGCCCACAACGTGGCTCCATCAACAGCATGGTACGACCCAGCTTCAGCATCAACGTCTCAAGACCCTCGCGAGGGGCCAAGCCTCGCGAGGCGGAGGACACCAAGACCCCCGAGGGAATCAGCCTCCTCAAGCTGGCTCCCGAGGGGCGGAGAGTTCTATGCAAGGTGCACCTCACGAGGCTCAGCTGATGTGAGCCATGATGACCAAGGCTAGGCGGGCGCAAGCGGGCATAGAGCGCCAATTTACTTTTTGGTGCAAGGGAAGCAAGCCATAGGCATGGAGTCCCGAGGAATCAGCCAAAGGTTTCCATTCTGGTGCAACAAGACCAAGACCGCTCGGGCGGTAGGATGGAGGTCATCACCGAGCCCAGCGCAGCGTCATGACCAGAGGCTTTCGCAGGCGAAGACCACTTTAGTCAGGATAGGATGTACTACTTGTCCCCTCTCAAATCTGGCCATTGTGGGATCGCTTCCGGCCAACATTTGGGAAGAGGACCAAGGCCACTATAAATAGGACTTAGCCACCACCATAGAGAGGCATCTAGTCGACATTGGGGGGAGAGATCCATTCTTACCCGACCACCTCACCAGCTCTCTTGAGCTCAAGAACACCTCACCTCCTGAGGCCAGTTCATCCACTGTACTAGTTCATCCTCAACCCTTCGAGGCAATCCACCAAAACGCTAGAGTAAGGTATTACACTGCAAGGTGGCCCGAACTAGGATAAACTGCCATGTCTCTTTGTATCTTTGAGCCTGACACGCTAGGCTTAGGAGGATTGCGAGTAGGCAGGCATGGTAGGTTGAGATCTCCGCACGCACCCTAGAGTTCGAACCTTTCAAGGGTTTGCGGAACCCGAAATCCAACATTTGGCGCGCCAGGTAGGGGTGCGTCGGGGATCCTCTGCTCCATCCGCCAGATCGCGCCATCGGCTTCAATGACGGGCGCTTCTCCATCGACTCAACCAACGCGCGCCTTCGAAGAGGCGCCGGGGCTGCGCCCTTCCGCCCCCTCCCCACGGCGGGTGGAATGGCCGCCCAAATTCAAGCCCGAGATGCTGCCACGCTACGACGGCACGGCGAACCCGGCTGGCTTCCTCTAGGCATACAAGGAGGCAGTCTGGGTGGCCGGCGGAGACGACAAGGTGAAGGCCAACTGGCTTCCCATGGCCCTTGTAGGAGCGCCGCAGGCCTGGCTACTCCACCTTCTCGAGTCCTCTGTGGCCTCTTGCGAGGAGCTGTGTAGCCTCTTCGTTGCAGACTTCGCGGCGCCGGCGCCTCCTGTCGTTGCAGCCCCCTTAGCCGGCTCGCAGGCACCGCCTTCTGATCGGCATATCAAAAAGTTCTACCGTCAAGTAAGCCCTGCCCAGATGAGCTCAGGGGCTCCTCCGGGCTGGGCAACGACGAAGGCCGGCTGTCGGTGTCAAAACCGGCGGATCTCGGGTAGGGTGTCCCGAACTGTGCGTCTAGGCGGATGGTAACAGGAGACAAGGGACACGATGTTTTTACCCAGGTTCGGGCCCTCTCGATGGAGGTAAAACCCTACTCCTGCTTGATTAATATTGATGATATGGGTAGTACAAGAGTAGATCTACCACGAGATCAAAGAGGCTAAACCCTAGAAGCTAGCCTATGGTATGATTGTTGTTCGTCCTACGGACTAAAACCCTCCGGTTTATATAGACACCGAAGAGGGTTAGGGTTACACAGAGTCGGTTACAATGGTAGGAGATCTACAAATCCGTATCGCCAAGCTTGCCTTCCACGCCAAGGAAAGTCCCATCCGGACACAGGACGAAGTCTTCAATCTTGTATCTTCATAGTCTAGGAGTCCGGCCAAACATGATAGTTCGGCTATCCGGACACCCCCTAGTCCAGGACTCCCTCAGTAGCCCCTAGACCAGGCTTCAATGACGACGAGTCCGGCGCGCATATTGTCTTCGGCATTGCAAGGTGGGTTCCTCCTCCGAATTCTTCATAGAAGATTTTGAACACAAAGATAGTGTCCGGCTCTGCAAAACAAGTTCCACATACCACCATAGAGAGAATAATCTTTACACAGATCTGCTGACGTATTCCGCAGCGTGACATCACACCGCGACCAGGCCTTTATTCGAATCATTTTTTACTGTCCCACCTCAGCGCGTTTAGCGAGGCGGTTTCCTTGGCACGTCTTACCAAAGCGGAGACCGTGCCCCCTCATTCCGGGATCCTCATCAATACGGGCGTGGGTAACCCAACCGTGCCCATTGGCATGCCCCCTCTATCGAAGGCGAGTCCCAAACGGGCACGGGGAGGGCTCTTGGTATTCAACCTCTTTATAACGAGACCAAGGCCTGCTCCTTTCTTCCAATCTCAATCGAATCCGCCCCTCGCCTCGAGTTCCAACACCCAAAGCTCCAGATTCAGGCGCTTCGGACCTTCGATGATGTCCGGCTCCGACCTGCAAGGCCGGTGGATGCCGGAAGAAGACGTGCTAAAGCTGAGAGACGCCAGGTATCTAACCGGTGAAATTTCGCATAGGCTACCTGCCCAATGGCAGGTTATTCCTACTCCCGAGCCTGGTGAGAGCATGGTGTTCGTGTCTCACTTCCTTCGGGGTTTAGGCTTCCTGATGGACCCCTTCATGAGGGGGCTCATGCTTTATTATGGGCTGGAATTCCACGACTTGGATCCGGAGTCCATCCTCCACATCTCATCGTTCATTGTTGTATGCGAAGCCTTCCTCCGCATTACCCCTCACTTCGGATTGTGGCTCAAGACCTTCAAAGTGGAGCCGAATATGATCAAGGGGCAGCAGACAGAGTGCGGAGGGCCTGCTATAAGCAAAAATGCTGACGCTCCATGGCCCGAGGGCTCTTTTCAAGAGGTGCTCGGTTTATGGCAACAGGAGTGGTTTTACATCACCGCTCCCAGGGGCACCAAATGGGTGGCGCCACCTGCCTTCTGCCCGGGTCCTCCATAGCAGCTGGCGTCATGCGTCAACAAAGGGCTTGACTGGGGGCCGTCCAAGGATGTACCTCTGCTGCAGGGCCGTATTCGAGACCTCCAAGAGAGAGAGAGAGATCAATCTGGTCGTAGTGGCACAGGTCATGCTGATGCGGCGCCTTCTTTCCTGCAAACATCGCCCCCTCCGCCTGTGGGAATTTAATCCGGAGGGACCACGAGCTCTCCAACACTTCATGGGCGCGACGCCCACGGAGATGTATAAACTATTCTTCGGATCACAAGATATGTGTTCGGACTTGACCGAGGACGCAGGTCTGCGCTGCAATCGCCCGGATACTCAAGTAAGTAGTCCTGTGCCCGGACACGCTATCCGTACATTTATTATAAACTTTCCCTTTAAAGAGCTGTCCCTTGAACATGAGTGGATAGCGAAAGCAAAACTAATAAGGTGTCCGGTCCCCCTCCCTGAGACCATGCCGGATCCTGTGTTAACCAAGATGCTGGAGGCTGCGCCTTTGGAAGAGGGCAAAGGGGGGAATAGGGAAGCTACTGCCTCTGCGAACGAGGCTTTCAAAAAAGGGGGGATCGAGAATCCCTCCCTCCAGGGAGAGAAGAGGACCGTTTCTGAAGATCCGGAGGCCAAGGCCTCAAATCGGGGGAAGAAATCTTCACCAGAGGGTCCTGCGCCAGGAGAAGCCCCGGCCGCACTATTTCCCCAAGGGAATCAGCCCTCCAGCGAGCCGTAAGTATAAAGGGGAGTTTTTTAATAAGGGACATCACTGTTTTTATTTCTGAAGATAACCGAAGTTTTACCTTGTAGTTCGGATCTCAGCCCTTCTCAGCAGAGCTCATCTTTGGGTGATCTTCGTCCGGAGATGATGGAGAGCGAAACGCCTCCATCTGCCGCACCGTCATGCGGGGCGTACGACCCTGAGGTGTCGTCGCAGAGGGTTTCCCCGAGTCCGGCAGGGCCGGGAGGTCCAGCACCAACTGGTGTACGGTCGGAGGAGCTGAAGGATCTACTCGGGCGAGCGTCTATCTCAGAAGATCACCGTGCGTTAATGGGTACGGTGATTGAAAGGATTTCATCCGCTGAGAGCGGATTACATGAAGCCGTCAGAAGTTTACTGACGAGGTTTGAGGTACGCGAAAATGGTACCCCTTTTGACAGTTTTTCATATAGAATTCGCCTTGTATAGATAGTAGCCCCCGAGACTCGGTACGTTGTCGAAAGTGACAGCGCGCCAAGGATCATAATCTCAGTTGTAAGATGTCGCCTGTCCTATATAGGTGGCGGAGCGTCTGGTGGCCAGCCGGACTGATCAATTTGCCGAACTGAAGCGGCAACTTGACGTGGCGGATGCGTACATCGCGCTTGTCAATAAGCGGCTTGACGAGTCACAAGGTATGCAATTTCTCCGCGGGCACCTGGTAAGGGAGCTTGACGCCCATGCCTTACAACATGTATGATTTATGCAGATGGTGCTGCTGCTATGGAGAACCTTCGGGCGGAGCTAGCCCGAGTCAAGGAGCAAGCCAGAAAAAGTGATGCGGCTACCTTAAAAGCGGCCGAAGAGCTGAGAGCCGAACAGGCTGCTCACTGCCGAAGCAAGAAAGAAATGGCCGAGATGGCCGTAAAGTTGAAGAATGCTACCGACCGTTGCGAGCTTCTTGAAAAAGAAGGGCGAGCGGAACAAGAGGACCTGAAAAGGCCACTACTGAGGCCAAGCATGCTCGCTCTGCGATGAGAGCTATGAAAGAGGAGCTGCGTCAGGCCAAAGATATTACGGCTGGAAAGCCTTTTCTGCTGCGGAGGAAATTTACGGATCCTAAGTATGCTCAGTTGGGCCAGCTGTGGGGTGCGGAGGATGGTTATCTGGATTTGGCGGCGAGTGCCGCAGACGCGGTCGCATACTTCCGAGGCCAAAAGGATCACGGAATGGAAGAGCTTTTTTGGTCGCAGTTCCATAGTCCAGAGCGTCCGCTTCCATTGACCGATCGTTTGGCCGAATGGGCTGAGCTGAATAGGTTATCCGGACTTGCCATGAAGGATGTCGTGACTCATTTGTGGCCGAGCAGGCCCGAGCTGAAGAGTTATTTTGGCTTGGTGTGGTGCCGCATATTGGTGCAATGAAGCGGTCAGCATGCATAGAGGGTGCGCGGATGGCTGTTTCCCGTGTCAAGACATGCTGGGCGGAGATGAAGGCCACCGACGTTGCATCCCAGGATTCGGACAGAGTACCTGCCGAGCACTATTTTGAGGAAGTCCTGCAGGGCGCTCGTTTAATAGAGACGCAGTGCTCGAAGGATATTATGTTCTAATGACATGTATGATTTGTGAAACGATGTTTCAATATATTATAAGGGCTTTTTATACTTGTGCGTTCAAGTATTGAAATACCTCCTGTGCGGCCGTTAATGTATATGTGTATATAACCTGAAAGATGGCAGTCTTCAGCTTCAGCCCCCACGCACATAGTGCGGGGGTGTTTGCAAAAAGGCGCATTTTCACACTTAATCCAACGTCTTGGTCCTGTGAAGGAGGTGATAACGTAGCAAACTAGGCAACCGGACTATAATGCTTTATCACTTTCACTTAGCCATAGGAGTTCGATGGTGGGGCTACTATATAGCCCCTAGGGGCACCGCGCTCTCCGAATTCGGGGCGCGTATGTGCCTGACTGGGAAACGGTCCTTCGTTAATGCGGAGGAATTCTAAACATTCCGGTGGGTCATCGAGTGGTTGACCAGTCTCACGCTATATCATGACAGTCAGTTTTCGGCTTTCTCTACCGAGGTGCTCACCAGGCCGAACCGGGGCAGAATCGCAGTAGTTCTCCTGGTGCCGCGTTAGCCGATAGAGCGGAACGTAAGGCAGCAAAACACAGGAGCCGGGCAAACCCAACATTTGACCAAAGACATGATTCGGAGCTGATGCATATAAGGCCTAACTCGAGACGCCGAACACTCCCTAATGTATTCGGTCTTTATGAAAATCGGCAGAACAATGCCCTAAGCCCCTTGTGTCCAGGTACGCGCAAAAATTTCTGACGCGGCCGATGCCAAAACGCCAGCCTCCTCCTCGGTTATAGCAAGAAACCGGGGGATGTGTATCAACAAGAGACAATAAAAAAGGTTTACGCAGGGTCTTAATCTGAAAAGAATCCTTGCAACGGGTCCCTACTACGCGTCTGCGCCTGTGTCTCCGTTGTGCCATATCCTGGACGGGTGTAGCACGGTGTTCATCTGTAAAGGAGAAGAACTTAGTTGGGAAAAAAAGATCGTGCAAAAAATGTATTTTAAAATAAATAGAGTATGATTCAAAAAATGAATAAAATTGAGCTTTATTGTCTCTTGTTGTACATGCGTGGAGCCCCTTGTAAGGGGGTACGCGGCTAGTAAGCCCCTTGTATATTTATACCGGACTCGCCTAACCGTGTCCGGGGTCTGAATGACCTATTTAGGTGCTTTGATCAGCAAAGCCGGATTAGTGTGTGGCTGTCAAGGCAGTCTCACGTTCTTCCGTATTCGAGGAACACTCGAAGTTTCCCTTTAATGAGATGATGCTGCGTGGACCGGGCATTTTAAGTGTAAGAGATGCGTAATGCGGTATTGCGTTAAAGCGGGCGAAAGCTTCACGTCCCGATAGTGCTTGATAGCTACTTTTAAATGGGGCGATGTGGAAGACTAACTTTTCACGACGGAAGTTGTCGGCTGAGCCGAACACAACTTCTAGTGGTAGAGAGCCCGTACAATGGGCATATGGGCCTGGCATCACTCCTTTAAAGGAAGTGTTGCTATGGAGAATTTTGGTTGGGTCTATCCCCATTCTGCGGATTGTGTCCTGATATAGTAAGTTTAGATCACTACCGCCATCCATTAGGACTTGTGTAAATTGTAGTCCGTCGATTATACGGTCTAATATCAAAGCAGTCCATCCTACGTTCCGGGTACTTCCGGAGTAATCCTGATGGTCGAAGGTGATTGGTTTTGACATCCAGTGTCGGGACTCCGCTGGGGTGGACCGTGCGGCGTGTATTTCAGTCGGCGCCGCTCTGTTTTTCCCTTTTGTCACTTGAAGTGAGTTTACTGTTTTGACCTCTTGTGGGAAATTCTTTTGTTTTTCGGTGCTCTGCTTGTGGGGTTCGTCGTCGTCCTCACTTGGTGTGTCGAGTCCCTTGTGTTCCGCGTTAAGTCGGCTGGACTGCTTGAAGACCCAACAATCTCTGTGGGTATGGTTTGCAGGCTTCCCGGGAGTACTGTGGATTTGGCATATCTTGTCCAAGATTTTGTTTAGGTTGGATAGCTCGTCGCTGTTGTCCTTAAGAGGCAGTTTTTTGTTGTTCTGCCGAGAGCTTTTGAATCCGGTGTTGACTGCCGTGCTCTTCGGACTGTTTCCCTTGGTCCGGCGCTGGTCCTTGCTGCGTCGTGGTTTCCCATTTCTATCCCTGACTTCGGACATACTTGGGTCGCTGGTACTGCACCTTGCCAGCCAGCTATCCTCTCCCGCGCAAAAGCGGGTCATGAGGCTTTATAATGCGGCCATTGTTCTTGGCTTTTCCTGGCCGAGGTGTCTGGCGAGCCATTCGTCTCGGACGTTATGTTTGAAAGCTGCTAAGGCTTCGGCGTCCGGACAGTCGACTATTTGGTTCTTTTTGGTGAGAAACCTATTCCAGAATTTTCGGGCTGACTCTCCGGGCTGTTGGGTTATGTGACTTAAATCGTCTATGTCTGGAGGTCGGACATAGGTCCCTTGAAAATTGGCCCGAAAAGCATCCTCGAGCTCTTCCCAACTTCCAATAGTGTTTTCGGGGAGGCTTTTAAGCCAATGCCGGGCTGGCCCTTTTAGCTTGAGGGGTAGATATTTTATGGCGTGGAGGTCATCTCCTCTAGCCATGTGTATGTGGAGGATGTAATCCTCAATACAGACTCTAGGGTCTGTCGTTCCGTCGTATGCCTCTATGTTTACGGGCTTGAATCCCGCTAGAAATTCATGATCCAGCACCTTATCGATGAAACATAGGGGGTGCACGGCGCCCCTATATTTGGGTGTGTCGTGATGTTCGAATACTTACATTGCTCGCTAGAGCTTGTTTTCTTGGCCCATAGATAGACCTAACTGGTCCATCCTTTTGGGGCGAATCCTTATGTGGATCGCGTGCCGGCTTGTGTGCAGCGCCACTTGCTGCTCTATGTTTGTCGTGTGGTCGTCTATCCGACCGGGCGGCCTCTTTGTTCCTTGATTGTGGGGGCTCTATTGCCTCCTCATCGAATTCGGGAAGTAGTTTGTGCTTCGTGTAGCTCTTTGTTTGGCGACTATCGCCGTATTTGTCTGCGGTGTTGAGTACTTTGCTCCATCTTATTCTGAGTGCATCTTCCGCTGATTTGAGCTTCCGCTTCTGCTTTTTCAGGCTACATGCAGTGGCGACGAGGCTTTTGTGGAGGTTCTTCTGCTCCAACGATGTGTCCGGCGTGAGATCGTCCGGACTGTTATCTTCGCCGGGGACGGGTTGTTTATCCAAGTTGTCCAGTTCGGACGGTTGCTCGATGGCATGTTCGTTGTCCACCGGTTCGCCCTGCTCTATGGCTGGGTCTGTATGGGTGCTGTCTTTGTCGAGGCGGGACTCTGAGCGGCGCTTACGTCGCCGTTTTGACTGTTTTTCGAGGGAATTATCCTTCACAACGTCCCGTTGTTCCTCGTTATCGCTTCCTTTAGGTGTATCCACCATATATACATCGTGAGTTGAGGTGGCCTTCCAGTGCCCTGTAGGCACTGGTTCTTGGTCATTTCCGGCATCGTCGTCCATACCGTCGATGTCTTCGGAGTCAAAGTCGAGCATGTCAGTTAAATCATCGACAGTGGCTACAAAGTGGGTGGTGGGTGGGCGTTGAATTTCTTCGTCGTCCGTGTCCCAACCTTCCTGACCATAGTCCGGCCAGGGCTCTCCTGATAAAGAGAGAGACTTTAGTGAGTTCAGGATGTCGCCGAAGGGTGAGTGCTGAAAGATGTCCGCGGTGGTGAACTCCATAACAGGCGCACTACCGGATTCGAGTGGAAGGGGCGCGGGAGGTCCGGAGTCCGGAGAGGAGTCTGGCACCTTGGAGTCACGAGTTTCGCAAAGGACAGGGATGGTGTTCGGCTCGATCGCCGTAGAGATCGTGGCCCCCGAGGCGGTGCCTAGCCACTCATCCACGATTGGCGAGGTCGGCTCCGAGCTACAGGTCGGAGCGGACACTGGTGCGGCCTCCAGGGCACTGTTTGGCGGCAGAGCTAGATCATGCCCATAGAGACAGTGCGGTGCACTTGGCTGTGGCTCGAATCCGTCGAAGATCAAGTCTTCGCGGACGTCGGCCGTGTAATTCAAACTCCCGAATCTGACCTGATGGCCAGGGGCGTAGCTTTCGATCTGCTCCAGATGGCCTAGCGAATTGGCCCGCAGTGCAAAGCCGCCGAATACGAAGATCTGTCTAGGGAGAAAAGTCTCACCTGGACCGCGTCGTTGTTGATGATCGAAGGAGCCATCGGGCCTAAAGGTGATGACACAGAGGAACTTTCAATGAAAGCACCAATGTCGGTGTCAAAACCGGCGGATCTCGGGTAGGGGGTCCCGAACTGTGCGTCTATGCAGATGGTAACAGGAGACAAGGGACACGATGTTTTTACCCAGGTTCGGGCCCTCTCGATGGAGGTAAAACCCTACTCCTGCTTGATTAATATTGATTATATGGGTAGTACAAGAGTAGATCTACCACGAGATCAAAGAGGCTAAACCCTAGAAGCTAGCCTATGGTATGATTGTTGTTCGTCCTACGGACTAAAACCCTCTGGTTATATAGACATCAAAGAGGGTTAGGGTTACACAGAGTCGGTTACAATGGTAGGAGATCTACATATCCGTATCGCCAAGCTTGCCTTCCACGCGAAGGAAAGTCCCATCCGGACACGGGACGAAGTCTTTCAATCTTGTATCTTCATAGTCTAGGAGTCCGGCCAAAGAAGATAGTTCGGCTATCAGGACACCCCCTAGTCCAGGACTCCCTCACCGACCTTGCCTTCGGCCCAGAAGATCATCCAGCGACCACGATAGGGGTAGGACTGCTCCCAATGCTCTGCACCCCCACCATCTGCAACATGACGGTCACCAGGACCCTCCTCGATGATGGAGCAGGCCTCAATGTGTTCTCCGTGGAGGCGTTCAGCCTGCTGCATGTGCCTCCCGTCCGGCTCCGCCCCACCAAGCCCTTCTCCGGGGTCGGCGGCGGATTCACCCGCCCCCCTGGGGCAGATCCGTCTCCCAGTCACCTTCAGGACCCGTGAAAACTACCGCACCAAGCTCATCGACTTCGACATCACCCGGATCGACTTGCCATATAATGGCATCCTCGGATACCCCGCCTAAGCCAAGTTCATGGCGGCAACTCACCTAGCTTACAACCTCATGAAGATGCCTGGCAGCAACGGTGTCCTCACGGTGGCAGGGGACACCAAAGACGCGGTGCAAGCCCTCAAGCTCGTCTTCAGGTCTGCGGCATCCGCGCTGCCTGGTCAGAAGGGGGGGTCCTGGGGCCCCGGGAGCAGCGCCGGCCAAGAAGAAGCAGCTGTTCTCCCAAGACCGAGCCAAGATGAAGCAAGTGCTGGTCAATGAGGAGGGGACGACCAGCACCACCTTCACCATAGGAGCTGGCCTCCCTCAGGAACAGGAGAAAGTGTTGGTCGACTTCTTGCGTGCCAACAAGGACGTATTCGCTTGGGAGCCCAAAGACCTCGCTGGGGTCCCAAGGGGAATAATCGAGCACCACCTGAAGGTATGACCAAACATGCGGCCAATGAAGCAGAAGGCCCGCCGCCAGTCCACCGAGAAGCAAGCATTTATCATCCAAGAAACCCGCAAGCTGTAGGACGATGGGGTCATCAGGGAAGTACGGTACCCAGAGTGGCTGGCAAACCCCGTTGTCATCCCCAAGAAAGGAGGGAAGGAATGCATGTGTGTCAACTTCACCAACCTCAACAAGGCTTGCCCTCAAGATCCCTTTCCGCTTCCTCGCATCGATCAGATCATGGAATCCACCGCCGAGTGTGACCTGCTGTGCTTCTTGGACGCCTTCTTAGGCTACCACCAGATCAAGATGGCCGTGCAAGGTGTGGAGAAGATGGCGTTCCTGACCCCTTGCGGAGTGTACTGCTACACCTGCATGCCCTTCGGGTTGCACAATGCTGGGGCTACCTTCCAGCGGCTGATGCATATCGCCTTGGGCACGCAGCTCGGGAGAAACACGGAGGCCTATGTTGATGACATAGTAGTGAAGTCTCGGGAGGCTGGGACCCTGATAGCAGATCTGGAGGAGACGTTTGCTAGGTTGCGCAAGGTGGACCTGCGACTCAATCTCGAGAAGTGTGTATTTGGGGTCCCCTCTGGCAAGCTACTGGGCTTCCTAGTGTCACACAAAGGGATCGAGGAAATCCAGAGAAGGTCAAGGCAATAGAAGACATGAGCCCCCCGCAGACTCTGAAGGAGATGCAGAAGCTGGCGGGCTGCGTAACCTCGCTGGGGCGCTTCATCTCCAAGCTGGGGGAGCGCGCCCTCCCGTTCTTCAAGCTGATGAAAAAGAAGGAGCTGTTCGAATGGACCCCTGAGGCAGACACAACCTTTCAAGACCTCAAGAGATACCTGACCAGTCCCCCCGTGATGGTGGCGCCGCGCCCTCTTGAGCCCTTGGTGCCTTACTTGGCAGCCACCCCTCACTCATCCAGCGCCGCCCTGGTGGCGCTAAGGAAGGAGCGCCTGTCCAGGGGCCCTCGGCAGGGTGCTCAACCACCAAGCAAAGCGCAGCATCCTCAGGACATCACACCCGGGGCCTCAGCCGACCCAGCGGCCGACATTCCTCCCGACGCTGTGATTGACCCCTCAGCTGGGGGGGGGGCTCCTGAGGACGGTCCTCGCGAGACCACCGAAGTCTCGCGTCCTCAAGAAGAAGAAGACTCCACCGGTGCATCTCCCCTCATCGCGCACCATGTCTACTTCATCAGCACAGTCCTGAGGGAGGCACGGGCACGTTACCCCATGCCTCAAAAACTCTTGCTCACCCTCCTCGTCGCCTCCCGAAAGCTGCACCACCACTTCCAAGGCCAATCCATAGCTCCACACTAGTGAGAAGACTAGATTAGGTGCCGGACGCGGCTGTTCATTTGCTTTCCAAAGTTGCTTGCAATCTTTTAGTAATCTTTCAATGGATTTGGTGCTTTCGTGTTTCGGTTCACCGAGTTGGTTTCTTCTCCTCCTGCTCATTTGCTTTTAGCCTAGAGGCAGGGAAGAAGTGGCAGTTGCCCGTCACTCTCCCTCGCGTGCCTCGCGCATGGGGGCTAGGCAGGTGTGTGCACCTTGCGCCCGCCCTCATGTGCACACACCGCGCCGAACCCCACTGCCCTGGTGCTTCGGCCTTATCCTCGCGAGGAGCCCTCGATCAAGCTTACAGGTACCAGCACCCCTCATATTCGTGCCCCCCGGGCAGCGCGACACGGTGCATTAAGAGAGAGCTGACCCATGACAAGGGGCTCGCATAAGGAGGAGTGAGGTGCTTGTCAGGTTTCCTTTTCCTTTAAAAAACGGCCCTGCAGCGGTTCCGCGACGGTTCCTGAGACCCCAAGGCACCTCCCAGGTCTGTGACCTCCAGGTCCCCGGAAAGGGGGCCTCGTCGGGCGCCAGAAGCCAAGTCCTCGCGAGGCGGAAAGCTACTGCATGCATATCAAGCTAAGTTTTCCTATCCTTGCCTACTCAGAGCGCAAATATTACGGCACATCATTAAGATAGCAAGCATAGCATAAAGGGCATAACTGCTATAGGTCATTACACGCCCCAACGGGGTACACTATGTTTTTTCGAATTACAGGAGAAAGGAAAGGCTAAACAAAGAGGACCTGAGGGCGTACGAACCTGGTGCTAGCGCCGTGTCCTCAAGCAGCGCCTCAAGGTGGCCCCGGCGCTCCACCAGTTCCCCCATAGGTGACCTAGGGCCGTGGCCGGTCTTGAGTCCAAGTTCGACGGCCCCAGGCTCGCGCCGGGCTCTTCTCTAGCTTCACCGGAGTGCTGCGGCGGCACGACCCACCGTCGTCCTCGACCCGAGCGCGACGGTGTGGGGGTCGGTTGTAGACACCACTGCTCGAGCTCTCATCCGAGGAAGAGCTGCCGTCGCGAGAAGAGGAGTGCACACCGCCAAGGTCAGGCTCACCCTCGTCACCCTCGTCGTCGCTGCCGTCTTCCGAGCAGCACCCCACGCGGCGGCCGTCCTCCCTGAACACCCTCACGTAGAGGGTCGCCAGGCCGTCGTACTTGAAGTGGAGGGTGCACCTTCCGCTCAGGCCTCGTGCGTGGGCGAACGTCTGCCAGCTGCGGGTCTGGACCACGCCGCCTGAGGCGGCGGCCTTAGTCCCGACCTACGAAGCCCTGCTGCAGCAGCTGTTAGCCTGGAGCCAGAGACCATTGAGCCCCGAGGATGGAAGCTCGCCGGAGAAGAAGCGCGGAAGCCAGAGAGAGGTGCCGGCCGGGCTCTCCAACCACACCACGAACTCGGGGAGCACGTCCAGCGAGGAGAAGCGCGGTCGAGGAGGGTGCACGATCACGGCGCACCTCCCTTCGTCATGGGGGCTGCTCCGAAGCTGGTGGCCCCCGTCGCGAGAAGAGGTACCATCACGGGCACCAAGAGAAATGCTGGCCCTGCGGGATGCGCGCCCGCGCCCCCTGGGGGCCACTGCGGGGGTCGCGAGGTGCTTACGGGGACGGCCGCGACCTCTCTTGGGAGGCGGAGAGGCTGGTCCATCCTTGGAAGCCTTCCCCTTCTCGGCCGCCGAAACTTCCTCGGCGACGCCATGGGAGCGAGGTGGAGAAGGAGAAGAAATGGGTGACAAGAAGACAAAGGAGAGATGAGCGAGGGGGCTTTGCCTCTCCCCCTCATTTGTAGCTGAGGAAGACCAGCCGTCGGCCTCCATGACCTCGCGCCATGATGATCTCCTGCATGCCGCATCGCCACGTCAAGTCGAACAGTTGCCGAGGCAGCATGGGGAAGTGGAGACCCCCAAATCCCATCAATCGCCATGCGCCATCAAGGCTGTAGGCGGTTAGGGCCCGCGACGCTCCACACTTGCCCTTTGGCTTCGCCTGGAAGCCAAGTCCGAGCATGCCTTGGGCCCGGGGGCTACTGTAGGCGTTTTGGATATGGGGGTATCCAGACTTGCCTACCTACGGCCCACCACGTGGCTCCATCAACAGCCTGGTATGGCCCAACTTCAGCACCAACAACTCAAGACCCTCGCGAGGGGCCAAGCCTCGTGAGGCGGATGACACCAAGACCCCCAAGGGAATCGTCCTCCTCAAGCTGGCTCCCGAGGGGCGGAGAGTTCTATACAATGTGCACCTCACGAGGCTCAGCTGACATGAGCCATGACGACCAAGGCCAGGGTGCGCCAGGTGGGCGCCAGCGGGCACAGAGCGCCAGTTTCCTTTTCGGTGCAAGGGAAGCAAGCCACAAGCGCGGAGTCCTGAGGAATCAGCCAAAGGTTTCCATTCTGGTGCAACAAGACCAAGACCGCCAGGGCGGCAGGACGGAGGTCATCACCGAGTCCACCGCAGCGTCAGGACCAGAGGCTTTTCGCACGCGAAGACCACTTTAGTCAGGATAGGATGTACTACTTGTCCCCTTTCAAATCTGGTCGTTGTGGGATCCCTTCCCACCAACATTTGGGAAGAGGACCAAGGCCACTATAAATAGGACTTAGCCACCACCATAGAGCGGCATCTAATCGACATCGGGGGGAGAGATCTCCGCACGCACCCCAGAGTTCAAACCTTTCAAGGGTTTGTGGAACCCGAAATCTGACACAGATTGTTAGAGATGTTGAGGTCTTGTGTGTGAAAGTTAAATATCCTACTGATTTTCTTGTTCTTGGTTCCCCACAACATGACTTTTGTCCCATTATATTTGGTAGACCCTTCTTGAATATTGTTAATGCTAAGATAGATTGCAGAAAGGATATTGTTACTGTTGGTTTAGGGGACATGTCTCATGATTTTAATTTTGCTAAATTCCATAGACAACCCCATGATAAAGAATTTCCTAGTAAAGATGAAATTATTGGTCTTGCTTCTATTGTTGTGCCTCCTAATGATCCTTTAGAACAATATTTTCTAGACCATGAAAATGATATGTTTATGAATGAAAGAAGGGAAATAGATGAAGTATTCTTTAAACAGGGACCTATATTGAAACACAACTTGCCTGTTGAAATCCTAGGGGATCCTCCTCCACCCAAGGGTCATCTCGTGTTTGAGATTAAACCATTACCTGATACTCTTAAATATGCTTATCTTGATGAAAAGAAGATATATCCTGTTATTATTAGTGCTAACCTTTCAGAGCAGGAAGAAGAGAAATTATTGAAAACTCTAAAGAAGCACCGTGCTGCTATTGGATATACTCTTGATGATCTTATGGGCATTAGTCCCACTCTATGCCAGCACAAAATAAAGCTAGAGAAAGATGCTAAACCAGTTGTTGATCACCGACGACGGTTAAATCCTAAGATGAAAAGAAGTGGTAAGAAATGAAATACTAAAGCTTCTGGAGGCAGGTATAATTTATCTTGTTGCTGATAGTCAGTGGGTAAGCTCTGTCTACTGTGTCCCTAAGAAGGGAGGTATTACTGTTGTTCCTAATGATAAAGATGAATTGATCCCACAAATAATTGTTACAGGTTATAGAATGGTATTGATTTCCGCAAATTAAATAAAGCTACTAGAAAAGATCATTACCCTTTACCTTTTATTGATCAAATGCTAGAAAGATTATCCAAACATACACATTTTTTCTTTCTAGATGGTTATTCTGGTTTCTCTCAAATACCTGTGTCAAAAGAGGATCAGGATAAGACAACTTTTACTTGCCCTTTCGGTACCTTTGCTTATAGAGGTATGCCTTTTGGTTTATGTAATGCACCTGCTACCTTTCAAAGATGTATGACTGCTATATTCTCTGACTTCTGTGAAAAGATTGTTGAGGTTTTCATGAAAAATTTCTCCGTGTATGGAATTTCTTTTGATGATTGCTTAAGCAACCTTGATCGAGTCTTGCAGAGATTTTAAGAAACTAATCTTGTCTTGAATTGGGAGAAGTGCCACTTTATGGTTAATGAAGGTTTTGTCTTGGGGCATAAGATTTCTGAAAGAGGTATTGAAGTTGATAAAGCTAAAGTTGATGTTATTGAAAATATGCCGTGTCCCAAGGACATCAAAGGTATAAGAAGTTTCCTTGGTCATGCCGGTTTTTATAGGAGGTTCATTAAAGACTTCTAAAAAGTTTCTAGGCCTCTGACTAATCTATTACAAAAAGATGTTCCTTTTGTCTTTGATGATGATTGCGTAGAAGCATTTGAAATACTTAAGAAAGCCTTGATTTCTGCACCAATTGTTCAGCCACCTGATTGGAATTTACCCTTTGAAACTATGTGTGATGCTAGTGATTATGCTGTAGGTGCTGTTCTAGGACAAAGAGTTGATAAGAAATTAAATGTTATCCAATATGCTAGTAAAACTCTAGACAGTGCCCAGAGAAATTATGCTACTACTGAAAAGGAATTTTTAGCAGTTGTATTTGCTCGTGATAAGTTCAGACCATATATTGTTGATTCCAAAGTAACTGTTCACACTGATGATGCTGCTATTAAATATCTTATGGAAAAGAAAGATGCTAAACCTAGACTTATTAGATGGGTTCTCTTGCTACAAGAATTTGATTTGCATATTATTGATAGAAAGGGAGCTGAGAACCCCGTTGCAGACAACTTGTCTAGGTTAGATAATGTTTTTGATGACCCACTACCTATTGATGATAGCTTTCCTGATGAACAATTAGCTCTCATAAATGCTTCTCGTACTGCTCCATGGTATGCTGATTATGCTAATTATATTATTGCTAAATTTATACCACCTAGTTTCACAAAGCAGCAAAAGAAAAAAAAATTCTATGATTTAAGACATTACTTCTGGGATGATCCACACCTTTATAAAGAAGGAGTAGCTGGTGTTATTAGACATTGTGTACCTGAGCATGAACAGGAACAAAACCTACGCAAGTGTCACTCCGAGGCATATGTAGGACATCACGCGGGAGATAGAGCTGCACATAAGGTATTGCAATCCGGTTTTTATTGGCCTACTCTCTTCAAATATGCCCGTAAGTTTGTCTTGTCTTGTGATGAATGTCAAAGAATTGGTAATATTAGTAGACGTCAAGAAATGTCTATGAACTATTCACTTGTTATTGAACCATTTGATGTTTGGGGCTTTGATTATATGGGACCGTTTCCTTCCTCTAATGGGTATACACATATTTTAGTTGTTTTTGATTACGTTACTAAGTGGGTAGAAGCTATTCCAACTAGTAGTGCTGATCATAACACCTCTATTAATATGCTTAAAGAAGTTATTTTTTTGAGGTTTGGAGTCCCTAGATACTTAATGACTGATGGTGTTTCACATTTTATTCATGGTGCTTTTCGTAAAATGCTTGCTAAGTATGATGTTAATCATAGAATTGCATGTCCATACCACCCACAGTCTAGCGGTAAAGTAGAATGGAGCAATAGAGAGATTAAATTAATTTTGCAAAAGACTGTTAATAGATCTAGAAAGAATTGGTCCAAGAAACTTGATTATGCATTATGGGCCTATAGAACTGCATATAAAAATCCTATGGGTATGTCTCCATATAAAATGGTTTATGAAAAAGCATGTCACTTACCTCTCGAACTAGAACATAAGGCATATTGGGCCATTAAGGAGCTCAATTATGATTTCAAACTTGCCGGTGAGAAGAGACTATTTGGTATTAGCTCACTTGATGAATGCAGAACCCAGGCCTATGAGAATGCCAAATTGTTTAAAGAAAAAGTTAAAAGATGGCATGAAAAAAGGATACAAAACGTGAGTTTAATGTAGGTGATTATGTTTTGCTATACAACTCTCGTTTAAGAGTTTTTGCAGTAAAACTTCCGTCTAAATGGGAAGGTCCTTACGTCATCGAGGAGGTCTATCATTCCGGTGCTATAAAAATCAACAATGCCGAAGGCACAAATCCAAAGGTGGTGAACGGTCAAAGAATCAAACATTATATCTCGGGTAATCCCATAAATGTTGAAACCAATGTTATTGACACCGTAACTCTGGAGGAGTACATAAGGGACACTTTTCAGAACGTTTCAGACTCCAAAAAGGAATAGGTATGTGGTACGATAAGTAAACCAACTCCAAAACAGTTCTAATAGCAATTTTTCTTTCTTTTGGAATATTAAAAAAATAGGAAAATAAGAAGTAGTCCTAAAAGGACACGGGGCATCCACGAGGGTGGAGGGCGTGCCCTACCCCCTGGGCGCGCCCCCTAGCTCGTGCACACCTCGTGTGCCCTCCAGACTCCGTTTTCTTGCAAGATACTTCTTTTGGTCGGTAAAAATCATTATATAATCTCCTGAAGGTTTTGACCACCGTACCATGAAAAAATCCTCTGTTTTTGTTTTGAGCTATTTTTGCAGCAGATTAGAGCAAGATGCCTTCTCAAGAGTCAGTCGGGGAGAGTCAGGTATCTCACCCGACACCATGGCCAAGAGCAAACAACGATGCTGATCACTTTGGGCCATCAATGGAGGAAGAGATGGATGCGGACTTGAAAATAATAGATGCCATGGAGGAGGATCAAGAAGTTACCTCTCGTCTCCAAGCCAGATTTATGATGGAGGAACTCCAGAGCTCAGCAATTCCAAATTCGGTCATCCCTCCCAATGCTAGATTTAATTCTTATGAAAATATGAAAAAGAGTGTTACTTGTTCTCCCGCAGCTATGCAACATCCATGGGTGAAAGAAGCTTTAGCCGTCGCGAGTAAACTCCATAAGGAAACAATGGATCTTAAGCAGCAAGTCAATAAGCTCGAAGAAGAGTACAGTATCCTAAGGGACATCATCAACAACTCCATCATCACCACCTCCAAAGAAAGAGACATAAATACATAGGTATGGGCACTCCCCTTAGCAACTGCCAAGCTTGGGGGAGGTGCCCCGGTATCGTATCACCATCACACTCCTATCTTTACCGTTTTTCTTAGTTCGATCCTTTTGGTTATATCTTGATCTAGTAGAATAAAGTTTAGTATGATCTAGCTTTGAGTTTTGTGTTGATCCCTATCTATGTAATTGAGTCCGTGAGCTATATATAATAAAGATTAGTTTTGAGTTGAGGGCTTTGCTATCTTGCTACGATCTTGAGGGGATGAAAGAAAAAGATAGAATAAAAAGAAATAAAAAATCATATTGATCTTATGGAGAGTAATGACTTCACATATAAAGAGTATGATGAATAAAAGTTGTTGAGAGTTGACAAACATAGTTTTGGTCATCGTTGCAATTAATAGGAAGTAATAAAGAAAGAGAGGTTTTCACATATAAATATACTATCTTGGACATATTTTATGATTGTGAGCACTCATTAAAATATGACATGCTAAAAAGTTGATGTTGGACAAGGAAGACAACATAATGGGTTATGTTTTCTTATATCCGAAATAAATTACATTGTCATGGATCATCCAACATGTTGAGCTTGCCTTTACCCCTCATGCTAGCCAAATTCTTTGCACCAAGTAGAGATACTACTTGTGCTTCCAAACATCCCTAAACCCAGTTTTTCCATGAGAGTCCACCATATGGATTGAGTAAGATCCTTCAAGTAAGTTGTCATTGTTTCAAGCATAAAAATTGCTCTCTAAATATGTATGATCTATTAGTGTGGAGAAAATAAAATTTATACGAGCTTGTGATATGGAAGAAATAAAAGCGACGAACTGCATAATAAAGGTCCGTATCGCAAGTGGCAATATAATGTGATGTTCTATTGCATTAAGATTTTGTGCATCCAACCATATAAGCACTTGACGACCTTTGCTTCCCTCTGCGAAGGGCCTATCTTTTATTTATTTTTCTTATACCTAATACAAGAGTCATGGTGATATTAACCTTTCCTTTTTACACTTTATCCTTTGGCAAGCCTTATGTGTTGGAAAGATCCTGATATTATATCCAATTGGGTGTGGGTTTTCATAAAGCATTATTGTTGACATTACCCTTGAGGTAAAAGGTTGGGAGGCGAGACTATAAGCCCCTATCTTTCTCTGTGTCCGGTTGAAACTTCATACCCATAAGTATCGCATGAGTGTTAGGAATTGTGAAAGATTAAATGATAGTTGAGTATGTGGACTTGCTGAAAAGTTCTTATATTGACTCTTTCCAATGTTATGATAAATTGCAATTGCTTCACTGACTGAGATTATAGTTTGCTAGTTTTCAATGAAGTTTCTGATTCATACTGTACATTATGAATATATTGTTACTTTAGCATAAGAAATCATATGACAATATATATTGCTCTTATAAGAATGATCATGATGCCCTCATGTCCGTATTTTATTTTTATCGACACCTCTATCTCTAAACATGTGGACATATTTTTCGATATCGGCTTCCGCTTGAGGACAAGCAAGGTCTAAGCTTGGGGGAGTTGATACATCCGTTTTGCATCATGCTTTTATATCGATATGTATTGCAATATGGGCTGTTACTACACATTATATCACAATACTTATACTTTTTCTCTCTTATTTTACAAGGTTTACATGAAGAGGGAGAAGGCGACAGCTGGAAGTCTGGGCTGGAAAAGGAGCAAATATTAGAGACCTATTCTGCACACCTTCAAAAGTCCTGAAACTCCACGAAAGTAAGTTTTGGAATATATTTAAAATATTGGGTGAAGAAAGAACCAGAGGGGGGCCACCCACTGTCCACGAGGGTGGAGGGCGCGCCCTACCCCCCTGGGCGTGCCCCCCTGCCTCGTGGGCCACCTGGAAGCCCCTGATGCCCATCTTCTGGTATAAGGTGTCTTTTGCCCTTGAAAAATCATAAGGAAGCTTTCGGGACGAAGCGCCGCCGTCTGAGGCGGAACCTAGGTGGAACCAATCTAGGGCTCCGGCGGTGCTGTTCTGCAGGGGGAAAATCCCTCCGGGAGGGGGAAATCGTCACCATCGTCATCACCATTGATCCTCTCATCGAGAGGGGGTCAATCTCCATCAACATCTTCATCAGCACCATCTCCTCTCAAACCCTAGTTCATCTCTTGTGGCCGATCTTTGTCCCAAAACCTCAGATTGGTACTTGTGGGTTGCTAGTAGTGTTGATTACTCCTTGTATGACGCTAGTTGGTGTATTCGGTGGAAGATCATATGTTCAGATCCTTTATGCATATTAATACTCCTATGATTATGACCATGAATATGATTTGTGAGTAGTTACGTTTGTTCCTGAGGAAACAGGAGAAGTCTTGTTATAAGTAGTCATGTAAATTTGGTCTTCGTTCGATATTTTGATGAGATGTATGTTGTCTTTCCTCTAGCGGTGTTATGTGAACGTCGACTACATGACACTTCACCATTATTTGGGCCTAGGGGAAGGCATTGGGAAGTAATAAGTAGAATATGAGTTTCTAGAGTGACAGAAGCTTAAACCCTAGTTTATGCGTTGCTTCGTAAGGGGCTGATTTGGATCCATATGCTTCATGCTATGGTTAGGTTTACCTTAATTCTTCTTTCAGAGTTGCGCATGCTTGCGAGAGAGGTTAATCATAAATGGGTTTCTTGTCCAAGGAAGGGTAGTACCCACGCACCGGTCCACCCACATATCAAATTATCAAAGTAACAAACGTGAATCATATGGGCATGATGAAAACTAGCTTGACGATAATTCCCATGTGTCCTCGGGAGCGCTTTCCTTTATATAAGAATTTGTCCAAGTGTCTAATTTGCTACAAAAAGGATTGGGCTACCTTGCTACACCTTGTTTACTTTTGTTACTTGTTACCCGTTACAAATTACCTTATCATAAAACTATCTATTACCGATAATTTCAGTGCTTGCAGAGAATACCTTACTGAAAACGGCTTGTCATTTCCTTCTCCTCCTCGTTGGGTTCGACACTCTTACTTATCGAAAGGACTATGATAGATCCCCTATACTTGTGGGCCATCAGCAGCGCTGGCTCGGCAACTGGGGGAACCGCCGATGGCCTAAAGAGCTGCTCCTCGAAGACGCTAGGCTCCTCGGGGAGGTGCCAGGATGCCTTCTTGGTGATATCATCCGCCTCCTTGTTTGTGCTGTGTGGTATGTGCTGCAGTTCCAAACCCAAGAATTGGTTTTCAATTTTGCGTACCTCCTCGAGGTATGCCTCCATGTGCTTGTCCTTCACCGTGTATTCCTTGTTGGAGAAGTTGATGAGGAGCTGGGAGTCACCCCTGATGGTGAGGCGCTTGACACCTAGGGCAACCGCGGCCCTGAGCCCGGCGATCAGGCCCTCGAATTCGACGATGTTGTTGGAGACCTTCTCACCGTGCTGGAAGCAGAGCTGCATGGCATAGTAGAGCTTGTCCCAGGTGGGCGAGATGAGCACGACTCCAACCCCCGCGCCCTGACGTGCGAACACACCATCAAAGTACATGACCCAACCATCAGGCGCTTCGTATCCTAGGGGAGGGAGCGATCCTCGTCCTCTTCTTGACTTGGTGCGTCACTCCATTCAGCCACAAAGTCAGTGAGGCTTGCACCCTTGATGACTCGCGTGGTGCTGAACTCCAGCTGGAATGCCTGCAACTCGATGTTCCATTCGGCAACCCTTCATGCAGCGTTGGGGCTTCGGAGCACCCTCTCCAGGGGGTAGGATGAGACGACCTTGATAGGGTGGCCTTGGAAGTAGTGGCGCAACTTTCTGGAGGCGTTGAGGAGTGCTAGGAGGAGCTTCTGTGGCATGGGGTAACGCGCCCGCGCGTCATGCAGTACGGTGCTAATGAAGTAGACAAGAGGCTCGACGAGGGAGGAAGTGTCTGCCGAGTCTTGCTCCTCTTGGGGTGATGTAGCCTCAGGAAGCCCGTCCTTAGGAGGGGCTACTATGGCCTCAGGGGCCGTGACCTTAGGGACCCTGTCTCTTGATGGTTGGGTCGCAGCCTCAGGCGCGTCGTCCCGAGGTTGCGGTGTCTTGGATGCGTGTGTGGTTCCGCGCTACACACCCTTGGCAGAATGCTCCTCGTGGACCGCCATTTGCGCCGTGCTGGCCGAGTGAGGCGTGTCGGCCAGGTAAAGCAGCAGAGGCTCGAGAGGTTGAGGCGCCACCATCACCGGTGGGCTGGTGAGATACTTCTTGATGTACTGGAAAGCCGCGTCGGCTTCTGGAGTCCATTCGAACGAGCCCTTCCTCTTCATCAGCTTGAAGAATGAGAGGGCATGCTCGCCTAGCTTGGAGATGAATCGCCCAAGTGAGGTCACGTAGCCGGCCAGCTTCTGCATCTCCTTGAGACTTTGAGGCAGGCTCATCCTTTCTATCGCCTTGACCTTCTCTGGGTTGGCCTCAATTCCTCCGTGCGACACCGAAAATCCCAACAGCTTGCCCGACGGGACACCGAATACGCACTTATCGGGATTAAGCCGCAACTTTACTTCGCGCAGGTTGGCGAACGTCTCCTCTAGATCTCCAACAAGGGTTCTTGCCTCTCGGGATTTGACCACTATGTCATCAATGTAAGCCTCGGCGTTTCTTCCGAGCTGCTTGCCCAAAGCGATGTGCATCGGCCGCTGGAAGGTTGCACCGGCATTGTGCAACCCAAACGGCATACAGGTGTAGCAATACACCCCGCACAGAGTCAGGAAGGCCATCTTCTCTACATCTTCCAACGCCATCTTGATTTGATGATAGCCTGACAAGGCGTCTAGGAAGCACAATAGATCACACTCGGCCGTGGAGTCGATGATTTGGTCAATCAAGGAAGAGGAAATGGATCTTGGGGGCAAGCTTTGTTCAGGCTCGTGAAGTCGATGCACATGCGCTCTTTCCCCCCTTCTTAGGGACGATGACTAGGTTCGCCAACCACTCCGGGTGCCGCACTCCCCGAATAACACTGGCCTCCTATAACTTGTGGGTCCCCTGGACGATGAGTGGTTGCTTCTCCGGGGCTTGCTGCCACACCTTCTGCTTCATGGGGCGCGCATGGGGGCACACCATGAGGTGGTGTTCGATCACCCCCCGTGGGATTCCTACCAGGTCCGTTGCTTGCCATGCAAATACGTCCTTGTTCGCATGGAGGAAACTGACCAGCGCCTCTTCCTGATCTTGAGGGAGGCCAGCGCCTATGGTGAAGGTGGCTCCCGACTTTCCATCCTCATTGACCGATACCTGCTTCATCTCGGTCTGGTCTTGAGAGAACAATGACTTGTTCTTCGCCGGGGCAGCCCCCGGGCCCTCCGAAGCGCTCTCCGCACTTGGCCGCATGGCCGCCACGCTCCTGAAGGAGAGCCTAAGGGCCGTCAATGCATCCCCAGTGTCCCCCGCAACAGTGAGAACGCCGCTGCTTCCTGGCATCTTCATGACATTCTAACCGGGATGAGTCACCGCCATGAACTTGGCGAGGGTCGGGTACCTGAGGATGGCGTTGTATGGGAGCCCGATGCACGCCACGTCGAATTTAATGAGCTCGGTGCAGTAGTTGTCACGCGTTCTGAAGGTGACAAGGAGGCAAATCTGCCCCACAGGGCAGGCGGAGTCGCCGACCACTCCAGAAAATGGCTTGGTGGGGAGGAGCCAGTCGTGAGGCACGTGAAGCAGGCTGAATGCCTCCACGGAGAGGATGTTGAGTCCGGTGCCGCCGTCGTTGAGGGTCCTGGTAACCACTACGTTACAAATTGTGGGGGTGCAGAGCATGGGTAGTGCACCAGCGCCGGCCGTGGTCTTGGGGTGATATCTGGAGTCCAAGGTGAGGTCGTCCTGGGGCGCCGCCTAGCCCGGATGGGCCCCTCGTAGGGACAGAGAAGCCCCCATCTGGCGGAAGAACTTCTTGGCGTGGCGGTTTGAAGCCGACGCCTGTGACCCGCGAGGATGGCGACGACGGTGTGGTGCACCGGGACCGTGAAGTGCGCGGTGAACAACTCGCGTAGCTCCTCCCACGAAGCCACTAAAGATTCCGGCAAGTCGAGCAGCCAGGTACAAGGCATGCCCGCAAGTGCCATGGGGAACCAATTTTCCATGACCTTGTCGTCTCCGCCTGCTTCCCAGATGGCCTCCTCGTATGCCAAGAGGAACCCTACAGGGTCCACCGCGCCGTCATAGTACGGCGGCAGCTCTGACCTGAACTTCTGAGGCCACAGCACCTGTTGGAAGGTGGGGGAAAAGGCCCGGAAGCCCACGACGCCTCCGAACACGCCCGATGGACCAGCGAAAGAAGTGGTACCCGCCATGGAGAGGCGGCGAGGGTGGAGCATGGTTGATGGAGAGGCTGACCTTCGACACACCCCCTACTAGGTGCGCCAAATAACGAATTCCGGGCTCCGCAGACCCAAGAAAGGTTCGAACTCAGGGACGTGTGCGAAGAACTCAACCTCTCAAGTCGATCGGTCCGCTGCTCTCATGACATATCTCGATGATCACGACAGAGAAAGACATGAAAGTTTACCCAGGTTCGAGCCACCAAGCAGTGTAATACCCTACTCCTGCTTTGTGGTGGATTAGCCTCGCGAGGGGCTGAGGATGAACTAGTACAAGTGGAAGAACAGCCTTAGGAGACTTGTTCTTGTGATGAGCTCTCGGTGGTTCGATGAGCTGATCACCTGATGAGTCGATCCCTCTCTATGGTGGTGGCTAGGCTATGTTTATAGTGGCCTTCCTCTTCCTCCGAAACTGAGGCGGGAAGGGATCCCACAACGGCAAAATTTGAAAAGGGACAAGAAGTACATCTAATCCTGATGAAAGGTGGTCTTCGTCTGCAAAGCCTCTGAGCGTGACGTTGTAGTGGGCTCAGTAATGACATCGATCCTGCCGTTCCGGCGGTCTTGGTCTCGTTGCACGCAAATGGCAACCTTTGGTTGATTCCTTGGGACTCCACACCTGCGCTTGCCTCCTTTGCACCAAAGAGGAAACCTGCTGCTCTGCGCCCGCTGGCACGTGCCTAGTCTTGGTCGTCATGGCTGATGTCATTTTAGCCTCGTGAGGCTGGGTCTTGCAAAGAAATCTCCACTCCGCTCAAGAGGCCGCCTGAGGAGGCCACTCCCTCGGGAGGTCTTGATGTCGCCCGCCTCGCGAGGCTTGGACCCTCGTGAGAGTCTTGTCTTTCCATAGTCGAACCTGGGCTGTACCAAGCCGTCGATGGAGCCGCATCATGTGCCGCAGGCAGGAAGGTCTGGGTACCCTGGTTCCCAGAACACCGACAATTTCCTTCTAATTCTAAACTGCAGTAGTTCCAAAATCATAGAACTGATCTGTGGAACTTGTTTGTTCAGTACTTAGCAAAATTTCACTCATAGATGTACGGATACCTATGCACTAAAGCCGCACGGGCGGCTTACCTGATATATAGGCTGTAACCCGCCAAACACCGTTAGGCCCGTTTTAAACCGTCGGTGTATATCTAGTATCCGTATAACCCGGCGGTGTCTTGCCAGTTTAATCATGCCAACCTTTATAGCACGTATTCTCTGCATACGAATTGACTTTGCCTGATGTACTTGCTTTCTGATCACTGGATGGCTTAACATCATAACCTTGACCCGGAAATACCTCTCTTTCTAGGTTTTTCATCAACAAAAATGACCAAAACCATCACTTCATGCAACTCGGTCATGTCCATTGTTATGGAGCAATCTGTCAATGAACACGTTGAAGTAGGCGTATTAGCACCCAAAAATGTTATCCACTAGAGAGCTCCGGGAAATGAGGCTATACACACCCCAAAGGAAGGCGAGGTCATAGTCTTTGCTGATCATATGCTACGGGGTTTCTCGCCACCCGGCTCAAAAAATTTCCATGACGTGTTGCATTTCTTTCAACTCCACCCTCAAGACATTAGACCCAATTCCATTTCTAATATCTGCAACTTCCAAGTTTTTTGTGAAGTGTACCTTCAAGAAGAACCCACTGTGGATTTGTTTGAAGAATTTTATTACTTGAACCGCCAGACTAAGTTCACAGACGGACCCAACTTAGAATTGGGCAGAATTTCTATTCAAAGATGAAAAGAAGCTGTCTTTCCTGCAGCCGCACTTCCCAGCCACCCAAAGGACTAGAACAAAACTTGGTTTTATTGCCAAGATACCTCTCCAACGGGTGAAAATACTCTGTCGGGTTTCCATGAAAACCGGCACAGCTCAAGACATCCCCTCCCAGACCGGATCAGCACCAAAGAATGGGCTAAGTATATGCCCATCTTTTCAAAGACAAGAGCCTTAATGGCCAACGGGTTGACCGGAGTTGATTTAGTCCAATGCTGGGTCTCTTGGAGAATTTTACCATTGAGCCACCGGTCCGGCTTAATGTGCGAATACACCGGCAATGCCAAAGATCCACAACATCATTTCCATGTGCGACTGAACGATGATGAGATCAACAGGATGAAAAAACGTTGCTTAACGAGAGCTTGGAAACTTGCAGCAAGAGGAGGTTGAATCCCTTCTGCACCCTTAAGAAGCCTCTAGCTGTAAGTATTTTGAGCAATGTCTAACTCATTCCTTATTTACATAAATCATCTTCTCACAATCGCTTGATTTCTGCAGGCTGACTCCCCCTTTTGGAACAAAAAGCTTTAGGACAAGCCGGCCAAAAAGGCTAGGGGAAGGAGCAAAGCTATCAGGAAACCTGCCGAGAAGAAAACAAACACCTCATAATTGTTTGCTTTGAATGATGATGAGCCAGAGGTAGACCTTGACTCCCTTGGCTCCTTTTTTAATTATCTTATTGACACTGATTGCTGAAAGGATGACGCAGAGGCCAGAAGCGCAGATGGTGAAGAGGTAACTATCCTTTCCTCCGGCTCAGAGCCTTTGCCAAGACAGAAAGTTTGACAAGTGAGCCAGAAAGTAAGGTTTTCTTACCATTTAGCTTACTTGGATCCAAACTTTATTTTGAAGAAACAACAACATGAAGCCCGGCGCACAACCTGGAATAGCGGCTACAGAAACCTTTCCTCCGGTTTACCCAACACGCCGGTTCCTCGGAAACACCGAAAAGAGGTGCTATAGACTTTACCCCTCTCCTTTCCTAAAGCGGGTCTTATCCGTCATCCGCTTAACTCATCCGACTCAAATTACGAGGGAACTTCTCATTCATATTTTGGCGACTGAACGGAGACTCAGATTCCTCTCTTCAAAGTCGCGCCTGGGTGAGAACATTTTACTTTTTTGTTTTCTTTTGAACACCTTAGAAATTGATATTTTCACATCGTCATATGTCTTGCTTTCAGTGGTGTAGCTAAACCTAGCAAAAAGTTGAAGTTGAATAAACAGGCCGAAGATCCAAAAGTTGCTGACCCAAAAAAGCAAATCATGCCTGAAACTTCTGAGGCCGTTGTTGATGACCCGCCACTAGAATCGCATGACGTTACGGTAGAATCAATGGGTGTTGACCCATCTAGCATTGAGCCGCCAAGTCCCATCAAGCATGTTGAAGAGACTCCTTCGCAACAAACTGCTGAAGATGTCATTATTACTGGAACTGCTTACGTTGAAGCTGGGAACCCCACTATTTTGGCCAGGCATTCTGCTAAAGAGGAATTATTGAAAAGGGCAAAGCCAAATTGGATATTGCCAATTACTCACACTTGGGCGTCAGTGAACTATACTCTAGTTATCTGAGCCAGCTGCATACTGGTCGTGATCTGAAGCAGACTTGGTGAAGAAACTGCGCCAGAAATATGAGGTATGAACATTTTTTTTCCTTTACACATATAGTCATCTAGCCCCCAAGTCTTATCCATAGGTAAAGATCATTTTGTGTAGGGTTAAGACTTGTCCATATGTTTCTTCAATATTTAACATCGTAGACCTCATGGACCGGCTTATCCTTATAAAGTTCAACCGGTTCATAAAATACAGATGAAAGAAAGAACTTCCACACACATTAGCCCCCAAGTGTCAAGTACTTTGCTTGCAACATGTTTGAGACTTATCTGTAAAATATCTGGCCAGTATGTTTATAATTTGTTATAACTCTGACTTGCATGATACTTTGGCTGAAACTGAATCCCAACTGTTAGAACTGAAGAACCAGTTGGAGCAGCAAGAAACTGAAACGCGCAAAGCTGATGCGAAGTTTAAATTCAGCCTAGATGAACAGGAAAAACTCAAAGCCGGATTTTCTATAGAGAGATCCACCTGGGAGAATGAAAAGGTCGTGTTAATCCAAAGAGCAGAGGCTGCTGAATCTGCATTGAAAAATACCACTGCAAAGTTGAGCAGCTTAAAACACCATATTTCCTAGATGACAGCTGCTAAGCAATTCAAGATGCTTCAACCGTTTCCAATTTTAACCTGTTAATTTGGCTTAAGACTGATCTGTACACTTTATTCAACTGGCCCCATTAGTAGCAACCTCGGCCAAGACATGTTGGTGAAACTGAAAGCAGTTTATACTCTGGTGGAATAGTTGTACACCGGCACATAGCGATCCTTAGCAGCTATCTCTCATAATAAATAGCCACCTGCACTCATCAAGGATGTATTGGACAAGTTAACTATTATGCCCAAGAGAATTGAAGGGATCAAGCGGTCCGCAGCTCGCCGGCGCCATCACCGCTTTGAGCCGGGCCAAGGCATGGCAGGCGGAGCTAGACCCGGAGGAGCTCGCAACTGGTTGTCCGAGCTTGAAATAGGACGGGTCTCCCTTCGATACCAGCGACTTTACCAAATGCGTAAAGGAGATGCGCCCTTTGGCAACCAAGCTGGCCGAAGAAACTGATTTGTCTAAGTATCAGCCGGCTTACACCATGGAGAATGCAAAAGTGAAAGCGTCGGCTTATGAGATTGTAGAACTCATTCCTTTGATACCTAAGCACACCTTTTTTCCTGACGTTGATCTGTCCAATCTTACAGATGATGAAGCTGAATTCAAAGCTTTAACCGGCATCGACTGGACATCATCTGACTTCCAGACAATGGAGGAAGGAGAAGAAGAACCGGCGTAGGATGACCCGGAAGCTTCAACTCACCAAGACCAGGACAACTGATCCACGCGGCAGCTCTCAAACTGTAGCATGATGTCTCCTCTTGAAAAACTCTTAATGATTTGGGCTTGGAAAGCCGTGTAATAGGCTTAGTGAAAACAATGATCTGTAATGCCATCGTGCATGTTTTAGCTTTAAAAACTGCTGATGAACTTTCTATGCGCCATCGATGAGCTTGCAAGGAATATCATATTATTTTGCAATGTTCCTGCGCAGATAGTGAACAACATATACCCCAGCGGTTTACGCCAGGGCGGGTCATAATGTCCAATATAATATGTTCTGGCGACTTAAAGTCTATAACCAGGGTGGTTAGAAAAACCCAAGTATTTATTCAAATATGAAGCCATACCTGTACAAACGTGCCACATGGCGGAGAGACTACGACAGCAGATGAGTTTATCCTAGCTCTCTGTAAGCCGACTCTCTCGTGACAAAGTCCGCCATTTTAACCTTGACTAGTTCAAGGTCTTATTGAAAAGAGTAACTGTCAAGAGTTCGGCGGGTCACCTGGCGGAGTAGCATCTTGCAAACAGGGAGGTTTAAGCCAAATTCGGCTTGAAAACCAGATCAAGAGGGTATGAACAGCTTTGCTCAATGAGCAGGAAGCCCCCAGGTGACCAATGAGACGGCTTGAAAACAGGATCAAGAGGGTGTGAACAACTATGCTAATTGAGCAGGAAGCCCCCTGTGACCAACGAGACGGCTTGAAAACCGGATCAATAGGCTGTGAACAGCTATGCTCATTGAGCAGGAAGCCCCCAAGTGACCTTATGAACAGACAATAATACTCAAATACTTTTAAATGAAATGACAGAGGCCCCGAACTTTCAGGGGTGCCAGCTTTTTTATACCGATCAAAATATATACATTGATGAAGGTATGTACAGCACAACAGCCGGTGGCTCAAGTGTAATATGTTCGCAGATGAGCAATGTTCCACGGCCGATGGGTCTCCTCCTCCGATGTGCGCAAGTCCTTATTTTCTCGAATATCAATGAGGTAGTATGACCCGTTGTTCAGATTCTTGCTAAACACAAAGGGCCCTTCCCAAGGCGGGGATAATTGGTGCATATTTGTTTGATTTTCGATGAGCCGGAGCACCAAATCGCCTTCTTGAAAGGTCCGGGTCTTAACCCGACGGCTATGATAACGACGCAGATCTTGCTGATAAGTCGCCAAACGAGCCGACACGATATCATGCTCCACATCCAACAAATCCAGAGCATCCTGGCGTGCTTTTCCGTTGTCAGCTTCAATGTAAGCTGCCACACGGGGTGAATCATGACTGATGTCACTTGGGAGAACCGCCTCTGCCCTGTAAACCATGAAGAAAGGCGTATAACCCGTGGATCTGTTAGGGGTGGTGTTGATGCTCCAAAGTACCATAGGTAACTCCTCAACCCAATGATGTCTACTACACAACTTATTCCTTGTAGACGTTGTTGGGCCTCCAAGTGTAGTGTTTTGTAGGACAATAGCAAATTTCCCTCAAGTGGATGTCCTAAGGTTTATCAATCCGTGGGAGGCGTAGGATGAACATGGTCTCTCTCAAACAACCCTGCAACCAAATAACAAAGAGTCTCTTGTGTCCCCAACACACCCAATACTATGGTAAATTGTATAGGTGCACTAGTTTGGCGAGGAGATGGTGATATAAGTGCAATATGGATGGTAGATATAGGTTTTTGGAATCTGAAAATATAAAAACAACAAGGTAGCAAGTGGTAAAAGTGAGAGAAAACGGTATTGCAATGCTTCGAAACAAGGCCTAGGGTTCATACTTTCACTAGTGCAAGTTCTCTCAACAATAATAACATAATTGGATCATATAACAATCCCTCAACATGCAGCAAAAACTCACTCCAAAGTCACTAATAGCGGAGAAGAAACGAAGAGATTATTGTAGGGTACGAAACCACCTCAAAGTTATTCTTTCCGATCAATCCATTGGGCTATTCCTCTAAGTGTCACAAACAGCCCTAGAATTTGTAGTAAAATAACACCTTAAGACACAATCAACGAAAACCCTAATGTCACCTAGATGCTCCAATGTCACCTCAAGTATCTGTGGGTATGAATATACGATATGCATCACACAATCTCAGATTCATCTATTCAACCAACGCAAAGAACTTCAAAGAGTGTCCCAAAGTTTCTACCGGAGAGTCAAGACGAAAATGTGTGCCAACCCCTATGCATAGATTCCCCAGGTCACGGAACCCACAAGTTGATCACCAAAACATACATCAAGTGAATCAATAGAATACCCCATTGTCACCACGGTTATCCCATACAAGACATACATCAAGTGTTCTCAAATCCTTAAAGACTCAATCCGATAAGATAACTTCAAAGGGAAAACTCAGTCCATTACAAGAGAGTAGAGGGGGAGAAAGATCATAAGATCCAACTATAATAGCAAAGCTCGCGGTACATCAAGATCGTGCCATATCAAGAACATGAGAGAGAGAGCTCAAACACATAGCTACTCGTACATACCCTCAGCCCCGAGGGTGAACTACTCCCTCCTCATCATGGAGAGCGCCGGGATGATGAAGATGGCCACCAGTGATGGATCCCCCCTCCGGCAGGGTGCTGGAATAGGATCCCGATTGGTTTTAGGTGGCTACAGAGGCTTGCGGCGGCGGAACTCCCGATCTAGGTTATTTTCTAGAGGTTTCTGTATTTATAGGAATTTTTGGCGTCGGTCTCACATCAGGGGGGGTCTCCGAGTCATCCACGAGATAGGGGGTGCGCCTAGGGGGTAGGGCACGCCCTCCACCCTCATGGATGGCTCGGGAGTCTTTTGGCCCAACTCTTTTACTTCAGGGGCTTCTTTTGGTCCATAAAATATCATCAAAAATTGGCACGTCAATTGACTCTGTTTGGTATTCCTTTTCTGTAAAACTCAAAAACAAGGAAAAAACAGAAACTGGCACTGGGATCTAGGTTAATAAGTTAGTCCCAAAAATCATATAAAATAGCATATAAATGCATATAAAACATCCAAGATGGATAATATAATAGCATGGAACAATCAAAAATTATAGATACGTCGGAGACGTATCACCCAACAACCTGGCGTCCTTTGCAAAGGGACCATAAGCCGGGGCTTTATTCCTATTAAGATATCTTGATTGGCCCTTCATCTTGACCATTGTACTGAGGGTGAGCCGCTGATGATAGACAAATATGCTCTCTTTGATAGAATTCTTACATAGCTCCTTTGGATAAATTAGTGCCATTATCCGTTTTGATGCTGTGAGGGTACCCAAAGCGGAAAATCACCTTCTTAATGAATTGAACCACCGTTGCCTCATCACACTTGCTAACCAGCTCTGCCTCAACCCACTTGGTAAACTTGTCAATCGCCACCAAGAGGTGGGTCTTTTTTTCCTTGGATCTCTTGAAAGGTCCAACCATATCCAGCCCCCAGACTGCAAACAGCCAAGTAATTGGAATCATCCTCAACTCTTGAGCCGGCACATGAGTCCATCGAGAAAAGTTCTGACACGCATAACATTTGCTAACCAGATCTTCTGCATCAGCATGGGCCATCAACCAATAAAACCCATGACGAAAAGCTTTGGCCACGAGGGATTTAGAGCTGGCATGATGTCCACAGTCTCCATGGATCTCCCTTAGAATTTCACGGCCCTCTTCAGGAGAAACACAACGCTGGAACACACCTATTTTTTTAAAGTTGGACAGTAGGATGACATCCTACTGCATGATTATATTATATCACCCAGGAAAGGTTAGAATGTTACAAATGTACAAGGGAGGGGGGCTAAACTGTTACAAAAGTTAAGCTAACAGGCTAGGGTGTCAAACTAATTAAGAAATAGAAGCTACAATGGCAGAGACAAGGTGTCTCTTATCTTTAGGGAGTCTGTAGGCGATGTTGGCAAAGTCATTTTTGAAACTGACTCGCCAGCATTCTAGTGAAGGGGCCACCTTCCCAAAGTAGTTGTTATTCCTTTCTTTCCACAGGCTCCACGCGGCAACAAGGAATATGTCCATGATCATTTTACGATGATCCATCATCTTTAGGTGTTTCATCATATGCAACCGATCTCCCATGGTAGGCCAGGTAATGTTGAGCTTGAGCCAGCATCGTTCACTAAATTTGTAATGAAAGAAGAGGTGCTCAAGATTTTCTTCCACTTGCTCTCCATAAAGTAGATAATCGAGGTTGGTCCCAATGTTGTAGTGTCTTCTGCTGAGCATGTTACGGGTGTTGAGGCGGTACACCAGCAGAAACCCACCAAAAACTTTGAGTTTTGGGATTCTCTTTGCTTTCTAGAGCCATTTGAACGCCTCATGGACGTCAAACTCAGAACTTGCAGTATGCCATGGTTTTGAACACTGATGCTCCCCAGGTGCACATCCATACGTCTTTCCCAACAGTGATCGCGGTGGAGGAGATCTCAAGTTGGAGTGAACTGAGTTCATCATGAGCTTGAGTCGATAGTGGGAGGTGAAAGGCTTGACCAACGTTGGAGATAGTGAGCATCCCACGGACCGAGGCATCTTCCCTCTTAGTATAGGAGACGCTCTAGGGAAGTATTCTTTGAAGATATGATTACACCAGTCATCTTTCCAGAATAGGGCAGTCTCTCCTCCACGGATTTGAACTTTGGTCACACCCCGATAGATTGGCATGAGTTTCAGCAGTTCACGCCACCAGAAGGAGCCGTAGGTGGGTATTGCATGCGGATTGTGTTCATGTAATAAGTATCCCAAACCAATTTTACCCATGGTATATCCAGCTGGTTGTAGAATTTATGCAGTAACTTGAGCAGCAGTGCATCATTTTGAACTTTGAGGTTGAGGACCCCTAATCCACCTTTCTCTTTAGGGCAGCAAACCATATCCCATTTAGCCAAAGAGTTACATTTGTCTCCATCATCTGTTTTATTTATCCAAAGACAATGACGTCTTATCTTGTCCAGCTGCTCAATTATCTTTGGGGGCAGACGAAGAACACCCATGGGGTAAATGGCCAAGGACGTGACAAGCGAGTTCATCAGGGCCAATTTGCCCGCGTAGGACATTAATGACATGGCAGCCATAATTTTGCACTCGGCTTTGTAAACCCAGGGGGTCATGTCAAGAACCATAGGCTTAGTAGTCCTAAGTGGTAGGCCAAGGTAGGTGAACGGCATGCTAGTAGTGGTACACCCGAAAATATTCGCAATATCATGGCATTTGTCAGCAGGAGTATTGATAGGGATCAACGTTGACTTGGAAAAGTTAATGTGGAGACCAATAGAGGCGACATAATCTGTAAGGATAGATTTCATACCTGCAGCTTGGTCCAAGCGTGGGCATGATGATGATCGTGTCATCAGTGTATTGTATCACCGGGTAGTTGGTTGGCTCAGTTGAGGGAATAGGCAGTTGCAATACGTTAGTTGCTAGGGCCTCATTGATTGCAGTTTGTAGGAGGTCAGCCGCCAGAACAAAGATGAGAGGGGATCCCCCTGCCTAACCCTGCATTTGCACCAGAATTGCTTCCCCGGGACTCCATTTAGCAAGACTGAAAAATTTGCCGAGGAGGAGATACTTTTGAACCAAGAAATCAATTTGTCATTGAATCCCATACTCTACATGATCTGAATGATTGCAATATGCTCAACTATATCAAATGCTTTTGCAAAATCCAGCTTAAGGAGAATGATCTCTCGTTTGGAGGCTTCACATTGATGAATATACTCGAAAGCCCATGCAAGGCAATCATGGATGGATCTCCCAAAAACAATTTTTAAGATCACTCTTTGTAGTCGGTTGGCTAGGATTTTGGTGATCAACTTAAGGCAGCAGTTTAGTAGCGTGATCGGACGGAAGTCATTCACAGTCTCCGGGGCTCTAGTCTTAGGGATCAAGGTAATATACCAATAATTTAGGCTTTCAAGGTTGAGTGTACCCTAATGGAACTCCTCACACAGATGGTAGAAATCCTCTTTGACTATGGGACAACAAGCTTTCAAGAATGCACCATTGAAACCGTCTTGTCCAGGGGCACGGTCGGGCGGCATTTCTTTGATCACGACATCTATCTCTTCATGCGTGAAAGTTGCGGTGAGGCTATCAAAGTCAAGGTGAGATCTAAGCATGTTGGAAAGATTGAGTCTCATTTGTGGAGCCTTTGCTTTGCCCAAACGACTTTTAAAGGCCTCGAACAAAATAGACTCCTTGCTTGAGTGATCATCCATGCTTATGCCATTCTTAGTTTTTAGAATTGAAATACAGTTTTGTCTGTATCTTTCAGTAGTGACGGCTTGAAAGAATTTGGAGTTTTCGTCCCCAAATTTGATCCAATGAATGGTGCAATGTTTTTTCCAATATTCCTTCTGATATTGCAGCAAGGGGAGCAAGTGAGCCTTAAGAATGCGCTAGATGTTTCCCTCGGGTATTGTCAAGCGGCGATGATCAGCAATGTTATCCAACTCCAGCAGCGCCTTATTGGTGTTCTCAATGGCTATTTTCAAACGTGATATGCTTTTGCTCCATCGGCTAAGAGCATGTCTAAGATTTTTAAGCTATCGCATTGACATTTCTCCCATGTTTTATGGGATTGTTCCAAGCTTGGGTCACAACATAAAAAAAACCAGATGTGCAATCCAATATGTTTCAAACCTGAAAATTTTACTTTTGGGAATCGTGCTTTTAATAGTAACATTACAAGGCGTGTGATCAGAGACTGGTCTTCCAAGTGGGTTGACAAGAGTGTTAGGGAAGGTGGCAGTCCAATTGAGTGAGGTGAAAAACCAATCGAGTTGTTCAAGAAGAGGATTTTGTTGCATGTTTGACCATGTAAAGTTACGACCCTTAATGGGTAGCTCAGTAAGACATTGCTCGCGGATGAAGTCATTAAAATTAAACATGTCATTAACATCACCTCCAGGTTTATTACGATTATCCGGCGATCGAATATAATTAAAGTTCCCAAGAATGAGCCATTCTTCAGTGGGAGGGATATCCAAATCAAAAAGCCAATTGGTGAATGAGATACGTTGGTCCCCTTGGCACATACCATAGAAATTAACTAGTTTCCGCTGTAGAGCCGATTGTCTAGATGAAAATTCCACCCCCAAGGCAAATTGTTCAGACATAAAAACCATGCCATAAAATACGTGACTACACCAAATCGTGATAATACCACCAAAAGCACCTATCGCGAGACAAAAGCAAAAGAATCAAAGCGCTTGGGACATAACATTTAAGCATATTCGCATCAAAGTGTTGCATTTTAGATTCCTGGAGACAAATAACAACACAGCCAGAAGAGTTGATCGCATTTGATAGAGCTAAATGTCTCTCAGGCAAATTTAAACCACGTACGTTCCAACAAAGAACATTCCAATTGTGCAAAAGGACCATGAGCTAGAAAGGAGCAAATAAATTAAGAAGAGGATGAAGCCGAAGCAGCCCCATCGTCTCCTTCAGTAAGGATGCCTTCAGATAGCTTCGAAGATGGAATGGCACACAGTTGTGTACCGATGTTTTGCATCGTGGTGATGGGGGTTGGAGGTGGCAGCTCGACATCAGTCCTCTTGTCTCCCGAAGCATCGGCAGCAGAGGTACGAGGGAGCGCAGATGGCAAAACCCTGGGATTCACCTTGGACTTTGAAGGAAGAGATTCATTATGCAGATTGACATGAAAGCCATCATATTTATTGGATCTATTGCTGCATCTGAGCGAGGAAGTATCGATGGGATCTGGATCTTTACCCTTACGAGCCCTGGAAGGAGGCAGCGTGAGGTTGGTAGCCTGAGGGGTGTCAAAGAAAGCTGCTAGACTGTTAGCACCAACAGCAGCAAGGGAGACAATTGGGATATGTTTAGCATCTGTAGTCAGGCTTAGTAGAGCAGTGACTGGTTCAGGCACAAGAGGTGGATCTGAACTGGCCTCATGCTGAGCAATAGACAGAGCGGTGGAAAATTCCTGAACATATTCAGCTGGCTGAGCAGCAACATCATCTGGAGTAACAACAGGAAGCGCAAGAAGTTCAGATTCATTGACAGGTAGCTCTTGAATGATGACATGTGATGCAGGTGCATACATGTTGTTAGAGTGAGGTATAGAGACAAACTGAAGCCCTCCACCACTTTCTGAAACTTGAATTTCCACATGAAAGTTGTCCTGTCTCAGTCCGTATCCCCAATTACAAGCTCCCACAGTAGCGAGCAGTTGATGCAAACCATAAAGATAGAATTGTTCAGTTGTTGACAAGAAATGGGATCTGCCAGCACAAGTTCTAGCAGGTGAGAACCATGAGACGAGAGACCAAAGAGAATACCTTGACGATGCACATCCATAGTGACAGTGACCAAGTCAGTCCGCTCAGCATTGATAGAGTGCTGGTTCTCCATTATGATCATAGCAAAAGCAGAATCCCTGTGCTCGAATCATCTTAAACAGTAATGGATTCATTCCAAGCGTCAGCAGCACTGTCAACAACATTGTTCTCTGGAGTAACACCAGCCTGGAATGTGAGCCCCTGAGCGTTTAGCCATGCATGAAAATTCATCAGGTGCAGGGGCATGACCACCGGTGGAGCAGGGGGTGCAGATACCTCAGGCCATGAACCCCAGCCTGCATTCTACTGAGCAGGAGGAACATGAGCGCCATTGGGGGCAGCATTTTGGACAAGCCAGTTATGATCTTGCTGCAGGCACAATTGTTCAGCAGTGAGATCTGGTCCAAACCGCGAGTGTGGATTTCCATCAGGAGGAGGAGGCTCCTCACTAGAAGGTGGAACTTCAGGCAACAGCACATTCCAGTCATTGCTTCTCAGGAGAGTAATTTGGACTATCCAATAATCCCTAGCACCACCTAGCTGCTAGACTACAAAACTCTTGGGAATGAGACGGAGATGAATCATTTGAGCCTTAATCAGCATAAACCTACGATCTTGCCGCGGGTTGTACCAGGAAATGAGAGATCCAAAAACCCAAGAGACTTATTGATATAGTAATCCGTCTGGTAATCATAGGGAAACTGAAAATATATTAGCCAAACAGCCGGACCAAAGGTATTAGTGCGGCGATTGAGAGCTTCATTGTGTGGCACAAAGGTGATGAGGAGATCCTCATCTTCGAGCTCAAGAGGAGTGGACACAACAGTATCTCAAAGAAAGGAATCAACAAAACCAAAGATCCCTATGCCAAATGGATAATCAATGACCTCAGTGGTGAAGATTTGAGCTTCTTGCAGCAGACCTTGGACGGCAGGGCGAATGGCTGCACGATGGTGGAGGGGGACATACTGGCTCGCCTCTGCAATCGCCAGGTAGTCGTGGTTGAGGGGTGGGATTGGGCTAACCACCATTCCACTACGGACGACGCGATTTGCCGGACCTGGTTCCACGATGAAGCCCGGTGGCAGGAACGACACCGGGTTGAGCAGATAGTTGGCCATGGTAACCAAAGAGGAGGAGGGTGGCAGAGCTAGGCAGCGCTGTTTGGGTAGTCGAGGTGGAATTTGGAGCATGAGGGGTAGGATGGGTAGGCAAATTTTGCTTCGGGACACAACGCCAACGCAGCAAATTACGCTGCCTGAAGCAGGATCGCACTACATGTCCATAGGCCCCACAGAAAGAGCATCAGACGGTGCCAGACGAGGGAGGCCGAAGATGCTTTTGATGGAAAGGCTAGCCTGATTGGTCTCATTTCCATTAACACAAGGTTTGGGTCCCGAGTTTGACTAATGTGCTAGTCTCAGAGGGCAATAAATCACCTTGTGATCAGGTGCTGAACAATAAAAACCTATCAGTCTAGCAGGGCAGGAGATCTGTTGATGACCCCATTGAAGGCATCTAGAGCAGAGATTAGCCTAATTCGCGGCTAGAGATGAAATTTCTTGCTCATTATAGCTATCTTGGGCCGGGTCCACTTTGTGTTGGGCCAATAACTTAGGCGGCCATTCTTGAAAAGGTGGTGCATAGTTGAAAGCTGAGGCAAGGAAACATTGGGGGGCGCAGGATAATCCTCTATGACAGGGCATTTAAAACTTCCCAAAGTAAGATAGGAAGGTGACGTGGAATTCTCATATTCCATTTGCCGCTGAAAATGGAGCATAAATTTGTCCGACAATCAGAGTCTGTGACCTTCTCCTGGGCATTAATGCTACAATTGAACCTTGCCAATAGTGAGTGAACTAAGAGAATGATCATGCATAGGATGAATATGATCTTGAGCCATGACAGATGAAGATGCCTCATGGTGATGAGAATTGGAGAATGTCATCTGAGTCATGGGAACTAAATCTGCTCAACTCATGAATAGAAGAAGAACTTAAGCACGCACCTTGTTCCAAGGAAGGTAGCTTTGAACACACAACAATTGGTCGTCTGGCAGAAATATCAGTTAATTCCTCATCCACATGCCAGGAAGAGACCAGAGGTGAATGTCTAACAAAGCAACCATTAAACAGATAAAAGTGGTAAATGAAATCAGGCCAGACACGATCCTTGAGCCCATAGATGAAATGACCAACTTTGTTGTTTGCAACCGAGAATCTAAAAGCCCGATGATGAATTTGCACCACTTTGAAACCATCACAAAAACCACCAATGCAACATTGGAGGGCAACACCCACCGAATCAACCGTGAGAGGGAAGGAGGCAGAAGAAAATGTGACCACCAAAAAGAACTCCTTGGCATCACAGGAAGGAGAGAAATGAACCATGGATCCAAATTTTCGTCTCACCTAATCCGCAAGGGCAAGGCCAGGGGCAAATTCCCAATGCAGAAGACCCTCCATATTGAGGAGAAAACCTGGAGATCGCCATTGTTTCTAGGGAGCAGGTGGGAGGTGGAGGTGAGAGGTGGGAGGTGGGAGGAGCCATTTTTCCGCATGACAACCTCTGCTTCTTGGTATGGAGGGCACCCTGGAACACGCCTGTGACACTGCATCGATTTAACTCGCCATTGATAATAGTTATGGACATAGACCGTCGGGTTATTTGCCTGGCTAGAGCTTCATCCTCAGGTAACTCTCCCCGGGTCATATAAGCCAAATAAGGAACTGTCCAATCAGGGGTGGCATGAAGAGCACCACTAGCTGTGCCTCCGGATCAGGAACTGCAAGATCTTCCTCGGACGGAAACTTAACTGAAAGATTATGAAATATGTCAAGAAAAATATTGGGGGCACCGGCTTACGCTGAGACCCTAGCCGTCTCAAAGCGTCGGCAGCTTCGTTCTTTTTGTGATCAATGTGCTCCACTTGGTAACCCTTGAAGTGACCAGCGGTGGTATCAAACGCCCGGCAATAAGCTGTCATGAGTGGGTCTTTAGTGTCCCAAGTGCCTAAAACTTGCTGAGCCACTAAATATGAGTTGCCAAAGCACCTGACCCGGCTTAAATTCTTCTCCTTGCCCACTCGCAGGCCATGGAGCAGGGTCATACTCAGCTACATTTTTAGTACAATGAAACATTAACCTTAGAGCATAACAAAACTTGTCACCTTGTGGAGAAGTCAAAATAACTCCAGCCCCCGAGCCCTTAAGCTGCCTAGACCCATCGAAGTGGATTGTCCAATAAGTACTGTCCGGCTTATCCTCAGGCATCTGCAACTCTGTCCAGTCATTGATAAAATCCACAAGAGCTTGAGACTTGATAGCTGTCCTTGGTGTATATTTCAAACCATGGGGTCCCAGCTCAATGGCCCACTTGGCCAGTCGACCTATAGCTTCTCTGTTTTCAATAATATCGCCTAAGGGAGCAGAGCTGACCACAGTAATGGGACCAAGAAAATACTGCTTCAATTTGCGAGTAGCCATGAACACCCCATATACTAGTTTCTGCCAATGCGGGTATCTCTGTTTTGACTCAATCAAAATCTCACTGACATAATAAACCGGCCTTTGAACTGGATACTCCTTACCTAGCTCTTTCCTTTCTACCACAACTACTACACTGACGGCTCTGCTATTTGCTGCCACATATAAGAGTAAATGTTCCTTCTCAATAGGAGCTGTGAGAACCAGCAGCTCAGCTAGTTGATTCTTAAGCACTTCGAACGCCTCATTGGCAGCATCACTCCAAACAAAATGATCTACTTTCTTCATCATCCAGTATAGAGGAATAGCCTTCTGTCCCACGACTTATAGACCGGCTTAAAGCTACAATGCGACCCTCTAGTCGTTGAACATCATTAACGTGCACCAGCTTAGCTAGCGAGGTGATAGCCTTTATTTTCTCTGGGTTAGCCTCGATGCCTCTCTCAGAGACCAAAAAACCAAAGAGCTTGCCTGTAGGCACACCAAAAACACACTTGGCCGGGTTAAGCATCATCTTGTAGACTCAGAGATTATCAAAGGTCTCTTTCAGATCCTCCAACAGAGTCTCCTTCTTTCTGGATTTCACAAAAATATCATCCACATAGGCATGAACATTGTGCTCAATCTGACTATGAAAACAGTTCTGCACACAACGTTGATAAGTCGCCTGGGCACTCTTAAGCCCATAAGGCATAGACACATAGTAGAAAGCTCCAAAAGGTGCGATGAAAGGCGTCTTCTCTTGGTCTTTGACTGCCATCTTGATCTGATGGTATCCAGAATAAGCATCCAGAGAACACAAATGCTCGCACCCTGCTGTAGCATCCATGATCTGATCAATACGGGGGCGGGCAAAGGGATCAACAGGGCAAGCCTTATTAAGGTCGGTGTAATCCACACACATGCGCCAAGTGCCATTTTTCTTAAGTACCAGCACCAGGTTAGCCAACCACTCAAGGTGGGAAACTTCAACGATGAACCCTACTGCTAAGAGCCGGGCCACTTCTTCTCCAATGGCCTTGCGCCTCTCTTCATTAAAATGATGAAGAAATTGCTTGACCGGTTTAAACTTGGGGTCGATATTGAGAGTGTGCTCAGCGAGTTCCCCTAGTACACTCGACATGTCTAAAAATTTCCATGCAAAGATGTCCCGGTTCTCACGTATGAACCCGATGAGCGTGCTTTCCTATTTCGGGTCCATATTAGCACTAGTGGTGAACTGTTTGGATGAATAACAGGGCCAGAGTCAAACTGTTTGGTGTCGTCTACCGAATTAAACTTAAACAAAGGGTCATGCTCTATTGTTGGCTTCTTCAAAGGGGTCATATCTGTTGGGTCAACATTGTCTTTATAAAACTTCATCTCCTCCGTTGCACAGACAGACTCAACATAAGCAACATCGCCTTCTTCACATTCCAGAGCTATTTTCTTGTCACCATGCATTGTGATGGTACCCTTGAGACCCAGCATTTTAAGCTGCAGATACACATAACAAGGCCGTGCCATGAATTTGGCGTAAGTCGGCCGTCCAAATAGAGCGTGATAGGGACTTTTGATCTTCACCACTTCAAAGGTTAATGTCTCTTCCCTGTAATTATGTTCATTGCCAAAAGCAACTTCCAAAGCAATCTTACCAACTGGGTAGGCCGACTTACCAGGCACCACTCCATGAAAGACTATAGAGGACGGCTTAAGATCTTTGTCAGTTAGATTCATCTGGCGAAAAGTATCATAATAAAGGATGTTGATATTGCTGCCTTCGTCCATGAGCACCGTAGTGAACTTGTAACCTCCAACACGAGGAGCCACCACCAAAGCTAGCTGACCTGGATTATCAACCCGGAGCGGGTGATCCTCACGGCTCCATACAACTGGCTGCTCTGACCATCGTAAGTATCGAGGTACGGCCAGCTCAACCGCACTTACGACTCGGTTATGAACCTTCTGGTCTAGTTTGCATAAGCTAGTAGTAAAAACATGATACTGGCCTTAGCTGCTTTGGATTGCTCTGATACCCTGATTGTTGTTACTGATTGCCCTGATTGGGCTGCTGCTTAAAGCCGCCCCGACTGCCCTGACCTTGAAAACCGAAATTTGAACCGCCATGCAGTTACCGTTATTGTGGTCCTGGTGAAATCTGGAACTCTTGTACTCCCTCGTGATATGACAATCTTTCCACATATGGGTTGATGGCCTATCGGGATGACTATGTTTTGGACAAGGTTGGTTCAATATCACCTCTAAATTAAACTTCGGCCCTCCAAACTGGGGCTGGAATTTTCCCTTGCAACAGCGACTGTGCATTAGTGTTGGCGACAAAGTCTGATCCACCATCAGTGTGCTTGCGCTTACCATTGTTACCTTGATTTTGATGTGTTGTATTCTGCTGCTGCCCCTTGCCATTTTTCTTCCCCTTACCGGACTTTTCCTCATCTGAATCAGGATCCTTAGTATTGTCTGAGTTGGTGTATTTAATAAGAGCCGCCATGAGCTCTCCCATGTCATTGCAATGACGTTTAAGCCGCCCTAGCTTCTGTTTGAGGGGAATAAACCAACAAATTCTTCTCTAAAATTAAAATAGCAGATCCAGCATTGATGCTATCAGACGAGTGGATAATAGCTGAGACCCAGCGAACCCAATGGGCGATGGACTCATCCTGACGCTCGATGCAAGTGTCTAGGTTGATGATCGACAAAGGCTGCTTACATGTATCTTTAAAATTCTGAATGGAATGCGTCTTCAATTCAGTCCATGAGCTGCTGGAATTAGGGGGCAATCCCTTTAGCCAGGTGCGAGCCGGCCCATCTAACATCATGGTGAAATATTTTGCGCACACTACATCATTAACATCCAACATCTCCATGTCCACCTCGTAGCTCTCAATCCAAGCATCAGAGGCTGATCTGCAGTGTAACTGGGTACTTTTCGAGGGCCCTTGAAACCCTTGGGCAAGCACTCATTGCGTAGAGCCAGCACTAAGCACGGCTCACCAAGGCTGGGCTCACCCTCAGATGATCGGGGCGGACTTCATCTGCCGCCGAATCGCCCCTCCGCACGACAAGGGAAGGCCGTCCTGGCTCTTCGTGAATGTCGCCGACATCATGAGGCTCCGCCCTGGCCTCGACAACAACCTGACGGTGCTCAGGCACGCCCATCTGTGCCGACGGATCTTCCAGCTCGAGGTTGACGACGTTGGCGAAGTTGAGCGGTCCGGCAAGCTTGCCAGGGCCACCGCGAAGGCCGGCAAGGTCGACAAGGAGCCTGTCTTCAAGCTGCCGGTGGGGGTGGTCCCGCTGAGCAACAACTCTCACTGGAACGAGATCATCGCCATGATGCCGCTTTTCAACGCGCATGGCCTTGATCTGAACTGGGTCGAGCCGGACGGGCTCGTGGTACAGGAGTTCTTTGACACCCTACACGAGATATATATCACCGACGAGCCGCGGCTTATCCAGGACACCTCCCCGGTGGAGCTGGACTATATCGCTGCTAGGGTGGAGGAGGCGAGGCTTGTCGAGGAGGAGGCAAAGCTCGTTCGGGAGGCCGGCAGTACCGGCGGCGTGGTGGACAAGGCCGCGGTGGAGGCGAAGGAGGGGGAGCTCGCCTGATGGGCCGCAGCCGCTGGGGAGGCTAGTGGTGCCGACACTGGGGCTCCCCTCGTTGAAGACGCCGCCGACGGATTGTTGGAGGAGGAGGGCAAGGAGGGGAGGACCGCGACTGCCGATCCCCCGATCACCGGAAAAAGGCGGGTCCTGCTGTCGGATGTTGGGTTCCGGCAGACCCTTAAGGTTCGAACTCTAGGGTGCGCATGAAGATCATTCCCCTACTGATCTACGTCCGATCACCTCGCAAGAATCTAGCTAACGGGGAACAACACGAGGGACACAAGATCTATACTATTTCGGGCCACCGTTGTGGTGTAATACCCTACTCCAGTGTGTGGTGTGGTGGATTGCCTCTGAGGCTGATGATGCACAGTACACGGATGAATAGCCTCGCAAGAGGTGTTCTTGAGCTGGTGCGATGAACTACTTGGGTGAGTTCGATCGCCTCTCTATCTGACTAGGGCTTTCTCAGATGCCCTCTATTGTGGTGGCTAGCTCTATTTATAGAGGCCCTGGTCCTCTTCCCAAATATTGAGCGGGAAGGGCGCCAACAATGGCCATTTTGAAGGGGAACATCCAGTACAAGTTATCCTGACTCAAGTTGGTCTTTGGCTGCCAAAGGCACTAGCGATCACGCCGCCTTGGGCTCCACGGTGACCTCCATCCTACCGCTCTGCTGGTCTTGGTCTCGTTGCACTGAAATGGCAACCTTTGCCTGATGCCTCGGTACTCCACACCTGTGCTTGCTCCCTTTGCACCAAAGAGGAAACAAGGACACTGCACAGGCCGGCGCCCGCCTGGCGCCCACCTGGTCTCGATCGTCATGGCTTGCATCATGAGCACCTCACGAGGTACCCTACCTTGATCTCTCCGCCTCCTCGCGAGCCTGCCTGGCGAGGCCGTTCCTGAGGAAGTCCCGTGTCGTCCGCCCCGCGAGGCTTGGCCCCTCGCGAGGGTCTTGAGTCTTGTGCTGATGAAGATGGGCCGTACTGGGCCACCACTTGAGCCACGCCGCAGGCCACATGCAGGAAAGTCTGGGGACCCCCATTCCCAGAACGCCGACAGCAGCCCCCGAGCCCAAGGCGCGCTCGGGCTTGGCTTAGAAGAGAAGCGAAGGGGCATGTGCGGAGCGCCGCGGGCCCCATCAGCCTGCGGCCTTGGGCGCAGCGTGGCGGTTCATTGGATGTGTGCGTCTCCACTTCCCCACGTCACCACGGCAACTGCTCGACTTGACAAGTCCCTACATGCAGAAACGGGTCATGATTACCTGCAATCGTGGAGGCTGACGGTTGGCCTCCTCCGGCTATAAAGACGGGAGAGCGCAAGCCTCCGCTGTACATCTTCATCCTTGCTTCCTTCTTTCTCTCCATCCCAGCCACTCGCCATCTCCCATGGCGCCACCAAAGAGGTTCTCGGCTGCGGAGAAGGGAAAGGCTCGTCGGGAAGGGCCTGACTCTCCCCCGCCCAAGCGCGGCCGGGGTCATCCCCGCAAGCATCCTGTGTCTCCCGTAGTGGCTCCCCGCGGTCGCGGCTGCGATCTCCTATGCGGCGATGGGCGCCTGGTGGATGAGGGAAGGCGCGTCGTGGCTGTGCGGCCTCCCAGGCCGCGCTTCCACTCGGTGGAGGTGCTGCCGCAGTTCGTCGTGTGGTCAGTGGACCCAGCCGGCACCTGGCTCCAGCTCCCCCGCTTCTTTGCAGGTGAACTTCCGGCCGGCGCTCCTGGCGACCTCTGGCTTCAAGCGGATGGTTGCTACAGCAGGGCCTCCTGGGCTTTGCTAGAGATCTCCGTCGTCGGGAATGTGGCCCTGACCCGCGGCTGGCAAACGTTTGCCGTGCGCGTGGCCTGAGACGGCGGTGCACCCTGCATTTCAAGTTTGATGGCGACACCACCCTCTATGTGAGGGTGTTCGGAGAAGACGGCCACCGCGTTGGGTGCTGCCCCAAAGACGAGGACGGCGGTCGGGTGCCCAGCCTCGGCGATGGTCGGGACGAAGATGAAGGCGGGCGTGAGCCATGTGTAGGACCGAACGTGTGTGGGGTGCAATGCGACCGCGACAGGACTGCTGTGAGTGTACCGCCTTTTTTCCTTTTAAACTAGGTGCTTTGCCCCCTCAAGAAAAATGTTGCTTCGCGCGATCCATCGATACTACTACTAGTAATCTGGTAATCCCGACTAAAACGGCGCGGCTGGGTCTTTTCCCGTGCGATATGCTGGAAGGTTGGCTTAGTTGAGTTTTTTCGATTTGTCTCGATTCAATAAAAAGCAGAGTTGGTGATGATGGTGTGCCTGTCATCCTGCAATATAGGCCGTCCAATCTATATCTAACGGATAGGAAGGAAACTATGACACTTTACCCGCACTCCTCTCCACATTTGCAGATAAGGCTTTCCCTCGTTCATCCTTTTCTCCCACAAGATCTTGATCTTCCGTGCACTAGTACTCCTACAATATGTATATTATTGTGAAAGTTCATATACACCGACCGAGATTAATGCAAACACGGCAGATTTTCATTACATTTCGAACTTTTATAAGACAGAAAAATAAAAGAAACCCGACCCTAAACCTATTCTACGGCGGCGACTGACGTCCTCCATCTGCGATCTCTATGTACGGGGGCGGGGTCACCTGTGAAGTGAAGGTGCGGTCTCCGGCGAGGAAGAGTAGAACACGGGATACGGACCGGCCAGTTGGCACACCATGCCCTGCCGCCTCCCATGCCCTACTCATCCTCGGAGGAGTCCCCGACCTCGGCGGTGCCGGACGTTGGACGGCGGCAAGTAGGACGCGTGGCTGACAGTGCTCCCATCATCGGCCGCCAGCATGGCCACCGCTTGTGCGGTCGCATCCGCGTCCAGCTACGCCGCTATTGCGTTGCGAGAGGCGACTTGAGTGAGGGCGGCGACCTCGATCTTCATCCCCGAAGACAAGATCTCCCGCAGAGCGTTCGCACTTGCGGTCATGGCGGATGTGGTGTCAGGTAGGAGGACGATGCGCTGTTGTGTGGAGGTTAGCTGGGCGTTGCCGCTTTAAGTAGCGCATTCCGGTGAGGCCAAGCATCCGGGTGCGTCATTAAGTCGCCGGAGTTGGTTCCTCGGGCACCGAGCCTCTTAACAACGACATACGAACGGACGGCATGAATGCGGGCAGCTGGCGCCGGCTGGGAACGCACCGCACGACGACGTGAGGGACGAGGACTTTGGTGTGCCAGGGTAGTCAGCTACAGTCGTGGCAACGTTGGATATGCCCTTTGCTCAAACGCGATCCCCGCATGCCATTGAAAAAGCAAGACGACCCGGCATGGTCTCAGGTCCAGAGGATGCAGTTGGCCGTGCTACACCACTCTGCGGACGCATCGCGGAGCCCCGTGCATCCTTGATGAGCTGGGTGTTGAGGTGTGTTTGGATTGTGGCAAAAGTGCACCTTACCAAAATTTTGGTCATGACCCAAAGATTGGTCTTTGTTTGGATGGTTGCCATTTCTTTGGCATGCCAATGAACTCTAGCCAACTCTAGTTCATTTTTCTTGCCAATCTCGGCCAAATCATGGGCAACCAATACCTCAACCAAAATTTTGGCTACCCAATGCTTTGATGGGGCAACCTTGGGCACAAACCAAACATACCGTTGGTCGTGCAACAGCACAAATGCCACCCTCGGCACACTGAAACCGACCGTGTCTATCGATGATATGAGCGTGTCGCTCACCGCGGTCGCCGTGTCCAGAGGCGGTGCTGGAGCTGCGCCCCGTTGTTGGCCCCAAAGACCCACATGAACGGTTGTCGGTGGCGAGGAAGTCGTGGGCCAGCTCCTCCATTGGACTAGTCTGCGCTACGTCGTCCCGACGGGTGTGCCCCACATGTCGTTTTCCCTGTTTTCCCGGCCATATTCGAGCATCAGTGCTCCGCGTTGCACATTAGGCCTTTCACTATGTAGGCCAAGCGAGACAACTTATTGTTTATTTGAGCCATTCAAGTGTAATCATGTGGCGTTTGCTTATTTCTCATTCCTCTCCAACCCTCTTCTCCATCGAACATGTCGCCCTCCAGTCGAGTCCATCCTCCCGCATGCCTCATTTGAACATTCTACCGAGTATCATTCGCATGTACCCACCCTAGTCCTCTTTCAATAGATCTCCGGACCCCGAGATGAAATCGAGAGGGAACGAGTGGGGGCACGTGACACCTAAGGCGGATTCAAAATTTTGAACCGGTGATCATAGCATCCGCAAATCATATATAAAGGGTGTTCAATGTTCGTTTCATTTTTGAACGTACAATATACTCCCTCCTATCCTTTCTACCTTACATATAAGTTTTATGTGTAGTCAAAGTATCTCTACTATGATAAAAAAGGTATCAACATTCAACAACGCCCAATCAATATTGTTAGATTCATATGTACTCCTAGATTTGTACTCGAGATGGTTTCCAATTTGACTATTGACAAGATTAATAGTACTCCTTTCACATAGGTGAGTAAGTCATCTTAGGCTGTGCACCGTGACCAAGGAGGAGGGGAAAACAAGAGACATTAATGTTTATTTGCTAATTAATAGTATTGCATGCAATGAACTAATCACTGCATGTCATGTTTGATAGTCTCAGGTCATTAAAAGCATGCACACCCTCATCTCTTATTGGTTCATATGTCAAGAAACAAGAAACGAGGTAGAAGTTAATGCACCGCGCCTACGTGTTTTGGGATTATTTGGTTTTCGTAAGATGACTTACACACCTAGACGGAGGGAGTACATGAGATGTATAATGTGAAAATTATATCATTGGAAACTCCTTTCACATACGAAATTGACGATATGCTTTGTGTAAGTTGCATGTCATATATTATTACTCTAATATTTGGTCAAAGTTAGCCTCAAAAAACACATTAGCCCCTGTATGTTTTGTGTAAGTTACATGTCATATATTATTACTCTAACATTTGTGTAAGTTGCATGTCATATATTATTACTCTAACATTTGGTCAAAGTAGTATAGTGGAAGTGGATCCTCTGACGTAGGTATCCCTGCCTTACCCTCCCTTTCGGTCACTTACTGGCGGATCCCATGCTTGCTAGGCCCCGCATGTCAGTTACTCAATGGGTTCGGCCACGTCAGGGGATCCTCATCCGTAGTATACTCCCTCTGTTTTTATTTACTCCGCATAAAACGGAGGGAGTAGTGGTATAATAAATGACGCGGGCGGGGGAGGGGGAGGGTTGTCGGTTTGCTCTCAACTTTGGTCCCACAAGCGAGCGAAAATGCAAGACGAAGCGCGTTCCATTCGGTGAGCGACGTGGAGGGTCCAGCGTGCCGGGCTGCAACGCGAACGCGACAGGAGCGATGTACAGTCAAAACCGATTGACCAGTCGTCACCGGAACCACTATTCACACCAGAACCTTCGCTGCTCGGCCTACGCCAGCCACTGCCCTAAAACCACACCAAATCTCTAGGCCATTCCCCCACCTTTCGATCCCCTAGCCCGCATCAAGCGTCTCCTAGTTCACCGGAAAGCCATGGTGCACCGCAAGATCACTTACTACAAGATGCTGACGCCGGAGTGCCGCGCAGAAATCGCGGCGGCGGTCGGCGCCACAGACCTCCGTTCCCAAGCAAGCTTTGCGGTGGGCCAATCCCCGAGTTCTCTGGAGACAAGCTACGAGGAGGAGGAAGCCGATCCAATCTTCACTGCGGAGGTCGCGGTGCAGAAGGCCCTCGATGGGTATGAGACGATGGACGTCGACTTCATGCCGGCGTCCGAGTCCCCCATGGTGCAGGCGGACCAGCGGTTCAACATGGCGATACCAAAGGAGGACCAGGAGGCAGAGGGTCAACTCGACGCGGAGCGCGCGCATGCCGCTACCATAGAGGCTCTCCTGCAGGCGGAACCGGATGTCATGGATGTGAACCGAGCGGCGGAGGCTCAACTTGAGGCGGTGCGCGCGGATGCCGTTGCCATCGAGGCCCTCCTGCAGGCGGAACCGGACGTCCTGGACATGAACCGGGCAGCAGAGGCTCGACTCAACGCAGAGGGCACGGATGCCGCTCTCATCGACGCCCTCCTGTGGGCGGAACCGGAAGTCCCGGACTTGAACCAGGCGGCAGAGGCTCGACTCGACGCGGAGCGCGCGGATGCCGCTCTCATCGACGCCCTCCTGCAGGCGGAACCGGAAGTCCTGGACTTGAACAGGGCGGCGGAGGCTTGACTCGACGCGAAGCGCACGGATGCCGCTCTCATCGACGCCCTCCTGCAGGCGGAACCGGAAGTCAGGGACTTGAACTGGGCGGCGGAGGCTCGACTCGACGCGGAGTGCGCGGATGCCGCTGCCATCGAGGCCCTCCTGCAGGCGGAACCGGACGTCCTCGACTTGAACCGGGCTATGCTCTCATCCGTGTAGAGCTCCCGCACGCTCCGCTTGAACGAGTAGCTAGAGTCCAAGGACAACCACAGTGCGGAGACTCACGTCGGCAGCGACGGCTGGTTCGCGCCGGCAGCCAAAGACGGTGAGACCTTCTCTTTCCGCGAGCAGTGATAGTTTTTCTTTATGTTGTTGTTTATATTATTATGGATCTTTTGCTGTGTAAAAACATACTATTTGTTATGCAAGTCGCCTGAGTCTACCATTTCAGGCGGTTGGATGAATATCCTACGTTAACCCTTCTTTCCTTCTTCCTCACCTCTTCTTCTTCCCCAACAGACCACCGCACGGGCCGTACGGATACTCCGGTTGGATAAACATACTCTATGAATGAAAATTATGTGTCAGCGATAGGATGGCTGAGTTTGGTTTGTTCACATGCGACAACACGTGTCAGTGAGGGTGCGTTCCGTTGGTTGGGTTTGCGGCGTGCAGGAGCGAAGTGTGTGGATGCGGTGCGACCACGGCGTGCAGGAGCGACCGTGTGAGGGTGCGGTGCGACCGCGACAGCCGTGCGCAAGTGTACCTCCTTCTCATTTTGAAAACTTTAGGCAAGCTTGGCAAAAATGTGTGGCGAAGTTTGGCAATGCAAGGCCTAGACCCAAACAGGATAAGTACGTACTACCTCTGTCCGGGTTTATTGGTCCCCATTGTATTTCGTGCCAAATTTTGAACATAGATTAAACTAAGAAAATGTTCACGCATGTCACCAAACATTATATTTTTCAAAACTATGTTCAAATACGAATCCAATGAGATAATTTTTCTTGACATGCATTAACATTTTGTTAGTTAAATCTTTAGTCAAAATTTGGCACAAACTATAAAAGGGCCTATAAACCAGGACGGAGGTAGTACGTACTAGGAGTACTAGTGTTAAAAAAGAAAGGCGGGGTTTTCCTTCGATACAAATCCTCGTTTCATGTGTCAATTAATGCGTATTTTTTTCTCGAAAGACCAAAGAGCTAACATCTCACTCCTCATCGCTTGATTAATGCAGCGCCATGCAAACGAACCTTCTCACTTCCGCATGCATGCAGGGGATATTAATGTCCTTGGTTGCTAACCCCATCAATTTTGCCTCGAATAGTGTTAGTGGCCCTTTGCAAATTGTAATTTTGATATACTGGCCTTGTGTACAAAAAAAATGGAGGTAGTAACTATATTTGAATTCCTTGCCCATTGCGGTGACATCGACGACTTTTTTTTTGTGGTTTGGCGAAGTGCGTTCGACGGAGAACACCATTGAGGGAGACCACGGTAAGTCGTTCGCAAGTGCCACCTGCAAGCCGAGACAACCGCCTTATTTGCATCCAGGAAGTCCTTTACTAGTACTACCTCCGTCCGGGTTTATTGGTCCCCATTGTATTTCGTGCCAAATTTTGACCATATATTAAACTAACAAAATGTTCACACATGTCACCAAACATTATATTTTTGAAAACTATGTTCAAATACGAATCCAATGAGATAATTTTTCTTGACATGCATCAACATTTTGTTAGTTAAATCTTTAGTCAAAATTTGGCACAGACTACAAAGGGGACCTATAAACCAGGACGGAGGTAGTACTACTACTAGGAGTACTAGTGCGGTGAGATGGTTTCCCGAAGAAGACGATGGAGAAGTGGAGTCAGCGAAGAGTGAAATGATAGTTGCTTCGTCCGTGCTTTGTGATTTGACGCCTCACTGGTTTGTGATTTGTGATAGAAGGGACAGGGGAGTAGACTCTGTGCTCTATACTGTACTACTCCTACATGCGTCCAAGAATGGGAGAAAGAGGAGAGACGTTGCATTTTTCTATTCCTTCAATCAATCAATCAGGGAGCTTCGGTTCCATCTTTTTGGCTTTGGCAACGCCGTCCACAATGGTTCCCACGATGCCAAAAGCTATTTTCACATTTGGCTACACATTGTGGATGCCCTTAACCGTACCACTTGGTTTTGCTCCTGTGTGCTATCTATACAAATCTCAATTATATTGATCTAAAAAGTTATAGAATCAAAGATTAGTAAAAAGGAGGTGATTTTGCCGCGCAGATGGCGGGGGAGGTTTCTTATTTTTGGAGGACATTGTCTTTGCGGTTTGCTAACATGCGGTCCCACGTGTCAGTGCTTTACCAAGCTGATCCACGTCCCACATGAGGCAGAACAACGGCAGAAGCAACACGTGGTTAAGTTTAAGAAGATGAGGGAGAAGCGACCAAGCTGATCCGCATCCCACATGAGGCAGAACAACGGTAGAAGCAACACGTGGTTAAGTTGAAGAAGATGAGGGAGAAGCGGATTCAGCAGCGAGTGAAATGATGGTTGCTTCGTCCCTCCAACTTCTTTTTTTAGCATTATTACTTCGTCCCTCCAACTTAACTGCAGGACAGGTGCAACTTTGTGATTTGATGCCTCATTGCTCATTACTACGCCGGCGCCATGACTGGGGTGCTTCACCCCGGCTGCTCTGCATTGTATTCCGGTATGGCATGTGGACCCGGTAGCTTGATGTACCACATGTCGGCGAAAGGGACTAGAAGATTTATGAAAGCGAGCGCTCCACTTTTACAACGGAGGAGTAGACGACATGACGGCCCAGTGAACTGTCACTTGTACTGTATAGTACTATAGTTTTGCTATTTCGCACGATCCATCGATACAAACCTGATTAAACAGGAAAGGGCGGGATTTTTCCCGCGCGGTAGATGATACTGGCCATACATTTCAAAGGAAATTTTAATGTATGCAAACTGAATAATTATAAGTAACAATATGATATCTAGTAAAACTAAAAATACATATGATTTATTGTGTTAGAGTGTAGTAGTAGTGCTGTATTGCATAGTTGTTAGATGTAACATGCGAGAACGTGTAGAGATGTAGTTTTGGAGGGCCTACAGAGAGAAAAGCGTAGTATGATCACCGAACTTCAGAATAAGCTGATTACAGTCACTATATGCGTTTTGCGGTGATTATCCGGTCACTTGCTCACAGTTCAGCATCGGATTGCACTCTGTTGACCGGCCAAATAGTCTGCATGGCGCCATGTTGACTAGTTAAATTGACCACGTTCCTTGTGGGTCCCACCTGTTAGTTCGCATAGGGAAAAGGTCAGATAAACACAAATTTACGCAGGCGCGACAAGGCTCCAACCCGTGCGCGGGAATCACCTGGTTGTGTTTGTGTCTGTCAGGGCCTGATGTGTGCGCATGCACGTGTAGGTTGAGCACTTGAGAGTGAGAGTATGTGTTGGTCGTGTGGTGTTCTGGTGTGTGTATGCATGCGTGCGTGTGTGCGTGTGAGTGTTGCGTGCGTGTGTGGCTGCGTGTGTACGTGTGAGTGTTGCGTGCGTGCGTGGGTGCATGTGTTTGTGTGAGTGTTGCGTGGATGGAGTTCGTGTGCATGCGTCCGTGTGTGTATAATCACCACACCAGCTCCTGTGTGTTAAAACAGACGGCTCAGCATACCAATACAAGGCCACCTTGTCCGCTGTGCTCGCGGTCATGACTTCGCACCACCGTCAAAATATTTTGTTGTTGTTTGTTTTCATTCTTACTAGCAAGATGCCCGTGCGTTGCACGTAACATCAAGATGCATTTGTATGACTTGTTTATCTTGTGAGAGAAAAGGATGAACGAGGGAAGGCCTTATTTGCAAATGTGGAGAGGTGTGTGGGTACCTTTTTGCAAAATTGCCATAATTTCTTTCCTATCCGTTAGATATAAATCAGACGACCTATATTGCAGGATGACAGGCACACCATCATCACCAACTCGGTTTTTTATAAGAGTGTATTTTATGTATTTTATAATAGTGCATTTGTAGAGTAGATACAAGTCGACAGGTGGGCATGATGTTAGTGTGATAATGTGATGCAACACTAGATCAGGTGCCACGTGGAGCGTTCAACTGGTCAACTAGTCATGTCATGAGCAAATACGAAGTTGTACGGTGAGCCCGTGACTGTATAATAACCACTAAACGTAAACGGTGACCGTAATGAGTGGATTATGAAGTCCAATGTATGTATCGTGCTTTCACTTCAAATACAATGATCGTCATTGCATATATCGTGAGAGAAAGATGAAACACGCGTGAATTTTGTGGGGGCTTACTTTTAGAGGACATGGAGATAGTTTTGTGTGCATACGTGAAAGGAGCGTACAGGGGGGGTATGCGATGGAGAGAGAGATGCTCTTCGTTTCTCTTTATTATGACTAACTTTGTATATAGTATAAAAATATACAAATTCATAGTGCGGAATAAATATCATTGTGGGCACAATGTAATGCAAATTAGCGTTCGTACTCCTCCATATAACTTTGTAATGTTGTATATATGTAGAAACTCTAAAATAATTTTTTGGCCACACTTTATTCAAAAAGAATGTTGTATGCGAAATAAACCTGAAAGAGGGCTTTTTAGATCAATGGGGTATGTGATGTAACATGTGTGAATGTGTAGTTGATGCATTTGGCGGGGCCTAGAGAGGTATGTGTGTGTATTACGTATTCGGGAGAGGCATGCATAGAAGGGCCGACGGGGGGGGGGGTGGGTGGGTGGGAGAGATAGCACGAGAAATGAGGGTGGTGTAGAGAGAGAGAGAGACGAATATGACGTCACGACAAGAGATTCCATTCCCTTGAGTGTGTATATGCAAGGGGGGAGGGAATAGAGGCACCAGGAGAATTTTTCTGTGTGTGTGGTGTTTGTGTTGGTATGTGTGGGTGTGAGAAGATAATGAGACGTGGGGGCAGAGGGTGTGTCACCGCGTGAGGTCCGGTGGGTCGAGCTGAGGCCCTTTGTTCGGTTCCGCCCTGCGCCACATTGGTCGGCCCATGACACATCTAGGAAGACCCATGGATGACTAGTCGTACAAGACAAAGATAGCAGAATTGTGAAGGACTCTGTGTCCACTGACAAAGCTGGCTAGGATTTGTAACCCTAGGTTCTCGGACTAAGGTAACCCCTTTATCTCTGATATTACTATTCATCCAACCTAACTTTAAGGGGCATCCTACAAAATGCTCTGCTAGAATCATACTCGTCGATTAGGAAGAGAGGTGTGACATAATGCGTGAGAGACATGCGTAAAGATAATGTGCGTACATGATACATGTAGGCAGGTCCATGTATATAGAAAGGGTTGAGGAGGATTGTGCGTGTGTATGTTTGCGAGAGGAAGAGTTCTTGTGATAAAGGTTAGTGAAAACGGTTGTAAATGGTTACGAGAGGGAGGGAGGGTTATATCTAGAGAATGTGTGCGAGAAAGACACCTCGGGAGAGAGTGTGTGAGCATGTGTGAGAGACCACCGATGCAGAGTGAAACTACACATAAAAGACTGCTCTACACATTGATTAAAGATATAAATTGTATCCAAATATTAGGATGGGATCATGATATTTGCAATTCACGTAAGGAGCGGTCATTGATCCATCAGACATCTAGATTCTATCGAATTTGAGCATGTCTATGTTATTATTCGACACAATTGATCCACATAGCTAGTATTTTGAACTCTAGACAATGCATCTCTTTAGCAATCTAATATAAACGTGAGTATAGTTCATGTTGTGTGTGTAAAGCACATTATACATACGAAAGTTACACAATGGACATTTATAAATAGCTACCTATGAACTAGTATACATTTGAATTCAACCTAAGGTGGTTTAAAAAAATCGAATTCAACATGAAGTCCATTCAATTATTTGAATTTGATATCATGGCATTTTTAAACCATACCTAAACTATGGGGGTACCAATCTTTGCTCTGATTTTGTACATAATAGCATATGTAGTTGTGTACAAAATAGATTCAAATTTAGCTCCTCCATTCCAAAATAATCGTAGTTATAGGATTTTCAAGTGTCAAAATTCAAAAGGAAGCGGATAATTTAATGAGGTTTTCAAACATACAAGGTCAAATATAACGTTGTCTATTTAGGTCAATCCTCATAGTTCAAGAGTACTCTAAACGTGAATGCTTGTGTTTCAAAATTTTGAACGAAGCGCTAAAAGATCCTCTACTCGCCCAAAACCGCGTGAGACCAATGTTTGGTAGTACAAGGAAATTACTTTCCTAATAACTCCGACCTGTGAAACCTACCAGCCCGACGTCCAAAGGTCTAAACCGGGGTAGGTTTGTAGCTTCATCTAGACGCCACACAACCGCCTCCGAAAAACATTCATACACAATGGCCGCCTAAGCACACATGCGCGCGGCCGAAATCGCTCCCCCCACTATTTGGGACACCTGGGATTACCATCCTACCCCCGACCCGCAGTAGGTCCGAAATTTAAGAGGGGGCAAAGTTTGTACTTTCCCCAAATTTCAAACAAGCGCGTCCCATCTTCTGTTCAAAAAAGCCAAAAACAAGCACGTCCCAGACCGAAACATGGTTCCCCCCACCCGTCCGATTCCCCATTCGTACTCCGTGGGCGCCAAAACTACCTCTCCACCAGCCGCGAAACCCCGGCATCCTCCGTCCGCCACCCCATCACACCCATCAACTGCCACCCTCCTCCACCACGCCGGAGCCGATACCCCGACGTCATCGTCGCAACGTCAACCGCAACACCCTCCACGGCTAGTAGTTGAAGCAGAGGTCGGGCCGTCCGTACCCGAGCTAGTTCAACCACGCCGTCCTATGCCTCACCGCTGCCGCTCCAACTTCGCCACCCTCCACCGCACCGGAGCTGTTCCAGCTACGCCGTCCTTCGCCGCCTCGGATCTGCTTCCCCTCCGCCGATATACAGCCACGACAACACAGTCAACAATTTGGCCATGGGTTCATCCAAGCCTGCACCCTCCAGAACATCGGATTCCCCGGTAAAAACAAGAAGATCGGCGCGACATTTGGAGGTGACCACACCGGCAACCGAAGAAGGTACTCCTCTTCCCTTATTCGTGCAAATCTTACGTCTTTGCTTGCATGGTATTCATCCCATAGAAGACACTAGTTGACCGCTTCTTCTTGATACTAGATGTTCCTAGTAACTTGCGATGCACAAGGTTTCTCCTCATATACTATTTCACCTTAGCTAGAGGTCCGTTGCCCCCTTGAATTTCAATTCCTGGCCAGTTGATTCCCAATTAACGGAAGCATTCCCCGGCGTAACAGGCGCTAGTACGACTATTACGCCGGGGAAGCAGCGCCTTGGTGTTTATCTTAGGGGCGTCTGTGGCCTAGAGCTACTGGCGCCCGATCTGGAGGTCGGCCGGGATTAAAGGGATGGCTTGGGGGCGCTGCCAAGCACGATGGTGGTGTGAGGTCGATGGGAGGGCGGGGCGGCGGAGGCACGGGTCTGGGCCGGTGGTTGCTGGCGGTTCATGAAAGATCGTCAACAGTGACTGGCGGGAGGTAGACGAAGGCTATTTACCCTTTCCTTATAGATCGGACGGTTCATTAAAAAAAATCGACTAACCTATTTATTTTCAGTTGACTGTTATCTTAGATATGACCAGATGTGGTGGTGTGCTGGAGGAGTACCTGCATTTCCTGTGCTCATATATTACAAAATCATACGGAGTAGAATCTAATTTTGTTTGCCATGCAATGTTGTAGAGCTATCATATGTCTCCTGTCATTTATTTTTAAGCCACCTGCTATCTGCTACTTTTACAGTGCACTAGTTTTGCACATACTTCACCCATACTCTCACTATTGTGTTTTTATGCAAGGGTATTTCAGACTCTCCTGCCAAAAGAGAAGCAGCAAAGAAAAGAGAGAAGTCGCTCCAGCTTGGTATACGGGTAGGCAAGACACGTTACAACGCTATAAAGGGTGCAGTGTCAGCAGATGGAGACGGTAAACGTAGCTCTGTAGTTGATGACCTTGCTCGCAATGAACCACCATCCCAGGTGCTTGCTTTAACTTCGCGGTGTCATATGTGGTTGCATGTTGGTTTCTAGCTTGTATTCGAAAGGCCGAACTCGGTCTTTATTAAGATAAGGAAAGATATTTTTTACATGAACCACCATCCCATGAGCACCAGAAGACAAATAGCTAGTCAGGGCACTGGCCGAGCTAGTGACAAGCCCAACAAAGACATGCATCACCTAGAAGCCAACTAAAAAGCCGCGATGGTGGCGAAGCAGCCCGCCTCCCACCAGGCTCTCAGGTCCTAGATGATCATGTTCACCACTCCAGCCGGATGTCTAGCTTGTATTGCTTCCAATTTGGTTAATTTGCATCTGCTTAGCTTACACATTATACCTTTAAATATGACATGCCTTTCTGTTTTTGGTACATACTAGTACATCTGTGTATTAACCATGTTCTTACATCAAACTAATGTTCTTGTGTATCCCTCATCAATCACTTATGACGAGGCAGGCAGGCAAGGGGACTACTCCTTATTTAAAGAATGCAGCGTCAGCCTCCCAACATGATTCTCAAGAAACAGAAATGCTAGATGAAGATAGTGAACATAGTCTGTAGTTGATTACAACATTTCCCCTACACTAGCATTGCAGGTGCTTGCTCTAACTTGGCAGCGTGATATGTGGTTGCATGTTGCCTATGGTGTCTAGATTGTAATTCTTCCAATCTGGTTAAACTGCATGTGCTAGTCTACTTAGCTTATACTCCTGTAAATGTGACATTATACCTGTTAATGTGACATGCCTTCCTGTATTTAGTACATAGTACATCTGTCTATTAAGCATGTCCTTACATAAAACTATTGTTTTTTTGTATCCCGCATCAATCAATATGACGAGACACCTTTAGTATATGCAGTGCGATATTAGTTGCAACTTTCATATGATTTATAGCATGCGCTGCTTCTAATTTGTTGAAATTCCATTTATGATGGGACGCTTTTAACTTGGCAGTCATATTGGTTGCATCTTTCATGTGGTGTCTAGCTTGCATTGCTTCTTATTTGCTGGATGGTTTCTGCTTAGTTTGCACAAACAATGGTGAACATGCCATGCCGTCCTGTTTTTCGTACATATTCCATCCAGGTATCATGTGTTTGCCTTACATCAAAGTAGTGATTATCAGTATCATGCATGAATGAGTTCTGAAGAGAGAATTTTATTGCTTTTTCTTGTCGGTTTTACTTGACAATTCAAAATCAATAAAGCGGAAGGAAGTTAGCAAGGCAGCGGATAAAGGTGCTCCTTCCAAACGGAGGGCCTCTACAGTTTCTACTCCTCCACACCCCCAAGATGATTTCCAAGACAACACATGCATAGACACTCAACAAAGCTGTGTTTATGATGAGCACATCTCCCCTAGTGCAGCATCACTGGTGCTCCCTCTAACTTGGCACTGTTATATGTGGTTGCATGTTATGTGTGATGTCTAGCTTGTATTGCTTCTAATTTTGTTGAATTCCATCTGCTTACTTTACACATTATACTTGAATAAGACACGTGTTCCTGTTTCTAGAACATACAATATCTGTCTATCACACCATGTTCTTACATCAAATTACTACTGTTGTGTAACCTGCAACAATCACTTATCATAAGACACGTTTGACTTCGGAGTGTGATATAGGTTACATCTCACATTCTTTTCTAGCTTGTACTACTAATTTGTTGAAATGGCACTTATGACGAGACAGTTTTAACTTGGTAGAGTGATATTATTTGCATCTTTCATATGGTGTCTAGCTTTCATTGCTTCTAATTTGTTGAAATGCCTTCTCCTTAGTTTACACATCATAAGTTGTGAATATGCAATGCTGTGAATATGCAATGCTGTGAATATGCAATGGCACTAATGACGAGAGACCTCTAACATGGTAGTGTGATGTTGTTTGCATCTTGCATATGATTTATTTCTTGTACTGCTTCACATTTGTTTAAACGCCATTTATGATGAGACACTGTTAACTTGGCAGAGTGATATTTGTAGCATCTTTCATATGGTGTCTACCTTCCATTGCATTGCTTCTAATTTGGTGAAATGTCTTCTTCTTAGTTTACACATCATAGTTCTGGTTATCTCTTCCGTCCTGTTTTTCATACATATTACATCCTCCTATCATGTGGTTGTCTAACATCAAAGTTTTATTCGTCTGCATTACACATCAATTTGTTCTGAAGAACTAAATTTTATTCTTTTTCTTGTCGGCTTGACTTAACATGGCACAGAGAAAGAGGCAGAAATAGAGAATGGCAGGGAATGAGAAGCGGATGAATCCTGCAGATTCTGTTGGTACTGATGTTGCAATAGAAGGTCAAAGTCCAGTGGAAAATTCTACAAACATGGCATCCCATGCTACACGAACTACAAAAAAGCCAAACAGAAACAAATAGCTGCCACCAAACAAGCAGAGACAGCCCTAGTTCTTGCAACACCTACTACAGTACTACCAGCTGCACGACATACTCGTGCGTCAACTGAGCTAGCAGCACGTTCCCAAGCTCCCTTGCCACCTGACACTACTTCCCAAGCACTCTTGACACAAGACGAGTTGGCAATATCATATGAACCTTGTGAGCTTCAACAGCAAGAAGGTAGTTGCTGGAGTCAAGTTACAGTTGCATGCTTCTTTATATGTAGTCTCACAATTTGATGTACACTAACACTTCCTATGTTTGTTGTTGGACTAGCACCTAGGCGCAAGAGGAAACAAACATCAGGGATAATGCTCGATAGGTTAACTAAATCTAGAGGAGGAAGAATGGAGATCCGTTTTGAGGTAGGTTTAAAAAGGCCACGTGATGCTACAGAGTCAGCCAAGTTAGTATCAGAGGCAGCGGTTGCCGTTAGGTGTCATGTACGTATCCTCCCAACATGCATTCAGTACAGGAATGACAAAGACGAAACCCAGTTCAACACCTTCCTCGACCATTTATCTGTAAGTATGGTTATGTATGGAAACTAGTAATATCATCTTGCTCTATCCCATACTTTCTAGGTTGCTGATAATTAGACTCCCATAATTTTCAACAGATGAGGTTCAAGTTGGATAGCCAAGATGATGCAACCAGACAAGCTTGCACCCATGTTTTCATGTCTACTCTGCGACAGTATTGGTATAACTTGAGGAAAACTCACTTTGAAGGCAAGGCTAACAATGAACTTTCCCAAACATCTCCAGTGGAAAATATATCGGATGAAGACTGGAGGGGCCTTGTTAAACAGTGGTCTGATCCGAAGTATCAGGTACATTATATATATGTGATCAGATCACATGTTGAAGTCCTATTGACGCATGTGCCACACAAATCTATCTTCTTGTAGGTGAACTGTTCAAAGAACAAGGCCAACCGTACGAAAGTGAAATTCCAACAGACGACGGGATCTCGCAGCTATATTGTACACTGCGAGGCTCTTGTAATTAGCTATTGTTTCACTCTTTTCGCTGTACCATATTATCAGATCTATATTGACTTGTTCGAAATGCAGAGGAAAGCCCGCAAGGACCAAAAAGTACCTAAACTAAATGTTGTGGAAATCTTCAAGACTGTCACACCAGCAAGAAGAAGGGCATGACTACACCAGTCAAAGCCGCTGTTGTAAGTCCTTAATCCTCATGCCTTTTAACTACTACTTACTCTGACTTGTGCCTTGAACTGCATGGTTTGCAGCCAATGTCTATTACTCTTTTCAATATTATACACAATTGTCTTAGCGTATCATTGCACCTTACAAGGTTTAAAAGGGAGGAGTGATGTTCCTTTGATCTTGACCCGTAATCTAGTTCCGTGCTGGACTTTCCCACACAACGTTACAATTGCATGTTTGTCTGTTCTCAGTTGTTTTGTGATATGAATGATGTCATACTATGCTTACCGTATTATAAACTTTGTCTCGTTATCCTTAGCCCTCAATACAATGTGAAGAAATAGACAATACATTAGCGATGGTACATGGTCATATGTTTGGAACCTTGTTTTATTATGTACTTTGCAATAAAATACAACTAATATTTTACATGGGTTCACCAGAATAAGTTCTGTATATAGACCAAAGCTATTTTGTTTGGTTTTGCTGCCTCCTTAATATCTTTTGTTCTGGTACTACTAATGTAAAACCTCAACTTTTCAGCGAGCTATGAAAAAAATGGTGGAACCGCCACCTTTTGAAGGTGGCGAGGCAACTATAACCGCAATGTCAGCTCTTGCTGCAGTGGGTCAGTACCTGTCCACTAACAGTGCCAAAAGCACGTTCCTGCGTAATACTGGGTTGGTTGTTAAGGCAATATAGTCCAAACTGCCTCATGATCAAGATATGCAAGCTCAAAGCAATGTTGTATCTGCGCTCCAGTCACAAGTCCATTCCCTAACAGAGGCCCTTTGAAACAAGGAGAAACATTGCTCAATGTCGTCAAGATATGCATGGTTTTGAAACTAGACTATCAGATATTTGCTATTTTGTTCAGGAGAATAGGGGAAATGAAGGCGAGGGTTATGGTGTTCCATCGGACAATACAGCATGAAAATGTAACAATCAGGTCAAATGAACCGAGCTTCTGAACTTCTAGTGGTGCATTTATCTGCTGGACTGTTAAGTTTTATGCCAACCTTCCTTTTGTTATATAGTTGTAATTTGTTTTGGTGCAGTACAAAATTTATTCTTAACGTGCAGCCACCGGCTGAAGAAAACAGCAAGCCATTTTTGTATAGTGTAGGGTGTTCCCTATATTTGCACTAGTGGCAATCTTTGATGCCGAGTGGATGTAATCTGTGCAATCGCCTTAATAGCCTAGCGTTAGTTTGGGCCTTATTTATTTCCTAGTCTTCTTTTTCCCTGGTTTGCTAGTGGCCACAACTACCCATGGGCCATATACGGGCCGTAGGATCCATGGGTCTCCTATGGGCCGTCGATAAATGGGCCTGTAATCGATGGGTCTCGGGCCGTCGATAAATGGGCCTAGGGCCGTCGGATAAATGGGTCTACATGGGCCATAATCGGGCGTAATTGGTATCGGCCCAGCACGGTAACGGGCCGTTAACAGGCCGTAGGACTGTGAAAGCTTAATTCTGTCACAGGCATAACGGGTCGTTAATGGGCCAGAATATAGGACGGGCTGGCCAGAAACGGGCCGACTCTTGCCGTGGGCCGAATTTGGCCCATTAGGGTAACAGTCCAGTAACAGGCCGACTCTTGCCATGGGCCGAATTTGGCCCATTTGGGGAACATGCCAGTAATGGGCCGACTCTTGCCATGGGCCGAATTTGGCCCATTAGGGGAACAGGCCAGTAACGGGCCGGAAGTAATCGAGGGCCGAAAAGGAGCCCAAGAACGTATGGGCCGTCAATAGGCCGAAAGCTAACACGGGCTGGAAATGGCCCATGTAAATCACGGGCCGTTAATGGGTACAAAGAAAATTACTGTTCATTATGGGCTAGAGTCGCCGTGGGCCTGTAAAGGGCCGAAAGATACGAAGGCCTCATATGGGCCAAAAGACGTTGTGGGCCATACATGGGCAGAAAATGAAATGGGCTGGTGTTATATTTGACGGGCCACATGACGTTGTTGGGCCGATTTCTTTTAGTGCCTAACGGGCCGTAAAATGGGCTATTTGCGAAGAGACCGTGTTAGCAGGCTTTTCATGGGCCAGCCCGTTAACTTTTGACCAAGTCAAACGGGCCGGCTTTGTAAGCTAAATGGGCCAGTGGTGGGCTGTGGCACGTGTCGACATATCATAGGCGCCTATCTGACCCACTGACGAGCTGACACGTGTTTCGTCCGGCCAATAAGAATTTTACAGGTGGAAATTTCCCATTGGTCGGGGCTGTTAACGGGTTATCGGATCCAAAACCCGACCCGATAGCTTAACGGTGTTCCGTTATGGTGGATGCCACGTGTCGGTCACCCTTGACGGAAGCACTTCTGTGACGCGCGATTTATCGTCATGGAAGTGGACACTTCCGTGATGATAATTCTGGTAATGTCATGGAACACTTCTACGACAGCACAGGTATGACTATCTTGATTCTGTCATAAATTTGTCATGGATGTACATGCATGACAAAAAACGCGACCTACTGTGACAAACACATATCATCACGGAAGTGTATTTTTTTGTAGTGTTCTGTTGCCTCATGGGAGGAGTTGTGCAACCTCTTCCTCGCCCATCATGCTACGCCGGCACCCCCGGTCGTCGCAGCTCTCCTGGGCAGATCGCAGGCACCACCTTCAAGCCGCCACGTCAAGCCGTTCGTCCTGTCGACGTTCTGGGAACGGGGGTCCCCAGACTTGCCTGCCTGCGGCCTGCGGCGTGGCTCAAAGGGGGCCCAGCACAGCCCATCTTCATAACCACAAGCTCAAGACCCTCGCAAGGGGCCAAGCCTCATGGGGTGGACGACAAGGAGCTTCTTCAGACATGGCCTCATCAGGCGAGCTCACGAGGAGGCGGAGAGTTCAAGACAGGGTACTCCCATGACGCAAGCCATGACGACCAAGGGCGCCAGTCGGGTGCCAGCCCGCGCAGTGTCCTCCTTTCCTCTTTGGTGCAAAGGGAGCAAGCGCAGGCGAGAGCATCAAGAAAAGGCATCCGTTTCGGTGCAACAAGACCAAGACCAGCCCAACGGCAGGAAGGAAGTCATTGTGGAGCCCAAGCAGGCGTCACCACCAGAGCCTTTGGCAGGCGAGGACCAACTTTAGTCAGGATAGGTGTACCCGCTGTTCCTCTTCAAAATGGCCAATTGTTGGCGCCCTTCCCGCTCAATATTTGGGGAGAGGCCCAGGGCCTTTGCCTATAAATAGGACTAGCCACCCCCAGGGTAGAGGCATCTGGATCCACACCAAGAAACCAGTAGATAGAGCGACTGAACTTCTCCTAGCAGTTCATCGCACCAGCCTAGAACAGACCCTCGCGAGGCTGTTCTTCCTTGTATTGTTCATCATCAGCCCAAGAGGCAATACACCACACCACACACTGGAGTAGGGTATTACACCACAATGGTGGCCTGAACCAGTATAAACCCTGTGTCTCTTGTGTTGTTTCTTCCGTAGTTTAGATCCTAGCGATTCAGCGAGGAGCAGGTAGATAGAGGGAGAAATCTCCGTGCGCACCCTAGTGTTCGAACCTCAAGGGTCTGCCGGAACCCGAAATCCGACATTTGGCGCGCCAGGTAGAGGTGCGCCAGAATTCGCCTCCCGTCGCCCTGTTCTTCTCCGACCATCGCGTTCATGTCTGACGCTCGTCGGGCCCACGCCGAGCGCCGAGCCGCCCTCGCTTCCTGCGTCGCCCAGACGGCTCCCGTCGGCGGGCGCCCCTATCGTTCCCCGTCACCTGCCATCAACGCCGCCATCGGCCCGGCGGGGAACGAGCAGCAAGCATCGTCCCAGCACCCATCCATGAGGCGAGACGGCCGCACCGCTACACCCTCGCTCACCCCTGCTGGTTCTTCGTCCCGCGCGCCCTGCGCGGCCATGGAGGCTCGAGCTGCGCTCATCGCGGCAAACGAGCTCCTGCGCTACCGCCCAATCGACGACGTCTACGAAGAGTGGCTCGGCCGAGTCGCTGAGCTCGTCCGCGCCGCTGGGGGCTCCCCTGTGTCGTCCTTCTTGTTGCACCGCGCCCCGCCCTGCGCGGGCAACGAAGCTCCTGGGGCGCCTCAGCCGCCTCCCCCTCGAGAAGGTGCCCTGGCCCCAAGGCGCGTGGCCCCTGAACGGAACCCGCTCCGTCCGGTGCCAGCGCGGCAGGAGCAGAGCTGCCAAGAAGTCCCTCGCCCTCGAGAAGTCGCTAGCGCACTCCCTGCTCCAGCACGTCAAGACCCCGCGCTGCTCCCAGCCGCAGTGCATGGGGACCCACAGGACCAAGCTCTTCGTCGCCCAAGGCCTCCTGTGGCCACAGCATGCTGCCGTGCCTTCACCCCCGAGCTACGCAGCGTCGCGTGGCCCGGCAAGTTCAAGCCAGACCTGCCTCCCCGCTACGACGGCACGGCTGACCCTGCAGAGTTCCTCTAGCTCTACGAGCTGGGCATCGAGGCCGCCAACGAAGACGAGAAGGTCATGGCGAACTGGTTTCCCATGGCGCTCAAGGACGGGGCACGCACCTGGCTCCTGAATCTGGCTCCAGGAACGATCTCCTCCTGGGACGAGATGTGTACCCGCTTCATCGCCAACTTCAAGGGTACTCGCGACCGGCCACCCGCCGTGAGCGACATGCGCCGTATCAAGCAGCAACTAGGGGAAACCCTGCAGAAGTACATCCAGCACTTCAACAACGCGCACCTCAAGATCCCCAAGGTGACCGAGGAGGCCATCATCTTAGCCTTCTCCGACGGCGTGCGCAACGTCAAGATGAAGGAGGAGCTGGCGATGCATGAAGACCTGTTCAACTTGGCGACCAAGTGCGCCAGGGCTGAGGAAGGGCGCCTCTCCCTCCTCGAGCTGCCTGCCGCAGACCCAGAAGAGAAGAAGCCCAAGGCCAAGGACGTGAAGCGCAAGGGGGCTGCCGTACTCGCGGCAGAGCCAGACACCAAGCGGGGCAGAGATCAGCCCGAACCCTCCAAGGGCAGTCGGTACTGCATGTACCACGACCTCCACACCCACAACACCAATGAACGCCAGGAGCTCCGGGCCGTGCGTGAAGGAAGGGTCGGCCGACGTCCCGACCGCAGCGACCGGGGCTACGGCCGAGGAGGAGGAAGGAACATAGGACGCTGGGAAGACCGCGGCCCACGCCAGGGGTGGCGCGACCAACCTCGCGAGGATCGTTGGCAGGACCCGCCTCGGGAGGGAGGCTGGAGGGATCAGCCTTGCAAGGATCGCCCGCAAGGGAACGCAGGCCTCCCACCGCTGCCGCCACAGCCAAGAAGAATTGAGGACCATCATCAGGACGAGGGGGCTGGGGGCTTCCAGGAACCACGCACGATCGCCTGCATCCTGGGCGGAGCTCAAGCCCCAGCCTCTCAGCGCATCTTCAAGCAGTTCGCCCGTGAAGTAAATGCAGCCCTCCCCAAGCTCGAGGCCACGCGCCCTCTCAGGTGGTCGGTGTGCGCCATCACGTTCAGCTCAGCGGATCAGCTCAAGTGCGCGGCCACAGCCGGAGTCCTCCCGATGCTTTGTTCCCCAATCATCAGCAACGTGCTAGTCACCAGGACACTCATCGATGGCGGGGCAGGGCTCAACGTCCTGTCCGTGGAAACATTCAACAATCTCCAAGTGCCCTACAATCAGCTTCAGCCAACCATCCCTTTCTCCGGAGTCATCGATGGCTCCACGGCCCCGATCGGGCAGGTTCGCCTCCCTGTGACCTTCGGGGCACGCGACAACTACCGCACCGAGCTCATCGACTTCGACGTCACCCACATTCGCCTGCTGTACAACACCATCCTCGGGTACCCGGCGCTGGCCAAGTTCATGGCCATAACCCACCACGGCTACAACGTCCTCAAGATGCCAGGAAGTGGCGGGGTCATCACGGTGCTCTGTGAAGAGAGAGACACAGTGTGCTCCCTGGAGCGAGCCTTTCAGGCCGCATCACTGGAAGACTTGGACCGCGGAAGTAGGAGGCTTCCCGAGGCCGCCCCCAAGAAGAAGAAGACATCATCCGGCCCGGCCCCTCAGGAGGCAGGCCCCTCAGGGCCCGCGCCTTCTCAGGGGGAACCTCCTTCCATCGCATAGGGAAGCACGCCCGGCGCCCTCCTCAGGCAGGGCTCAGGGGCTCTCCCCTGGAGGGCCGCCGACCTTGCCGAGGCCACGAGGGAGGCGCTTGGGCACCACGTGGAGGCGTGTTTCGAAGCACGTTTCCCTTAAGAAGGAGTAAGACAAAGAGGGCCAAACCCTCAGGAGTTCATCAGCAAGGCCATTCAGGAGCTACAGGAGTCAAGAGTCATGAGAGGCAGCCGCCGCCTACCCGCTGTGGCCCCCCATCCAGGCGAGGATGGTGGGCTGCGCGTCTGCATCGACATACCAGGGCTCAACCAAGCCGCGTCTCAAGAGCGCCTCTGGCCATCGCAAGTGGGACGCTGCGAGGGTCCGCCCCACAGCTACGTTCACATGCCTTATGGCTTGCCGAACGCGGATGCCGCGTACCAGCGCCTCGTGAGGGCCATCCTGGAGGCTCAAGAGGTCAGGCGCGCCGCAGCCCTGGTGGAGATGGAGATGGTCCGCGAGGGGCCACCAGCGCCGCCGGAGCCTTCCCAGGCCCCTGGGCCTGGGCGCTCGTGAGGATCAGCCCCCGCAGCTCACCGAGTCTGCTACACCAACACCCCTTCGTCCCCAACATCATCAGGTGACATCTTTCAAGTTTCATTTCTAGCTGGGAGCGCCTAAGGGCCGCATTATTCCCAGGCCGCGTGGGTCCGTCCCTGCGGCGTGTATCCCTTTTTATTTCATGTTCTTAGCTTACTTTATTGGGGGCGCCCCTCGGCTGCATCATCCCCCAAGCCGCTCGGGTCAGACCCAGTGACGTGTACCCCTCTTGCGTTTATCTTAGGGCCATGCTTTCGACCCATCTTGCTTGTTATTCGGTGCCTGTCCGCATCACCTTTTCTTCTTGGATGTCGCAAGCTTGCGCGTTAAAGGGGGGTGCCTAAGCATCGCGACTCAGGGCTCCTACCGGCTCTCCAGCCCTCACCCTCTGGTCTTGTCCATGGCATCGCGACCTGGCATGCTAGCGACGGCTGAGACCAGCTCGAGAGCCGGGACCCGAGGACGTAGAGATTCGACATCTAACCAAGCTTGCGCGTTAAAGGGGGGGTGCCTGAGCATCGCGACTCAGGGCTCCTACCGGCCCTCCAGCCCTCACCCTCTGGTCTTGTCCATGGCATCGCGACCTGGCATGCCAGCGACGGCTGAGACCAGCTCGAGAGCCAGGACCCGAGGACGTAGAGTTTCGACATCTAACCCAGCTTGCGCGTTAAAGGGGGGTTGCCTGAGCATCGCGACTCAGGGCTCCTACCGGCTCTCCAGCCCTCACCCTCTAGTCTTGTCCATGGCATTGCAACCTAGCATGCCAGCGACGGCTGAGACCAGCTCGAGAGCCGGGACCCGAGGACGTAGAGCATCGGCATCTAGCCAAATTTGCAGGAACACACTCCAAGATAGGGCCCAGTGCCGGGTGCAACCCACCTTGGGGTCGGACCCCGTGAGTCCCGCGCTGGTTCATGGGTGCCCCAACACACCTCGCCAGGCCTTTTGCGCCTCGTCGCCTCTCCAAAGCAACTAACGGCTAACTGTCGATTGTCACGGCGAACTCTCGTTCCTTTTTTGATGAGCTTGCAGGGTCCCTCCAAGGAGCATCGTCAGGCGAGGCCCTCACGGCGTCTTCTTCACTCTCGCCCGCGCAAACCACTTGCATGTTAAAGGGGGGGTGCCTGAGCATTGCGACTCAGGGCTCCTACTGGCCCTCCAGCCCTCATCCTCTGGCCTTGTCCACGGCATCGCGACCTGGCATACCAGCGATGGCTGAGACCAGCTCAGGGGCCGGGACCCAAGGACGTAGAGCAGAAAGGGGAGAGAAGGTGAGAGGTGAGGAGCACGCGAGGACCTCGCCAAGCAACCCCTCGCCAGCCAAGGCACAGACCTAGCGCCCCACCAGGAAGCGTTTCCTGGCCCTCGAGATAAGTCATCCTACGAGAACATTAGCTATCGCAGCACCATCCCTGCACCTAATGCAATCCCGTGCTGGCAATGTTGCTCTCCTTTCTCACCGAATGATGGCTACTTGGGCGCTAAGGGGGACCTCCTGAGCATCGCGACTCAGGGGCTCTTACCGGACCTCGGGCCGCTCACCTCCTGGCCTTGACCACGGCATCGCGACCTGGCATACCAGCGAAGGTTGAAGCCGCCTTGGGACTGGGGCCTGTCGGCGCAGAGCATCAAGCTCTCATGAGGTCCGAAAGGAAGAAACTAAGCTGAGACGGGATAAGCACCTCGCACTGCTTCTTGATGAGGATCATATTGACAAACGGAGCTACAAGCATCTTACAAGCCCCCGTGGGGTATATTCTTGGCCCCTCGCAGGAACAAAAGACGCGAATCCTAAGGAGTCCTAACTACAGGGGCCATCACAGCAGACGCCATCATCAACAGTGGGCTGCCCAGCACCGGCACCAACCCCATCCAGATCAGGGGCGGCGACGGCCTGACGAGCCCGCCCTGCTCTGGGAGCGGCGCAGGCTCGGGGGCTTGTAGCTGTCGTCGCTCGTCTCCGGAGTCGCGAAGAGCTCGGCGGAGTTGCTGGATCCACCGGCGCCTCCACCGCTTGAGGAGCTGCCAAGGAAGCGATTGGCCGGCCTCTGTCTCGCCGCGGCAGGGTCCCGACCGCCTCTTCCGGGGCAGCACTCCAGCCGGTGACCCTCCGCATCGATGACCTTGAGGGACATCACCGAAGCACCATCATACTCCAGGTGGATCGCGAGGGCGCCCCTTGTCCTGCAAACCTGGGCGACCTCGCCCCAGCCTCGAGTCATGAAGACCTTGCCCGGGGCAACGATCGTGACCTCTGCCCCGGTCGCAAGGGTGTTGCAGCCGGCGTGCTGTAGCCAAAGCCCAGGGGTTCTCCCTGCAGGATGGCGGAGGCGAAAAAAGGGGGAAGGCGAATCCAAGACTTAGGAGGCGTGGCGGCGCGAAGCACAAACTCTCGGCAGGAGCCTTCGGCGTGGACTCAAGGGGGGGAAGACGCACACATTCGTGACCCGCCGGCGCCGACGGCGCCGCCACCCGTGGCGTTCGGCGTCGGCTCCTTCAGAGCCCTCGATATGGGCGTACAAGGGAAGTTGGAACCCTGGTGGTGGCCGCTCACACCAGGGTCTCAGCGCTTCCTGGCGGGCGCCCTCACCCCAATGGCAGAGGGCAAGCCGCTTCTTCGGTGGAAGCGGGTCAGGCTCCTCTTGGGGAGCTTTTCCCTTGTCTTCCGTGCAAAATCGGCGGATCGGAGCCATTACAACAAGACGGAGCAAGGAATAGGAAGGAGGAGAAGCGAGGAGAAATATACTGGAAGGGCGCGCGGCGTTCTGTACTTATAGTCGGCGAAGGCCAACCATCGACCTCCACGATTACAGGCAATCATGACCCGCTTTGCATGAGGGACTTGTCGAATCCGTGCAGTTGCCGAGGCGTCGTGGGGAAGCGGAGGCGCCCACGTCCAATCAACCGCCACGTGGCGCCCAAGGCCGCAGGCTGTTAGGGCCCATGACGCTTCGCACTTGCCCTTTCGCCTCTCTGCTCAGCCAAGTCCGGGCGCGCCGTGGGCCCGGGGGCTACTGTCGGCGTTCTGGGAACGGGGGTCCCCAGACTTGCCTGCCTGCGGCCTGTGGCGTGGCTCAAAGGGGGCCCAGCATAGCCCATCTTCATCAACACAAGCTCAAGACCCTCGCGAGGGGCCAAGCCTCACGGGGCGGATGACAAGGAGCTTCTTGAGACACGGCCTCATCAGGCGGGCTCACGAGGAGGCGGAGAGTTCAAGGCAGGGTACCTTGCGAGGTGCCCATGACGCAAGCCATGACGACCAAGGGCGCCAGTCGGGCGCCAGCCCGCGCAGTGACCTCCTTTCCTCTTTGGTGCAAAGAGAGCAAGCGCAGGCGAGAGCATCAAGCAAAGGCATCCGTTTCGGTGCAACAAGACCAAGACCAGCCCAACGGCAGGAAGGAAGTCATTGTGGAGCCCAAGCAGGCGTCACCACCAGAGCCTTTGGCAGGCGAGGACCAACTTTAGTCAGGATAGGTGTACCCGATGTTCCCCTTCAAAATGGCCAATTGTTGATGCCCTTCCCGCTCAATATTTGGGGAGAGGCCCAGGGCCTTTGCCTATAAATAGGACTAGCCACCCCCAGGGTAGAAGCATCTGGATCCACACCAAGAAACCAGTAGATAGAGCGACTGAACTTCTCCTAGCAGTTCATCGCACCAGCCTAGAACAGACCCTCGCGAGGCTGTTCTTCCTTGTATTGTTCATCATCAGCCCAAGAGGCAATCAACCACACCACACACTGGAGTAGGGTATTACACCACAATGGTGGCCTGAACCAGTATAAACCCCGTTTCTCCTGTGTTGTTTCTTTCGTAGTTAGATCCTAGTGATTTGGCGAGGAGCAGGTAGATAGAGGGCAAAATCTCCGCGCGCACCCCAGTGTTCGAACCTCAAGGGTCTGCCGGAACCCAAAATCCGACACGTCCGCCAGATCGGCGCCGTCCTCAAGCGCCGTGAAGCCCCCCGGGCTGGGTGACACCCAAGGCTGATTTGACCTTTGGCTCGGACGATCATCCCTCCAACACCGCCTGTTCGGGCGCACTCCCGATGCTATGCACCCCCACCATCTGCCAGGTGGCTGTCACCAGGACCCTCATCGACGGTGGTGCTGGCCTCGACGTGCTCTCGGTGGAGGCCTTTAGCCTCCTCCACGTGCCGCTAGAACGGCTCCAACCCAACAGGCCCTTCTCGGGCGTTGGAGGCAGTTCCATCGGCTCCCTGGGGCAGATCCGCCTCCCGGTGACCTTTGGCACCCACGACAACTTCCGCACGGAGCTGGTCGACTTCGACATCGCCCCCATCGGCCTCCCGTACAATACCATCCTCGGCTATCCAGCCTTGGCCCAGTTCATGGCAACGATTCACCCGGCATAGGACCTCATGAAGATGCCCGGGAGCAAGGGCGTCCTTACCATGTCCGGAGACACAAGGGATGCGCTGCAGGCGCTCAAGCTTGCTTTCAAGACGGCCGCGGTGGCGCAGCCCGCCAGCGCAGATACCCTTTAGCCCAAGGGGGCTGCGCCGGCCAAGAAGAAGCAACTATTCACCCAAGACAAGGCGGAGACCAAGTAAGTACCGGTCGACGAGGGCGGATCCTCTGGCGCCACCTTCACCATAGGCGCCAACCTCGATCCTGAGCAGGAAGAGGCCTTGGTGAAATTCCTGCGTGCAAACAAGGAGGTGTTTGCGTGGGAACCTGATCAGCTAGCAGGGGTCCCAAGGGATGTGATTGAACACCATCTCGACGTATGCCCCAACGTGCGCCCCATGAAGCAGAAGGCAAGGCCACAGTACACTGAGAAGCAGGCCTTCATCGTCCAAGAAACCCGCAAGTTAGAGGCAGCAGACATCATTTGTGAAGTTCGCTATCCTGAATGGCTGGCCAATCCTGTTGTTGTGCCAAAAAAGGGAGGAAAGGAACGCATGTGTGTCGACTTCACGAACCTCAACAAAGCATGCCCTCAGGATCCATTCCCGCTCCCTCGCATCAACCAGATCGTCGATTCTACTGCCGAGTGTGACCTTTTGTGCTTCCTGGATGCCTTCTTGGGCTATCACCAGATCAAGATGGCAGTAGAAGACGTGGAGAAAACGGCCGTCCTGACCCCGTGTGGAGTATACTGCTATACCTGCATGCCATTCAGGTTGCGCAATGCATGCACGACCTTTCAGCGGCTGATGCACATTGCCTTGGGCCGGCGGCTTGGGAGAAATGCTGAGGCCTACGTCGATGACATTGTGGTGAAGTCTCGGGAGGCGAAAACCATGATACAGGACCTGGAAGAAACCTTCGCGAGCCTCCGTGAAGTGGATCTGCGGCTCAACCCGAAGAAGTGTGTATTTGGTCCCCTCGGGCAAGCCCTTGGGCTTCCTCGTATCCCACAGGGGCATCGAGGCTAACTCGGAGAAGGTCAAGGTAGTCGAAGACATGAGTCTGCCCAAGACCCTCAGAGAAATGCAGAAGCTCACCGGGCATGTAACCCCGTTGGGACGCTTCATCTCCAAGCTGGGGGAGCGAGCACTGCCCTTCTTCAAGCTGACGAAGAAGAAGGGCCCATACAAATGGACTAAAGAGGCCGACAAGGCATTTCAAGATCTCAAGAAGCACCTTACCAGCCCTCCGGTGATGGTAGCCGCGTGCCCTCGGGAGCCCTTGGTGCTCTACCTTGTAGCCACCCCCTGCTCTGCCAGTGCAGCCCTGGTGGCGGTTAGAGAGGAGCGCCAGGCCAAGGCTGTGCCAGCTGCCGCCCCGGCCGAAACAGAGCAAAGCCAAGAAAGCCTCACGAAGACCATGACCGCAACAGATGAGGATCAGCCTCAGCAGGGGGACGCACCCAGAGCGGAGGAGGCCCCGCCAGGCGACCAAGCGCTGGGGGCTCTGTCGTCTCGGGAGGCACTTCAACCTCCGGAAGACGCAGGCAGCGCCAGCACCCTCAGCCTCATTGAGCATCCTGTATACTTCGTCAGCACGGTGCTACGGGACGCAAGGGCGCGATACCCCATGCCCAAAAAACTCCTCCTTGCGCTGTTAGTGGCTTCATGCAAGTTGCGGCACTACTTTCAAGGCCATCCCATCAAGGTTGTCTCAGCATACCCCTTGGAAAGGGTACTCAGAAGCCCCAAATCAGCTGGAAGGGTCTCTGAATGGAACATCGAGTTGCAAGCGTTTCAGCTGGAATTCAGCACGACCAGAGTCATGAAGGGAGCCATTTCAGATTTCGTGGAAGAATGGACGGAGGCACCAGGGCTCGAAGCGGGCGAGGACCGGTCGCTTTCCCCAGGAAGTGAAGCGCCGGACGGCTGGGTCATGTACTTCGACGGGGCGTTCTCGCGACATGGCGTGGGGGCTAGCGCGGTGCTCATATCTCCTACTCAGGACAAGCTCTACTATGCCGTGCAAATCTGCTTCCAGCATGGAGAGAAGGTCTCCAACAACATAGCAGAATACGAGGGCCTGATAGCAGGCTTGAAAGCTGCAGCCGCCTTGGGGGTAAAGCGCCTCATCATCAAGGGCAATTCACAACTCCTCGTCAATTTCTCCAACAAGGTGTATGAGCCGAAGGACAAACACATGGAAGCATATCTTGCGGAGGTCCGTAGGATGGAGAAATAGTTTTGGGGGCTGGAGTTGCAGCATGTGCCTCGCGGCACCAATAAAGAGGCTGATGACATCGCCAGGAGGGCATCCAGGCGGTTTCCTCAGGAGCCTGGCGTCTTCGAGGAACGACTCTTCAAACCTTCAGCGGCACCATCATTATCGAGCACAGCACAACCTCGGGGGGAGCTTCCTCAACCGCCTACCTCGGGAGCCCCGGCCTGCGGACCGACCTCGGGAGCGTGCCTGCTCCTGGCGCTGGAGCCTCAGGAGGGATGTTGGACCGCGGAGTTCAAGGATTACTTGGCGCAAGGGATTCTGCCAGAAAAGGAGGAGGACGTGGAACGTGTGGCGCGGCAGGCCACGGCCTACTGCATCCAAGATGGGGAGCTCTACCGGAAGCGGCCGAATGACGTAACCCTACGTTGCATCTCCAAGGAGCAAGGAAAAGAGTTACTAGCAGACATTCACGGTGGAGACTGCGGGCACCACTCGTCTTCACGCGCACTCGTCGGCAAGGCGTTTCGCAGCGGGTTCTATTGGCCAACAGCACTCAACGAAGCAATCGGGCTGGTGAAGGCTTGTGAAGCTTGTCAATTCCACGCCAAGCAGATTCATCAGCCAGCTCAGGGCCTTCATACCATTCCCCTCTCATGGTCGTTCGCTGTTGGGGACTGGACATCCTTGGCCCATTTCCTCGGGCGCCAGGGGGCTACCGCTACCTCTACGTCGCCATTGACGAGTTCACAAAGTGGGCAGAGGTGGAAGCTATCCACACCATCCCGGCCGGCTCAGCGGTCAAGTTCATCAAGGGCCTCGTGAGCCGGTTTGGGGTATCTAATCGCATCATCACCGACAACGGTTCGCAATTCACCAGCAATCTCTTCAAAACATATTGTGCTAACCTTGGAACGCAGATATGCTACGCTTCAGTGGCACACCCTCGGAGCAACGGCCAAGCTGAACGCGCCAACGCGGAAGTCCTGAAAGGCCTCAAAACCCGGACCTTGAAGAAGAAGCTGGAGGCCTGCGGCAGGGGCTGGCACGACGAGCTGCAGTCTGTGTTGTGGTCCATCCGCACTACCGCTACCAAGTCGACTATTGAAACTCCGTTCTTCGTCGTCTATGGAGTTGAGGCAGTCCTTCCTCACGAGGTCAGGCATCGCTCCGCGCGGGTCCTGGCTTTCGACGAAGCACAGCAGGACGCCATGCGGGGGGTGGACCTCGTGCTTGGGGAGGAACGCCGTCGGGAGGCTGCGCTTCGGGCTGCGAGATACCAACAGGCGCTGCGGCGGTACCACTGCCGTAGCATCCGCCCTAGGACCCTCGAGGTAGGTGACCTCGTGCTCAGACGGGTGCTCTCCAGGGAGGGGCTGCACAAGCTCTTGCCCATGTGGGAGGGCCCGTTCAAGGTTGTTCATGTCTCCAGGCCTGGCGCCGCACGCTTGGAGACTCAGGAGGGGGTGCCCATCCCGAACGCGTCGAACATCCAGCACCTCCGAAAGTTCTACCCTTGAAGAAAGGCCCGGCGCCTGTAAAGAAGGGCCGACGCCTGTGAAGCTACACGAACCAAGAAAGGCCCAGTGCCTGTGAAGAAGGCCAACGCCTGTGAAGCTCACCCCCCCGAGAAAGGCCCGGAGCCTGTGAAGAAGGCCAATGCCTGTGAAGCTCGCCGCCCATGACACTCTCACGTAATAATGATTTGGGGCTATACACGCCCCGGAGTCTTCGGAGAGCCGCCCTCGGGCCTCGGGGGATCCCGCCCATGCCCAGTGGCAGCACTTAGCTCCGCCCTGGTGAGAAGACGTCGAAGACTAGATTAGGTGCCGCACGCGGCTATTTCATTTGCTTTCTGCAGTTGGCTTGTTCGTCCCTATTTGAAGTTTTATTGGAGTTGCTTTCAGCATTTCTGCCGTCCCTGACCTGTGACTCTTTGTCTTTTTCGCCCACTTGACTCGTTTTCTCTCCTGCAAGTCTCGCGAGGGGGCTACGCGGGTGCCCTTGCGAGTGTTTTCTGACCCAGTCTTGTGAGGCTTTCCTATCCAAGTCCACTAAGGGAGCACCCCTCCCGGTCCGTGCCCCACGGGCATCGCGACAAGAACACAGGACATGAGTCAGTTGCCCTCACGACCGAGGCCGGAAGTTACCTCTCCTGACCAATTCTTGCAGGCCCCAAAGCGCGCAACGAAGCCTCAGCCCCGAGAAGCGAGGACTGCGGCAAGTCCCCCCGAGTTAAGTAATTCATACACGCGAGCACGCGGCGTCGAAACACAGCATGGGAATAACGAAGATAGCATAATAGTTAACGGCAACAGTCCAGCACGCCCCTGCGGGGCCATACACTACTCTTTCTTTGCGCAGGAAAGGGAGGAAAACAAAATAGACACGGCTTGCTCGGCACCGACTCGTGGCGAGGGCTCGTACTGCCTCCGGAGCTCAGTCGGACCCCTCCTCATGCTTCACCGAGGCGCGACGGCGTGCTGATCTGCCACCTCCCTCAAGGCAAGCCCGACGGCGCGAAGGCTGGTCGCGGCCACCGGTGGAGGAGTTGCCGTCCGAAGGGGAGCCACCGAGACTTGGCGAACTGCGAACGTTGCCGGCCATGCACAAACGGAACGCTCTTCGGCTTGCCTCTTCACTCACACGTGGGACTTCACTTGGAGAAACCAACCATGCGCCAAACTCCCCCCGCCCACCGCGCGAAAATCCTCCCCCCCACACAAAAATGCCCCCCAAATTCGATTCAACCGCCCTTCGGCCAAATATTCCCCAAACCCCCCTCCCCCCGTCCCCCCTCCACTCCATTCGCTCTGCCAAAGCCGCCGTCCCCGCCGTGCCGATACGTCGGCGCTGCGGTTGATCAAGGGGACACACGGCGATCCTCTTACTCCCACAGAACACTCTCATAGACTGTCGTCCTCTAGCCACGCTGCCACCTCTGGCTACGTTCTTGTGGAGGCGCACGGCGGTCAACGCCGCCACCACTGGCGATGTTCGTGTGGAGACGCATAGCGGTCAGCTTCTCCCACGGTACGCACATTCTAGACCGAGGCCCCGTTCATGTCGGTGTAGCGCTGAATGTTAGCTGATAGACGATGTTGATCTCACTGTTTGCCGAAGTAGTTTACTAAAAATATGCTCTACTTAAGAAGCTTCCTTGCCCTATTCTGCACTCAATCTACTTAGCTGAGATGGCATGCCAAGGCCGATTAGTTGCTAAAATATCATGCCATATATTTATTGTGACGTAGATTGCCATGGTCTAGTAGCCAATCTATTAGGTGAAATAGCTCTACACCGTTTTACACTCGATCTTTGTTGCTGCGATGGCCTTCGATAGTTTGATGGTTGTGTGCTCGGGCTCATTCACTGCTGAAACAGCCTGCCATAATTTAGCACTCAAATATGTTTGCTGAATTAGCTTTACATATATTTCGTTACTTAGATCTGCTCGTCCAAATATCTTGCCATAGCTTTAGACATCGACCTAGGTATTTTTTTCTGGACTTCATAAAAAAGCATATATGTTTTTCCTGTAATATCTAGTAGAAGAACTAATTTGTATGTCTATCAGATGGACAGGACTTGGATAACTTCTGCTCGAAGAGTCTCTGTTGCATATGTCGAGGGGGTTGAAAACTTCTTGAACTTTATCAGAGCTGAGTACGGTGGTCCGAAATCAGATGTGCTCTGCCCGTGTAGCAGTTGTATGAATTCAGTTACAAGACCCCAGTCAACTGTGCAAAATCATCTACACTTGTATGGGATGTCGGTCACATATACTAGGTGGGTTCATCATGGTGAAGCTGTGAACGTCAATGTTATTGACTACGTGGAAGCAGCAGATCACCATCTTGATCTGCCTGATGCTCAGGTGGAAGAGGAGTAGGAGGTTGTGGTGGCGGAGCCAGTGAGTTTGACCGACATTGAAACAATGCTACGAAATGCTCGTGCATTCCATGAACTTTCACCTGCAGAAGAAAAACGGTGGGCCTGCATATTGGAACAATGCAACGTTGCTGTCACCCCAGGAAATAAGCTGTCAGTATTCTCAGCTATGGTCACCTTTCTTCAGGTGAAGACATCTGAGCGGATGACCAACAAATCATTCGATGTGATGTTGGCTGCTTTCCGCAAATCTTTCCCAGATGCGTCTGAGCTGCCACACACCTACAGTAAAATGAAGAATTTCCTTCGTGCAGTTGGAATTGGATATGATATGATCCATGTTTGTAAGAATAATTGTGTTCTGTTCGGGAAGGATTATGCCAACTTAAGTGAATGCCCGAAATGCAAATCATCAAGATGGAAAGATGGCGATGCTATGAAGAGGGTTCCTCATAATGTTCTGAGACATTTTCCAATTACACCAAGATTACAGAGGTTGTTTCATGATGCTGAAACAAGAGAGGATGTAATGTGGCATTCTAGGAACTAGGAGTACAGAGATCAGAATATAATGAGCCATCCATCTCATGGTAGTGAGTGGAAAAGCTTCAATGATAAACACAAAGAGTTTGCTGCTGACCCGAGAAACATTAGACTTGGCTTAGCTTCAGATCGATTTAACCCATTTGGCCACCAGAGCGCCACATATAGCATGTGGCCAGTGCTTGTTATCCCTTACAACATGCCTCCAAATGTCTGCACCAAAGAATCAAACTACATGATGGCCTTGCTCATCCCAGGTCCAAAAAGTCCTGGAAAGGATTTTGATTTGTTCATGGAGCCTCTTGTGGAGGAACTTCAACAGCTATGGAAGGGTGTTCTCACTGGAGACCTATATAGCAGCCCACCAGCTGATTTTTTTCTGCGTGCTGTTGTAATTTGGTGCATCCATGATTATCCGGCTTTGGACACTATGTCAGGGCGAACGACACATGGTTACAATGCATGTGTTCACTGTGACAGGAATCTGTTGTCATACGCAATACTTAGCAAGATTTGTTACATTGGACACCGCCGTTTCCTTGCCAAGGACAAGCCGCATCCAAGAAAATACCGAAGACATGTGTTCAATGCAAAGCATGAAAACCGTGATGCGCCAAAGAGGCTCATCGCCGATGAGTTGCAAGTGGAATTAGAGAAGGTCAAGCATATTACACCAGGAAACCATCCTGGTGATGGTAGCGGGAAAAGGAAGTGTGGCACGGTAGAAGAGAGATTATTGTTTACTCGCAGGTCCACTTTGTGCGACTTGGAGCATTGGAAAGATTTGGATCTGCGGCATAATCTTGATGTGATGCACATCGAGAAAAATATATGTGACAGCATTATCGGCACACTTCTTAACATTGAAGGCAAGACGAAAGATACCTTCAAATCTAGGATTGATTTGACACACCTAAGTATCAGAAAGGATTTGCAGGTACAAGATGAAGGTAAACCACGGGATATGGCACCAGCTGTGTACGTCTTGGACAAGGTAAAAAGAAAAGAATTCTGCGAGGTCCTGTCACTTGTGAGATTCCCACATGGATTTGTGTCACGCCCAATATGCGATACTATCCTAAAGAGACTTGAAGGTCCCACCAAGGGTAGAACCGCATATTGATACGCTTTTGCAAGGTGGATATCATTACATCAACATTACATAAAAGATGGGGATACATACAAAAGGCATACAATGCCACACGAATACAACATCATCTTACAAAAGAGCATCATCCGACTACGGATGAAACGCAAACAGAAACTCAAACGACATCCGCCCTGCTAGCCCAGGCTGCCGACCTGGAACCTATCCCCTGATCGAAGAAGATGCAGAAGAAGAACTCCAAACAAGCAAACATCACTCTCGCGTCATGATCATCGCACAACCTGTACCTGCAACTGTTGTTGTAGTAATCTGTGAGCCACGAGGACTCAGCAATCCCATTACCATGGGTTTCAAGACTAGCAAAGCTTAATGGGAAAGGAAGGGGTAAAGTGGTGAGGTTGCAGCAGCGGCTAAGCAAGTATGGTGGCTAACATACGCAAATAAGAGCGAGAAGAGAAGCAAAGGAACGGTCGTGAAGCTAGCAATGATCAAGAGGTGATCCTGAACTCCTACTTACATCAAACATAACACAGAAACCGTGTTCACTTCCTGGACTCCACCGAAAAGAGACCATCACGACTACACACGCGGTTGATGCGTTTTATTTCGGATCTGGTGTCAAGTTATCTACAACCGGACATTAACAAATTCCCATCTGCCACATAACTGCGTGCACGGCTCTCGAAAGTTTATAACCCTGCAGGGGTGTCCCAACTTAGCCCATGATAAGCTCTCGTGATCAACGAAGGATATTCCTTCTCCTAGGAAGACCCGATCAATCTCGGAATCCCGGTTTACAAGACATTTCGACAATGGTAAAACAAGACCAGCAAGACCGCCTGATGTGCCGACATCCCGATAGGAGCTGCACATATCTCGTTCTCAGGGAAACACCGGATGAGCAATCCGTACAACTAAAACCAGACCTCAAGTTTCCTTGAGGGGGGCGCTGGAAAGGGCTCTAGTTCGGACCAACACTTAGACAAGCATTGGCCCGGGGGGGCTGAATAAAGATGACCCTCGAGAGAGCGACTCCCAAGGGAAAAGTAGGTGGTGGTGAGGCAAATGGTAAAACAAGGTTGGGCCTTGCTGGAGGAGTTTTATTCAAAGCGAACTGTCAAGGGGGTCCCATAAATCACCCGACCGCGTTAGGAATGCAAAATCCGGGAACATAACACCGGTATGATGGAAACTAGGGCGGTAAGAGTGGAACAAAACACCAGGCATAAGGCCGAGCCTTCCACCCTTTGCCAAGTATATAGGTGCATAAATTAAATAAGAGATATTGTGATATCCCAACATAAACCCTGTCCACCATGGAGCAATCTTCAACTTCACCTGCAACTAACAATGCTATAAGAGGGGCTGAGCAAAGCAGTAACATAGCCAAACAATGGTTTGCTAGGAAGGGTGTCAAAGGTTAGAGGTTCATGGCAATTTGGGAGGCTTGAAGAGTAAAAGATAGGTAGCGCAGCAAAGCGATAGAACGAAGCAACTAGCATAGCAATGATAGTAGTGAGATCCAGGGTAGCGGTCATCTTGCCTGAAATCCCGCAAGGAAGAAGAACGAGTCCATGAAGAAGATGAAGCCACGAACACGAACCAAGCGTAGACGAACGAATCCTCATGATCGCAACGAAACGGGAACTATCGAGAAGAAGCACACAACATGGTAAACACACCACACATAGACAAGACATGATGCACAACCAAGCATGATGCATGACAAATCTAGATGGAGCTACTCATGGAAGAGATGATGCATACAAGAGCAACACATCAAGGCATGTTTAAATGAGGCCGGAACAACATATAACAAATCCGGTAAGTCCTCATATGCAAATTTAGAAATTGGTCCAGAACTGAATAACCTTATGTTCAAGTTGTTAAACAGCAAGTTAAGATGCACCAAGATGATCTACACGAGATTCAAGTCAAGTTACACATAAAGTTCATTTAATTCGGAGCTACGGTCTAGAAGATATGAGCAAAACAAGTTAAACATGGCATTGATGCAAAATGCACTCAAACATCAAGAAAACACCTCAAAACAAGGATGCAACATGATAATATGAAACTACATGCAATTCTAAGCAAGTTTCATATAGAGCACATTCAAAACGGAGCAACGGTTCAACACATACACTCTATACAAGTCATAACAACAATCTGTCCAACAGCAACTAGGCATATTGCAAGCATCAAAACAATAAGCTACAGCACCCCAACATAAGAACAAAAGGCATGGGCATGAAGTACAGGTAAAGCATGACAAAACATGAACACTGAGCTAACTCCAGAAATCACTAGATCATGCTCAAAAGGACATGGCAAAATTGCAAATAATAACAGTTTCAGGCTTAGCAGAAATAACATCAGGTTGCAATGTTTAAAGCTATCAAACAATATGTTACAGGAAGCTATCATGGAAAACAAAGGCATGGCATTAATCTACTAATTGCTTATAACAAAAGTCCCTTACTGACCATGAGCCAGAAGGGCACAGAAAATATGATGGCACCCATGTAAACATGGCAAAAGATATGACAGATTCATACATGGCAGGAACAACAATAAGTAGGCATGTTCGTGAGCTTGAACCACTCACCACAGAGCAATACATGGCATGAAAAGGTTACCAACAGCAAGAAGACATGTTTATGAAGCTAAACATGGCAAAAGCAAGTTCATAGTGTGCATGGACCACTAGCAACAATCATGGCAACATTGAACTTAATGTTAACAGGCTGACATCAACAATATTTAGCAACTTTGGAGCAAGATTACAACAAGCTACAGCAAGCTATAAATGCAACCAGGGGCATGAAAAGATATAGCATGACATGTATAACAAATCATCCTTAGTGAACATCTCCAGATTATGGACATAATGACTTGTAGCAGCAGGTTTACATAGCATCATATTATAACAGAATCAGTTAGGAAAATAGCAACATCAAGTACACTACTTAACAAGCTGGATGCACTCACTACAAGACCCACAAAAATACATGGATGGCACCACTGTGAAGATGACATTCCATAGTTCAAAACACATGTAGAGCTCATGCTCATAGGATGCACACATCAAACATGGCAAAAATGACAAATGAGCAAGTTATAACAGTTTCAGTAGATTAACATCATATAGCACTCTTGCAATGATGATTCAGGCATCAAGATTGACTCAAATGAACATGATGCAATGTAATGAATTGAATTACTCATTGAGACGAACAATTCGCAATATTACACGCACAAAACGGAGCAGTATTCAGAGAGTTATGATGCGATGAACATGGAATGATAATGTTAAAAACCAGGGACTTAGAGAAATCGGGGGCAACCTTCGGGTTTCCAGATCTGGCGCGCGCGGATCGAGGTGGCCGGAGGCGGAGATGCGCCGGAGGGCGGATCCGGCGCAGAGGGGAAGGAGGTCACCGGCGAGGGAGGCGCGCGGCCTCGGGAGGCGCGGCCCCGCGACGGCGCTCGGGATCCGCCCGATCCAGGCGGCGGCGCACCAAGGGGCGGCGATGGCGAGGTCGCCGGCGGGCGCGGAACGCGGCGCCGGGCGGCAGGCGCAGCGGAGGAGCGCGCGGAGGGGCGTCGACAGAGGAGGCGCGGGGCGGCCGGGCTCCTCCTACGGGGGTGATGGCGAGGCGTGCCCGCGGTGCCGGCCGGTGGAGGCGGAGGTCGACGGTGGCGGGGCCAGGCGGCGGCGGCGCGCACGGGCCGGGAGGGCCCCGCGCGGGCTTGGCCGGCCGGCGGCGCGCCATGTGGCGGCCTCCGACTAGCGCGGGGAGCGGCGGCGGACATGTCCGGTCCAGATCGGACGTGTCCGGCGGGCGAGAGGAGCGGGGCTAGGGTTTCGGGGGGATTCATCCGCGAATTTGGACGGGAAGGGCATATTTATAGGTTGAGGGAGCTAGGAAGCTCGAAATGAGGTGCGGTTTTCGCCCACACGATCGTGATCGAACGACCGAGAGCATGGTGGGGGTTTGGATGGGTTTTGGGCCACTTTGGAGGGGTGTTGGGCTGCAAGACAAAAGAGGCTTCTACGGTTCCCTGGTTAACCATTGGAGTACCAAACGACCTCCAAATGGCATGAAACTTGACAGGCGGTCTACCGGTGCTATACCAAGGCCTCTTGGCAAACCTCGGGCCATTCCGAGAACGTTTAACACCCGCACATGAAAAGAGACAAGAAGGGGACGCCGGATGACATAGGAGTGCCGGATTGCAAAATGGACAACGGGGAAAAAGCTCGGGTGCATGAGACGAACACGTATGCAAAATGAGATGCACATGATGACATGATAAAATGCAACACGCAAGCAAATGACATGGCAACAACGGCGAATAACTGGCAGACACCTGGCGCATCGAATCCGGGGCGTTACAACACTCCTCCACTAACAAGAGATCTCATCCCGAGATCTTAGGACCGAGACGGAAGGGAAAAGGGATGAGGTGAAACAAGAACTCAAGAGAAGAAGCAAAGAATCGAGAGCACTCGAGAAGAAGAGAGGAACGACATGAATGACAAGAATCGAAAGATCACGGAATCAGATAGACTATGAAACCACTCCTGATAGAACGAGTTAGAAACAAATAAGACTGAAAAGGATTTAGACAACACTCCAGCTAAAACATGGAGGAATAGAACACGAGCTTGAAAGGATGGAATGATACTTGATGAAGACATGACACAAAACCTTCGGAAAGAATTGAAAGAGTTGAATGAAAAGAATGGAGAAGGAAATGGCAACTTGTGCCACGAATGAAATAGAAAGCAACTTTAGGAGGAAGGTTTAAACGGAGTTGTTGAGAAAATCAACAACGAAAAGAATAATCTTGTTGTGGACTTACGGATATCATCTCAAAATTATGAGGTGATAATCGACCACGAGCAGAAAAGATTAAATAGCTGAGAAGAACGAAGAAATGCAAAACTCCACTTCAAAAGAATACGAAGAATTAATTGCACTTCGAAAAGCAAGAAGGAAAGATACTTGAGCTCCACCAACAAAAATCTTGATGGACACTTGAAGAATGAATTAAATCATGAAGAACCACCATGAAGAAATCCGGTGACAAAAGATGACGAGATAAAATTGAAGGATGAAAGAATAAGATTAAAGCCTACGGTGATTTAGATGGGGTTTTTGGCGAGATGGCTGAGGAAAAATTTGAACTCCGGAAAAGAAAAGATGAAAACACTTGGAACTGGAATTTATTCATTAAGAACAAACTCCAAAGAAAAGGAAGGGATTACTCGCTTGGATGAAATAAGAATAAGATTTATTGTATGCTTATCCTTCATCAAATTAAATTGACGACAAGCAATGGATTTTTCATACTACTTATTCTTCTTGAAAAGAATTGAGAAGTGACATATCGCAAACTTGAGAAGGTCTTCATGAACCACCGGTAGGATTGAAAAGAATGAATGAATTAATATGATAAGAGCGGAAAAGGAATCTTCAACGAACCATCGAAAGAATTTGGAAATGACTGATGAAAGAGAATGAATCACCGGGAAGGATTGGAAGAACAATAAGCTAGAGGGTATTTAGATGCAAACAAGAACGAAGAGATCAAGAGCTGATTAAAGAAGACTTGAACGAAGCACCGGGATAAATAGAGAACGATAACTGGAATGATGGCCTCCGGTGAAAAGAACGGGAAAACAACTCCTTGACATACTCCGGATGGGTAAGAAAAGAATATCTGACAAATGGAATAATTCGAGAGGATAGCATGAAGCTAGAACCACGAATCTTCGGGAGAACGGGCAAAATTTAGAGGAAAAAACTCTTCTTCGGTCTTCAAATGACGACGAGAAACACCACCAAAATTACTGAGGTACTCCGGGAGAATGAAAAGCGAAGAGGTTGAGCCAACAATGAAAAGAATTTGAAAGCGATCTTGGAGAAGGCATGTGACTGATGGAATCCATTCTTACGTCACACTTTGAAAAGAATTTGAGAATAACTCCGGGGGAATTAGAAGAGTCAGGTAAGATCCTGGGAAAAGACCTGTGGGTTAGGGCCCACTAAAAGAAAACACTGTTGAAAAGGATTGTTGAAGAGATAGATGATGCACCGGAACAATTGAAATATTTGAATGAGGTGACACCCTCGAATTAATTAGAACACCGACGAATCTCCTGAGATGTCTTGCAAACTCCGGAAGGATAAACTGGCGAGAGACGAACAAGCAAAGGGAAATATTTGAGCTGAGGGAAAGAATACGATCGACAACAAAAAAACTTGAATTGAATCCACCGGAGAAGAAAAAGAGATGAAGAATGTCCACCGAGACGAGAATTCACCGGTTGATATAATTGAGGGAAGACTGAAGAGGCTCCACACGAATGGAATTGATGCTCAAAAGAGACTCAGGCTCCGGGAAGAAGAGGGTGGGAGGGCGGGAAAACAAAGGTAACTTGGAAGGGGGAACCGATGAATATCTTAAAGAGAGAACACCGGTTGAAATCATTGAGGAAAGAAAGCAAAGACTTCGCACGAGTAGGAAGGATACTCGATTACGAACTCTGGTTCCGAGGAGAAAAAAGGGGAGGGCGGGTGGGAAAATAAAATAACTGAGGATTGAACTTGGCAAAGAAGAAGAGGCTCGAGTCAACTTGACGAGAAATGCACCGGATGAAAAGAGCTGAGAACCAACGATTGGAAAACCAACTACGTGAACCTAAAGAAAAATTTGAATGGGAAGAGGAGTAATACAAAACACCTACGTCAAGATTCCTCACCAGAGCGACGAAGGGGCTGAGGAGTAAAAATAATTCCTACTCTCCGATATAACTAGACTCCAAAAATAGTTTTCTTCTAGACTCGACAACGCCCAATATGTGATACTATCCTAAAGAGACTCGAAGGTCCCACCAAGGATAGAACCGCATATTGATACGCTTTTGCAAGGTGGATATCATTACATCAACATTACATAATAGATGGGGATACATACAAAAGGCATACAATGCCACACGAATACAACATCATCTTACAAAAGAGCACCATCCGACTACATATGAAACGCAAACAGAAACTCAAACGACATCCACCCTGCTAGCCCAGGCTGCCGACCTGGAACCTATCGCCTGATCGAAGAAGATGCAGAAGAAGAACTCCAAACAAGCAAACATCGCTCTCGCGTCATGATCATCGCATAATCTGTACCTGCAACTGTTGTTGTAGTAATCTGTGAGCCACGAGGACTCAGCAATCCCATTACCATGGGTTTCAAGACTAGCAAAGCTTAATGGGAAAGGAAGGGGTAAAGTGGTGAGGTTGCAACAGCGGCTAAGCAAGTATGGTGGCTAACATACGCAAATAAGAGCGAGAAGAGAAGCAAAGGAACGGTCGTGAAGCTAGCAATGATCAAGAGGTGATCCTGAACTCCTACTTACGTCAAACATAACACAGAAACCGTGTTCACTTCCCGGACTCCGCCGAAAAGAGACCATCACGACTACACACGCGGTTGATGCGTTTTAATTCGGATCTGGTGTCAAGTTATCTACAACCGGACATTAAGAAATTCCCATCTGCCACATAACCGCGGGAACGGCTCTCGAAAGTTTATAACCCTGTAGGGGTGTCCCAACTTAGCCCATGATAAGCTCTCACGATCAACGAAGGATATTCCTTCTCCCAGGAAGACCCGATCAGTCTCTGAATCCCGGTTTACAAGACATTTCGAGAATGGTAAAACAAGACCAGCAAGACCGCCCGATGCGCCGACATCCCGATAGGAGCTGCACATATCTCGTTCTCAGGGCAACACCGGATGAGCAATCCTTACAACTAAAACCAGACCTCAAGTTTCCTTGAGGGGGCGCTGCAAAGGGCTCTAGTTCGGATCAACACTTAGACAAGCATTGGCCCGGGGGGACTGAATAAAGATGACCCTCGAGAGAGCGACTCCCAAGGGAAAAGTAGGTGGTGGTAAGGCAAATGGTAAAACCAAGGTTGGGCCTTGCTGGAGGAGTTTTATTCAAAGCGAACTGTCAAGGGGGTCCCATAAATCACCCGACCGCGTTAGGAATGCAAAATCCGGGAACATAACACCGGTATGACGGAAACTAGGGCGGCAAGAGTGGAACAAAACACCAGGCATAAGGCCGAGCCTTCCACCCTTTGCCAAGTATATAGATGCATTAATTAAATAAGAGATATTGTGATATCCCAACATAAACCCTGTCCACCATGGAGCAATCTTCAACTTCACCGGCAACTAACAATGCTATAAGAGGGGCTGAGCAAAGCAGTAACATAGCCAAACAACGGTTTGCTAGGAAGGGTGTCAAAGGTTAGAGGTTCATGGCAATTTGGGAGGCTTGAAGAGTAAAAGATAGGTAGCGCAGCAAAGCGATAGAACGAAGCAACTAGCATAGCAATGATAGTAGTGAGATCCAGGGTAGCGGTCATCTTGCCTGAAATCCCGCAAGGAAGAAGAACGAGTCCATGAAGAAGATGAAGCCACGAAGACGAACCGAGCGTAGACGAATGAATCCTCACGATCGCAACGAAATGGGAACTATCGAGAAGAAGCACACAACATGGTAAACACACCACACATAGACAAGACATGATGCACAACCAAGCATGATGCATGACAAATCTAGATGGAGCTACTCATGGAAGAGATGATGCATACAAGAGCAACACATCAAGGCAAGTTTAAATGAGGCCGGAGACAACATATAACAAATCCGGTAAGTCCTCATATGCAAATTTAGAAATTGGTCCAGAACTGAATAACCTTATGTTCAAGTTGTTAAACAGCAAGTTAAGATGCACCAAGATGATCTACACGAGATTCAAGTCAAGTTACACATAAAGTTCATTTAATTCGGAGCTACAGTCTAGAAGATATGAGCAAAACAAGTTAAACATGGCATTGATGCAAAATGCACTCAAACATCAAGCAAACACGTCAAAACAAGGATGCAACATGATAATATGAAACTACATGCAATTCTAAGCAAGTTTCATATAGAGCACACTCAAAACGGAGCAACGGTTCAACACATACACTCTATACAAGTCATAACAACAATCTGTCCAAAACAGCAACTAGGCATATTGCAAGCATCAAAACAATAAGCTACAGCACCCCAACATAAGAACAAAAGGCATGGGCATGAAGTACAGGTAAAGCATGACAAAATATGAACACTGAGCTAACTCCAGAAATCAATAGATCATGCTCAAAAGGACATGGCAAAATTGCAAATAATAACAGTTTCAGGCTTAGCAGAAATAACATCAGGTTGCAATGTTTAGAGCTATCAAACAATATGTTACAGGAAGCTATCATGGAAAAAAAAGGCATGGCATGAATCTACTAATTGCTTATAACAAAAGTCCCTTACTGACCATGAGCCAAAAGGGCACAGAAAATATGATGGCACCCATGTAAACATGGCAAAAGATATGACAGATTCATACATGGCAGGAACAACAATTAGGCCTGTTGGTGAGCTTGAACCACTCACCACAGAGCAATACATGGCATGACAAGGTTACAAACAACAAGAAGACATGTTTATGAAGCTAAACATGGCAAGAGCAAGTTCATAGTGTGCATGGACCACTAGCAACAATCATGGCAACATTGAACTTAATGTTAACAGGCTGACATCTACAATATTTAGCAACTTTGGAGCAAGATTACAACAAGCTACAGCAAGCTATAAATGCAACCAGGGGCATGAAAAGATATAGCATGACATGTATAACAAATCATCCTTAGTGAACATCTCCAGATTATGCACATAATGACTTGTAGCAGCAGGTTTACATAGCATCATATTATAACAGAATCAGTTAGGAAAATAGCAACAGCAAGTACACTACTTAACAAGCTGGATGCACTCACTACAAGACCCACAAAAATACATGGATGGCACCACTATGAAGATGACATGACATAGTTCAAAACACATGTAGAGCTCATGCTCATAGGATGCACACATCAAACATGGCAAAAATGACAAATGAGCAAGTTATAACAGTTTTAGCAGATTAACATCATATAGCACTCTTGCAACGATGATTCAGGCATCAACATGGACTCAAATGAACATGATGCAATGAAATGAAATGAAGTACTCGTCGAGGCGAACAATTCGACATATTACACGCACAAAACGGAGCAGTTTGCAGAGAGTTATGATGCAATGAACATGGCATGATAATGTTAAAAACCAGGGACTTGGAGAAATCGGGGGCAACCTTCGGGTTTCCAGATCTGGCGCGCGTGCGTGTCCAGGTGGCCGGAGGAGCTCACCGGATATGCGCCGGAGGGCAGGGGAGGCCGGATCCGGCACAGAGGGGAAGGAGGTCACCGGCGAGGGAGGCGCGCGGCCTCGGGAGGCGCGACCTCGCGGCGGCGCTCGGGATCCGCCCGATCCAGGCGGCGGCGCTCGGGATCCGCCCGATCCAGGCGGCGGCGCACCAAGGGGCGGCGATGGCGAGATCGCCGGCGGGCACGGAAGGCGGCGCCAGGCGGCAGGCGCGGCGGAGGAGCGCGCGGAGGGGCGCCGGCAGAGGAGGCGCGGGGCGGCCGGGCTCCTCCTGCGGGGGCGATGGCGAGGCGGAGATCGACGGCGCCGGGGACCAGCGACCGAGCGGCGGACGGCGGCGGGCGGGCCAGGCGGCGGTGGCGCGCGCGGGCCGGGATGGCCCCGCGCGGGCCTGGCGTGCCGGCGGCGGAGGGTGGCGGCGGCGCGCCACGTGGAGGCCTCCGATTGGCGCGGGGAGCGGCGGCGGACATGTCCGGTCCAGATCGGACGTGTCCGGCGGGCGAGAGGAGCGGGGCTAGGGTTTCGGGGGGATTCATCCGCGAATTTGGACGGGAAGGGCATATTTATAGGTTGAGGGAGTTAGGAAGCTCCAAATGAGGTGCGGTTTTCGGCCACATGATCGTGATCAAACGACCGAGAGCATGGAGGGGGTTTGGATGGGTTTTGGGCCACTTTGGAGGGGTGTTGGGCTGCAAGACAAAAGAGGCTTCTACGGTTCCCTGGTTAACCGTTGGAGTACCAAACGACCTCCAAATGGCACGAAACTTGACAGGCGGTCTACCGGTGCTATACCAAGGCCGCTTGGCAAACCTCGGGCCATTCCGAGAATGTTTAACACCCGCACATGAAAAGAGACAAGAAGGGGACGCCGGATGACATAGGAGTGCCAGATTGCAAAACGCACAATGGGGAAAAAGCTTGGATGCATGAGACGAACACGTATGCAAAATGAGATGCACATGATGACATGATAAAATGCAACACGCAAGCAAATGACATGGCAACAACAGCGAATAACTGGCAGACACCTGGCGCATCGAATCCGGGGCGTTACAATTTGCTTCCAACCCTGAAAAGAGAGTCAGTGCAGATGGAAACAAGGTACAAGGGTTGAAAACTCATGACTGCCACGTCCTACTTCAAAGGGTGTTACCTGTTATCCTTAGAGGATTGGGCCGCCCTGACTTATACAGAGCAGTTGCAGAGTTGGGATAATTCTTCAGGGATCTCTGCAGTAGAAATATTAGGATAGATGCTTTGGAGCATCTTAGAGACAAGATACCAACTATCCTATGCGACCTTGAGAAGATATATCCTCCAGGCTTCTTTGATGTGATGGTGCATTTGGCTGTTCATCTACCAGATGATGCACTACTTAGAGGTCCAGTACAGTATGGCTGGATGTACCCTATTGAAAGGCGGCTAGGCACTTTCAAGGGCTATGTTAGGAATAGAGCTAGACCCGAGGGTTCCATTGCAGAGGCCTACATTGCTACAGAAGCGTTGGCATTCTGCTCAAAATACATTGAAACAGCTGATCAGCTTAGCAAAGAGGTGGGTGAGAGACAATCCCGGGCTCAATGTTTTCGATTTATTCTGTTCGAGTTATAGGGAAGAGTCGACAAGAGGACAAACCTAAAGATTTGGACAAAATGGTTTGGTATGTGTTGAATAACTGTCCTGAGATACTACCTTATATCAAGTAAGTGCAGTACTGCAGCTTATACATCGTAATCTACTAAACTTGCAGCACATTCTTATATATTTAGATGGTTGACGCGATCACTATGTTGTGTAGCATGTACAAAGAGGAGTTACTGCCGCAAAATCCAAGAAACATTGACAAACTGGTTATGGCAGGATTTGCGAAATGGTTCAAGAACCATGTAAGATTTTGAAGTGCACTGTCAGTTTTTTTAATATATTGAGTACATAAGATGATCAGCTTGTCTATTTTCTAACCATAGGTTAAGAAGATGCCGGAGGATGGGCAAGCAATTGATGATGCCCTTTACTCACTAGCAATGGGTCCTGATACTCGGGTAATATATTATGAATCTTGCATTGTTGGAGATGTGCGCTACAACACCCTTGCACGAGACAAAGGCAGGAAGACACAAAACAGTGCCATCATGAGCACGGATACGTATGACAAAGAGACAACTGAAATGTATGCTAACATAACAGACATTGTTCAGTTGCAGTATATCTCCAGTTTCGAGGATCATCGGCGTGTGGTTCTGTTGTGCTGTCGTTGGTATAACCTATTTTCCAGGATTGCAAAACCCAGAGCTGATGATTATTTCAAATCCATCAATGTCAAGGCAGCGTACCAGACCAACGAGCCTTTTATTTTGGCAAATCAAGCAACACAGATATTTTTCTTGGAAGACACATTTGCACGTAGCGATGACTGGAGAGTATTGCAAAGGTTTGAGCAGAGGAATTCGTTTAACAAAGTTGCACAACAAGATGATGCTTACACTGCTCCTGATGTACAAGATAACAAAGATGTTCCTAATATCTTTGAGAACCATCACGTCAATGACGCCGGTGAAAAGATTGTCTGTCGTGCTGTGGACATACAAGAGTTGATCAAGAAGAAGCCAACGTTCGAGGACGTTGAGGACGAAGAAGAAGATGACACCATGGGGAATTACGATTCAGACTGATACACATGGCGAAGATGTTGACGCTGCTGCTGCGGATGATGATTACATTGCTTTTGTCATATTTGCCTGTCAGAAGACATTTTTTTATCTACTATGTGAAATTGTGTTTGCTATGACAACTGAAACCTGATGAACATGTTGTTTATTATTTTGCTGTGAGAACAAACATCACTTGTTATGTATGCTGATTTGTGTTTGGTGATTGTATGACAACTAAAACATGATGACATTGTTGTTTAGTTGTACTCATATTTGGCTTTGAAACTTGAATTTGATGACATAGTTTGCTGTTGGACTGCAATTTGCTCGACGTCTTTGAATGAGAACAAAGCTGACCCGATAGGGCCTCTGCTATCTATTTATTTATATGAGCAAAAGGGGATACCCCCTGACTTCCGTTAATAGAAATCATTAGATGTTCACAATGCTACGCCCAGCCTGGTACACATGTTTCATTCATTACTAGTTTCAGCAAAGTGCTCATGTCGTAGCCACTGAATACACCACGAGTGCTACATACACTGCAAATAAAGAAACAATCATCCTACAGAGCACATCGATTTTTCCCATTATCTTCACAAGCTCTTTCATCTCCTCATTGCTGTCAAGGCCGTTCAGCAGCTGTTGCTTGGCCATGATCAGAGGAACTGCGTATTTAAGCTTCTGCTCTGCATCTTCCTCTTCGGTCGTTCCTTCAGTTACTTGTCCAACACCCCAACCTGCTGGTATTGGGATTCCTCGACTAACCAAATAATCAGCGTAGTTGCATTCTCCCACATCAGCAACTTCCCAGAAATACAAATCACACGAATCTTCCCTTTTCTGCACAAATCAAATTGGAAGATCATCAACCAAACTATTAAAAAAATCAGCAACTGAAAGCAGCAGAACAACACTTAAACATATTATTACCCCATGATTCGGGCATTTGTAGAAGACTCAGCTAGGGTTGCGGATTGTGGTTGAGACGCGACGGATGACTCTGCGTGATTTGCAGCAGTGGCACCACACCAACGGTAGCGGGTTGCGATGAGCAATCGGTTGCGGTGCGCATGCCGACGGGGGTGTGATGAGACCCACAGGCGATGGTACCGGTGGCGACTTGGCGCATATCTGGTCGTTGCCTGCTGAAGAGCAGGTGGACGAGCAGCCAGCGGACATGGTTGCTGCGGCGAGAGCTTCTGATGCTAGGCAGAGTAAGTAGAGAAGAGGAGAAACGAACGTTGGATATGTCAGTTTCATTACTTGCAGAGTAGCATAGCACCATATATAGTCATAGTCTAGGTTTGGATTCTAACCAGCTACCGGAGCACATCTTTCTTTTTTCTAAATCTCGGCAACGTCTCTTTACTGGTACACTAGCTTGTTCTATACGCCTTCCCAAGTCTTTGATTTTCTTTGCCTTTTTTGCGAGGAAGGAAGGAGGACAAAATTGAGAGTTCCTTGGACTCGAACCCAAGACCTCTCGGTTGAAAACCAAGGGTGCTAGTCACTAGCTTGCTCCATGCTCTCGACCTCTCTCCCTTATTTGTCAGACCCCTTTCTCTACTTTTATTGTCTCTTGTCCATGTCTCTTTCACACACGTGCACACACTTTCTTCAGTCACTCTTTCTATTTCTCTCTCTCTCTATCTATCTATCTATCTCTATCTCTCTCTCTCTCTATAGTTAGGTACTGATGTCTATTATGCAACCTTCTCCTTGTAGACGTTGTTGGGCCTCCAAGTGCAGAGGTTTGTAGGACAGTAGCAAATTTCCCTCAAGTGGATGACCTAAGGTTTATCAATCCGTGGGAGGTGTAGGATGAAGATGGTCTCTCTCAAGCAACCCTGCAACCAAATAACAAAGAGTCTCTTGTGTCCCCAACACACCCAATACAATGGTAAATTGTATAGGTGCACTAGTTCGGCGAAAAGATGGTGATACAAGTGCAATATGGATGGTAGATATAGGTTTTTGTAATCTGAAAATATAGAAACAGCAAGGTAACTAATGATAAAAGTGAGCACAAACGGTATTGCAATGCTAGGAAATAAGGCCTAGGGTTCATACTTTCACTAGTGCAAGTTCTCTCAACAATAATAACATAACTGGATCATATAACTATCCCTTAACATGCAACAAAGAGTCAATCCAAAGTCACTAATAGCGGATAACAAACGAAGAGATTATGGTAGGGTACGAAACCACCTCAAAGTTATTCTTTCTGCTTGATCTATTCAAGAGTCCGTAGTAAAATAACACAAAGCTATTCTTTCCGTTCTATCTATCATAGAGTTCGTACTAGAATAACACCTTAAGACACAAATCAATCAAAACCCTAATGTCACCTAGATACTCCATTGTCACCTCAAGTATCCGTGGGCATGATTATATGATATGCATCACACAATCTCAGATTCATCTATTCAACCAACACAAAGTACTTCAAAGAGTGCCCCAAAGTTTCTACCGAAGAGTCAAGACAAAAACGTGTGCCAACCCCTATGCATAAGTTCACAAGGTCACTGAACCCGCAAGTTGATCACCAAAACATACATCAAGTAGATCACGTGATATCCCATTGTCACCACAGATACGTACATGCAAGACATACATCAAGTGTTCTCAAATCCTTAAAGACTCAATCCGATAAGATAACTTCAAAGGGAAAACTCGATTCATCACAAGAGAGTAGAGGGGGAGAAACATCATAAGATCCAACTACAATAGCAAAGCTCACGATACATCAAGATTGTGCGAAGTCAAGAACACGAGAGAGAGAGAGAGAGATCAAACACATAGCTACTGGTACATACCCTCAGCCCTGAGGGTGAACTACTCCTCCTCGTCATGGAGAGCGCCGGGATGATGAAGATGGCCACCGGTGAGGGATCCCCCCTCCGGCAGGGTGCCGGAACAGGCTCCCGATTGGTTTTTGGTGGCTACAGAGGCTTGCGGCGACGGAACTCCTGATCTATTCTGCTCTCCAATGTTTTAGGGTATATGGAGATATATATAGGCGAAAGAAGTCGGCCAGGGGAGCCACGAGGGGCCCATGAGGGTGGGGGCGCGCCCAGGGGGTGGGGGCGCCTCCCTGCCACGTGACCACCTTGAAGCTTCCCTTACATGCACTCCAAGTCCCCTGGATTGCTTCCGTTCCAAAAATAACTATCCTGAAGGTTTCATTCCGTTTGGACTCCGTTTGATATTCCTTTTCTTCGAAACACTGAAATAGGCAAGAAAACAACAATTTGGGTTGGGCCTCCGATTAATAAGTTAGTCCCAAAATTAATATAAAAGTGCTTAGTAAAGCCCATAAACATCCAAAACAGATAATATAATAGCATGAGTGCTTCATAAATTATAGATACGTTGGAGACGTATCAGGTACTCTCTCACATCCATAAGCATAAGGATGTTTTGAAAAGTCAAACCTCGGAAAAGTTTGACCAGGTATATGTGGAGAAAAACATTTACATCTGGAACAACCATTAGATTCATCACAACATGTACTTGTCGGTGTTCTGGATACAAGGGTACCCACTGCCTGCCTGTGGGCCACTGCATGGCTCCATCGACGATCTGGTATGGCCCAGCTTCAGCATCAACAACTCAAGACCCTCGCGAGGGGCCAAGCCTCACGAGGTGGGCGACGTCAAGACCTCCAAGGGGATCGACCTCCTCAGGCTGGCTCCCGAGGAGCGGAGATTTCTATGCAAGGTGGACCTCACGAGGCTCAGCTGATGTGAGACATGACGATCAAGGCCAGGCAGGCGCCAGGCGGGCGCCAGTGGGAGCAGTGTACCAGTTTCCCCTTTGGTGCAAAGGAGGCAAGCAGCACGCGCGGAGTCCCAAGGAACCAGCCAAAGGTTTCCATTCTGGTGCAACAAGACCAAGATCGCCAGGACGGAGGTCATCGCCGAGCCCACCGCAGCGTCACGACCAGAGGCTTTTGCAGGCGAAGACCACTTTAGTCAGGATAGGGTGTACTTATTGTCCCCCTTCAAATCTGGCCGTTGTGGGATCCCTTCCTGCCAACATTTGGGAAGAGGACGAAGGCCAGTATAAATAGGACTTAGCCACCACCATAGAGGGGGATCGAATCCATTCCCCCCTCGCCATCTCACCAGCTCACTTGAGCTCAAGAACACCTCACCTCCTGAGGTTGTTCATCCTCTCTATTAGTTCATCCTAGGTCCCTCGAGGCAATCCACCAAAAAGCTAGAGTAGGGTATTACACCGCAAGGTGGCCCGAACCAGGATAAACTGATGTGTCTCTCTGTCTCTTTAAAGAGACTCTCGGCATCAGCCTCCGTCATGCCCGCATGCCCCCTCCGAGGTCCCCTGAAGAGCCTCTCGGCATCAACCTACCCCATGGTGCGGCCCGCTCTACCTCAACCATGCCGCCCAGGGGTGGGGCGAACCCGAGCTGCCTCCCCTGGGGTTGCGCTGGGGCGCCATCCCTCAACCGCCAGGGCCTGGTACCAGGCATGGGGGGCGACAGCGCTGGGCAACCAGGCGGCAACTCAGGCGCAGCCAGCCCGAAAGCCTACATGCTGGTCGCCATGGACTTAAGGTACGCGTCAGGACAGGGCCCCAGCCGATCCCCGCGCCAGGCTGGGCGCTGGAGGTACACGAAGCTGAGGCTCTCTGTGAGCCACTTGAGGGCTCCACCGACGCCTTCGACAACGACAGCCACTGGGTATAGCTAACATCTCAGGAGCACGCTTGCACTAACCATGGATCGAGGTGGGCCAAGCAGCAGCTACCGCCAGGGCCCCAGGGGTGGCGGCCCAGCCGCAGGTGAACGAAGGGCCTTGGGAGCGGCACGGGGGGGAGCTCGGGGCTAGGGCCTCCCCCGCGCTACGTGGAGCAGGGCACTGCTCGGAGGTAGGTCCCCCACTGGGGAAGGCACCGGCGAGCCCTTCCCCCCGGCGGAAGGCCCACAGTCACCGAGGGCGCCACTAGCATCCCCCTTGGCCCTTGGTCTCATCCTGGTTTCCGGACGCCCCAAAGGTGGTCGGGGGTGGCGCAGGGTGGGGTCCTCGTCGGGTGACATGAAGCAAGGCTCCGACCTGTGAAGGTCTCCGCTCGTGACACTCACATAATAATGAGTGGGGTTGTACATGCCCCCGAGTCTCCTGAGTGCCACCCTGGGGCCTCACGGGGGCTCCCACCCACGTCCTAGTGGAAGCACCATGCTCCGCGCTGGCCGTCGACACTGTTCCCCAATGACTATGCCAACGTCCAGTGGAAGCACTTAGCTCCACGCTGGTGAGAAGACCAGAAGACTAGGTAGGCACCGGACGCGGCTATTTGCTTTCGCCTCTCTTTTTTGTACCCAATTCGCCGGCTTTTTGTAATGAACTTGGTTCTTGTGCATTTACCAAAATAAAAATGGGGGAAGTTTTCTTGTCTTGCTCGCTCTCTCGCTTTCTTGTTTGGTATTTTTTAGCGGGGCTCGTGCCTGCTGCCCCTCCCCCGAGCGCCTTGCAAGCGAGGGCTAGGTGCGGTGCGCGCGCGCGTCAAGCACGGTCGGGCCAGCCCCGAGCATGCAAGGGCTCCCCTCGGGGGCCGGCCAGCGGCCACCATGCGCGCACCTTGCCGTGGTCCGGCAGTTGGTCCCTCATGAAACACTCGGGGACAGGTCAGCAGGCTCCTCGGACTCTCGCGAGCGAGGCCCACCTCAAGAGAAGAAGCGCTGCTGTGACATCAGGACTCACTCAAAACTCATGGAGCCAAAGATAAGTCATAGCAACTACCCTACTGGGGAAGCCCGTAGACCCGCTGTGGCACACCCCGACGCTACTCCAAAAGCATTTCCTGATTATATACATTACAAGGCCCCCCCTTTCAAAATGCTCTCTCGAGGATGTGTTCTAGTTGGTCATAAAGGCTGAAGCAAAGGAACGCGGGCCTAACTGGATACGCCTTCTTCTTCGTCTCCATCTGCGCTGCTCGCGTCATCGCCTGCGCCACCTTCTCCGGCCACAATCACCATTGTGTCGTCCTCCGGAGCAAATTCTTCCACCAATGTGTCCACATGGTCATCCACCCACCTGGCCAGTCTGTCCTGAGTAACTGTGGGCACGGGGGCTAGAACAGCATTGAAGTCAAAGTGGGAATCACGGTTGAGAAGGTTGCTGAAGACACACGAGAACACTTGCCCAAGAATACCCCAGGTCCTCTCCCCAACAAGCTTGAGAGCCCTCGCTGCCTGATCCTCCAAGCGGGTCACAATGTCGATGAAGAAGTTGAGATGGCTGGCGTAGTCGTTCTCGTGCGGATGAGGAGCACTCTCGTCGCAGATGATGCCCAAGGCGCGGTTAGCTCTGACTCCGAGATCCTAGAGCATCGAGTCGTGCTCACACTGCAGCGTCCGGTGACGGTTCGCTTCGTTCGCGGTCCTCTCCGCAAGGGACGCGGTATCCTTGACCTGCTACTGAAGGGAGGATAACTCGGCGCAGGAAGAAGCCAAGGCAGACTCAGATGAGGCTAGAGCCTCCTTGGTGGCCCTCTCACGCTATTCCGCAGATTCCAGCTTCACCTTCAGGGCGATGGTCCTGCCCTCGAGCTCGGCTTCGAGCAGCTCCAACTTCAGGCGGTGCTCTTCAGCCAGGTCCGTGCGTGCCTTCGCCACCCTCTTCTAAACCTCCAGCTAGACCCGGGCCTCTCGGGCGGCGACGACATCCTCAGCCGTAGCTGCCTGGCGCTCCCTCACTTCCAGCCGCTCCGGTGCCAGGCTATGCTCCACGGCCTCCAGCGCCAGGTCTTGTTCGCATCTCAGAAGCTCCACCGAGACAAGAGGCGCTTCGCGTGGCAATGCAGCCAGGAGGGCTTGCCGTGCCTCGATCTCCTGCTCAAGGGCGGCGTTTGAAGCAGGGAGCTCCCGCTCTCGCTCCTCGGCTTCCTCACGACGGCGGTCGACGGCATCGGCCTCCTCCAGAGCACGGGTGCATGCCTCGCAAGAAGTTGCAAGGGAAGATGCTGCACGCGCATCAGCTTGATCACGCTGAAGCTGCCCGAGGTTAATGGTGACCTTTAGTTGGTTCCATTCGCGTGCCAACCGGCGGTCCTCTGCCTCGAGCTGGGTGTCGATGTCGGCAAGCTCTCCACCAAGCCGGATCATCGCGCGCATTGCCTCGCTGAAGAACTCGAAGCAGACAGCACTATGCCCACGCATGAACTCCAACGCGCGGCCAAGCCCGTCTTCGGCCCTGGAGGCTGCCAGAGGAGTGTGAAGCGCTTCTTCGACTAGGGGTTGGTCGGCGCAGCCTCGCGGCCTGAAGAAGACGGCCTAGAGGGCGCCCGATCGCCATCAGTGATTAGCAGGGAGACCATCCACACGCCCCCCACTCTCCAGGCCAGGTCGGGAGAGGAGGAAGCAGGAGGCTCAAGTCCGAGGCCCCCTAGCGGGCAACAGCTGCTGGAGTCGGCCACACGCCCTGCACGGGAGCTGAGCACCGGGGGCTGTGCGTTGGAAGCAAGCCATGAGCTCCTGAAGGACGCATCTCATGATGCTTTGCAATCGCAGGGGCCTGCGAAACCCTAGTCAGAAAAGAGCATGGTGCATAGGGAATCGTAATATGAGGTACTTACTCGTCCACAGCCATGTACTTCCTCAGCTTCAGCGGCCGGCGGGCGTCACCACTGCAGCTCAGAGATCCCTTCCTCTTGCGGAGTGCTTCAAGATTATGGCGGAGCCGGCCGGGCCTCGAGGGACGGTCCCCAGGAGCATGAGCGCTCAGCCGGGTTCCCTGGGCGGCAGCCTCAGGGGCACTAGGAGGCGCGTCCCCATTAGGAGCCACCTCGGAACCGTTACCCCGAGCCTCAGGAGCCTCTGCCTCCGTAGCATCGGGTTGCGCTGACCCCGCGGTGGCCCTTTCCTGGGCCTTAGGAGTCTCGGCCTCCAGAGCAGTTGATGGCGCATGACCTCCGGAGGTCTCCTCAACAGCGGCTGGTGGCGTGCACCTTCCTGCTTCCACACTTGGGGCGCACGCCGCAGGATCAAGTAGCAAGGGAGCCACGAGGATGGGATTCTCACGAGGCCCCTCGAGGCCTACCGCGAGTAACCCCCATAAGCCAAAGAGGGGCATCTGCTCCACGAAGGCCACCTTGTTCGAGCATTGGTAGAGGAGACAACCATTCCCTGGAAGGTCAGCGGGTTTGGAGTTGCCCGTCAGAAGCTCAAGCACCTTGTTTAGGGTCTTGGAAGGCAGCACCGGCTCCTGGAGCCTCATGGAGTGCCCGGCGCCAGTGAAGGCCCACATTGGGCGGGAATGGCACTGGAGCGAGGCGATGCGCCACTGGACGAATTCCTCCACCACCATTGGCGCTGTCACCCTAGCTTCTACAGCCTGGCCAGCCTCTTCCAGACGCGGGTAAGCCGACGGTTGACAAGCTCCACATGCCCCAGCCGGAGCTGGGCTTCGCAGGCACCCAAGGGGTCAGAAGCAGGGGACTGCGCATACCAGCGTCTAAAAACAGCCACTGCTTCCGAAACCCATTCACATTTGGCGATAGCTCGAAGTCGATCCTAGAGCCAGCAGTCGCCGCAACAGCTTCGAAGGTCACGCACCCCGAGTGTTGGCGGGCGTCAACCATACGAAGCAAGAAGAAATGGTGAAACAGGGTCACGGAAGGAGCAATGCCGACCCCTTCGCAGAGGAAAGCAAAGACAGCGAGGAGGATGATGGAGCGGGGATCCAGGTGCAGCAAGTGGATCTGGTAGTGCAAGATTATGGTGTTGAAGAAAGGAGAGAAAGGGGGAATCAGGTCCGCGAAGATGGCATGAAGATGGATGGGAATCTCAGTGGTGCTCATATCATCCACAAGCCAAGACGCGGGCCGGGCGGCCATCACCTTCCACTCATTGGAATTGGCTGCGAGAGCGGGGCGGACCTTATTCAGCCCCTCCTGATTGATCACCTTCGACTGCTCGAGCGCCGGCTCCAAGGCCGGCGGGGGTCCAGCCGGGGCGCGCGACCTCCCCTTCTTCTTCCTCTGCTGCGGGGCCATGGCGGAAGCTAGGAAGGGGGAGCAGCGCTGGCACCACATCTACTCGAAGGATTGCAAGCCTGGGAAGAGAAGGAGCAAGGGCCAAGCGCGACAATCTACAGGGGCGGACTACTCTGGCAACGGGTGGCCATCAGGGTTGGCAGATTTCAAGGCAACATGGGGAAGTGGAGACACCCACGTCCCATCCATCACCATGCATCGTTCAAGGCCACAAGCGGTTAGGGGCGTCGGTGCTCCGCACTTGCCCTTTGGCTTCGCCTAGAAGCCAAGTCCGAGCGCGCCTTGGGCCCGGGGGCTACTGTCGGCGTTCTGGATACGGGGGTACCCAGACTTACTTACCGGCGGCCCACTGCGTGGTTCCATCGACGGCCTGGTACGGCCCAGCTTCAGCATCAACAACTCAAGACCCTCACGTGGGGCCAACCCTCACGAGGCAGGTGACGCGAAGACATCCAAGGGGATCGGCCTCCTCAGGCTTTCTCCCGAGGAGCGGAGATTTCTATGCAAGGTGCAGCTCACGAGGCTCAGCTGACGTGAGCCATGACGATCAAGGCCAGGGGGGCGCAAGCGGGCGCAGAGTACTAGTTTCCCCTTTGGTACAAAGGAGGCAAGCAGCAGGCGCGGAGTCCCGAGGAACCAGCTAAAGGTTTTCCTTCTGGTGCAACAAGACCAAGACCGCCAAGACGGTAGGACGGAGGTCATCGCCGAGCCCACCGCAGCGTCACGACCAGAGGCTTTTGCAGGCGAAGACCACTTTAGTCAGGACATGATAAACTTTTTGTCCCCCTTCAAATCTGGCAGTTGTGGGATCCCTTCTGGCCAACATTTGGGAAGAGGACCAAGGCCACTATAAATAGGACTTAGCCACCACCATTGGGGGGATCGAATCAATTCCCCCCTCGCCATCTCACCAGCTCACTTGAGCTCAAGAACACCTCACCTCCTGAGGCTGTTCATCCACTGTATTAGTTCATCCTTAGCCCCTCGAGGCAATCCACCAAAAAGCTGGAGTATGGTATTACACCGCAAGGTGGCTCGAACCAAGATAAACTATTGTGTCTCTCTGTCTCTTTGAGCTCGCCGCGCTAGGCTGTGAGGATCGCGAGTAGGCAGGCTGGCTAGGTTGAGATCTCCGCACGCACCCCAGAGTTCGAACCTATCAAGGGTTTGTGGAAACCAAAATCCGACAATACTTACTTCATACTATCATTTATCTTTGGTTTTGTAGATACAAGTAATTTCTTTATAAACTTGGTCAAAGTTTCAAAAGTTTGAACTAAAAAAAATGTAGGCACTACATTATCAAACGAAGGGAGTAGCTCTTTCTCTCTCTGCTATTTCTCACAGGCCATCCCTCTCACTCGATCTCTCTATACCGAGGGATTATACGGTCACTATGTTAGCGTATAGCTCCGTATATTGGTTAGTTGACCTGTCAAGCAGTTCACATGCTGCCTTGTCAGCTCGTGTTCTCTATCTTCGTGTGCTGGCCCATGTGGCAGTGGGTGAAAATAAGTAAACAAGAGGCCCATCTGACACGCGGTGAAGTAAACAAAGTTGAAACCACTCGGGGTAGCACCCCGCACGCTAGTAAATTGAGGTCACACTTCTTCCACGTGAAGGATGCACTCGCGCACACTTCACCACTGCGCGGCGGCATGCACAGAAGGACGCACTCGCGCACACCCACCACACAACACACACCAGCCCACATGTACACTGGCGTCGCCGCCAGATGAGATGGACGGCGAGGCAACCAACAAGTGGAGGCGGCTCAAGCCGAAACCGCATTCGGCGAGCCTGGACTTCATCAGCGGCCTCCCCGATGACATGCTGCTCGTCATCATCGGCCTCCTCCCCACCAAATCCATTGTGCGGACCACCCTGCTCTCCCGGCGGTGGCGTCCCCTCTGGCGCCGCGTCCCCCTCAACCTCACTGTCGACAGCTGCCTCTGCGATGGGGATTGCAAATGCATGCCCGCAGCCTCCAAGATCCCTTCATCGCACCCTGTGGGCCAGCCAGACGCCTTGACATCCGCATGTTCAGTACCAAATGCAAGGTCCAAGCCAAGTTCGATGAGTGGTTCTTATCCCCCGCCCTAGATCAGCTCAAGGAGCTCAGCTTTTAAGGTGGACGATGTCGCTCTCTGCCATCGTCCGTGCTCTGCCTCACGCCATTGCTGCGCCACGCCAGCTTCAGCTCCTGCTATCTTCCCCAGATTAATGCCATGCCCGCCCTTCTTCTCCCTCAAATCAAGGAGCTCGACCTCTTTGATGTTGGCATCTCGAAGAAGGCTATGGATCACCTGCTCCGTAGCTATACTGCACTCGAGTACCTTCATCTCAGCAGATCCACGGGTTCATTAGCCTCCACATCGCCTCTATGAATCTTCGATGGATTTATGTGTCTTGCTGTTCCATGTTATGGTCATTGATAATGCGCCTTTCCTCTCGAGATGGCATGTATCTGATCTAGAAGGTCCAACAAAAATCAGGGTCATTGACGTGCCGAAATTGAAGGTGTTGGTGTACTCGTTTGCCAAATTCTTCGAACTCTTTATTCGATCCGTAATCATTCACGTACAGCACTCATCTTCTTCTCCATCTTCTTGAAATTAACATTTTAAAATTTCTTCTTGATGTATTTACGACTGTCATCCGGAAAATGATTCCCACAAGCTTGACCCAGTCTATGCGCACAGTGAAGATCTTGGCAACAAAATCTATCTGCCACAATCTGGATCAAGTTGTTGGATTCCTTACATGCTTTCCATGCATGGAGAAGCTACTCATCGAGGTGAAACTTCTTTCCTATTAGTAAACGGTAATCACAACCTAGCTCTATTTTTTTCGTAATTTTCCCAAAGTACGATGACAAGTGTAGTGTTCAAAACTGCATCTACGCACTGCACGGAAAGAAATGTTTTTAGTATTTTTTTCTCACATGATCACCTGCATCATTTTTTTGTTGTACTACTATAGTAGCCTAGGCTAGTCATTGTGGCAAGTAACTTAGACTAGTAACTCTATGGTTACCCTAAGAGCAAGTACTACCTCTGTCCTGGTTTACTCTTACTATTTTGTAGTATCAAAATTTGACCATAGATTGAACTGACAAAATGTTAATGCATGTCACTAAAAATTATATCGTTGGATTCGTCTTTGAACATAATTTCAAATGGTATAATTTTTGATGACATGCATTGGCATTTTCTTAGGTAAATATATGGTCAAAATTTTACACTAAATACGAGGTAGTACAAAAGTGGGCTATAACGGCCCTCCACTATGTAGGCCAAAACACGTGCCAAATTCACTTGTGATGCATTTGGAATCGATGCCCCTCCGTTGCTCACCTGGTGCCCCAATCTGGATCACCTACTTTGTTCTGGTGCCAAATTAACTCACGCAATGAAAAAACACTTGCGTGGGAGAGGGAGAGGACTGAGGCAATAAAAAAACACTTGTTTGGGAGAGTGAGATGCTGGTGTAGTTGGTTTGATTGATTTGTTTATACATGTGGGTCTGTGTGCACAGCGGTGCGAACTCTCTCACATCGCTAGAGCGGTGCCAAAATCTTTTGATTGAACATTGATGTGTATTATGTGTCATACATTTGAGAAATATGGCATCGGCCACATAGTGGAAGGCAGCAAAGCCCAAGCTCTTCACGTGCTCCTAGGAAAATGAGAGGAAAGAGAGAGAGTCAAAAAATATCACTAGCCAGCCAACCCTATCGTATGCCTTGTTTCAAAGAAAACCTATCGTATGAGCGAATGATATTGGTACCTCTTGATGACATGGCAATCTTATACAGCCTGCTGCTCTAATATGTTCTCTTCGTTTGAAGATAAAAAAAGACCCGAAAGTAAAAAATGTGCTGCACTATAACAATCTCATCGAATGCCTTGATCTCCATTTATAGAAGTTGATTTGATCGACTACCAAGGCGGTATATCTGAGATTAAATTGGCCAGATTCTTTGTTCTAGAAGCAAGTGTGCTCAAGGTAATGAGGTTTGGCGTTATCTGGCGCATGAATGGCGTGCCGATCACCGCAAGCGTCTAAGGCTAAATGACAAAGTCTTCACAGAAGCTGAATTTGTTTTCGAAACATCAAGTGGTCAGAGACTCGAAAATTAATTTGCCCATTAGTGACTTGTCAGGGCGGTGGATTTTAGTTTGTACGATAATGCTGCATCCACCTAAAGTAACAAAAGTTCTTACGTAAACTTCCTAGTAATTCCCTCTTCGTAGGTGCAGCATAAGTCCTAACATTTGTAATATCAGTTTGAAACTTGTAATATTGCCGTGTCCTATTCCTGCGTTTTCAAAATCCTACGAATCAAAGAGGTCCTGAGTTGGTGATGATGTTGTGCCTGCCATCTTTCACCAATAGCCGTCGGATCTAGATCTGACGCATACAAACCAAACTTCTGTAGTTTTGCAAAAAAGATGTCCGCACTTGTTCCCTATTTACAAACAACTCATTGTCTCTCACAATCAGCCTTATCTCCTCCCCACCACACCTAGAAGGCCATGGAAAAATCTGGCGCGATGGCCGTTGCCGGTGCCGTCCACCCCCAATCTTGGTGTTCCGTGCAATGCACGGGCATGTACGCACGGGAAATTATGTCAAACATGGCTAGTTGTAAGCAGGCTAACTGTACAGCCATGATGATAGTGACTACAGACGGTGAGGCTGACTTTGGTATGCCGAACACAGCACCTACACTCAGGTGTCATGTCCGGCGCAGGGTCTTGTCACTTCACTGTGAGGAGAAGCACATAATAATTTGACAAACGGGTAGTACAGTACTACTACATTGGCAGTACTACAGTACTAGTACTAGCACCACCGTCTGGATTTAGTAGTACTACCACGTCCGTCTGGATTTAGTATTTGACTAGAATATCTAGTAATGGCTAGCCTAGTAATGCGTGTCACAAAAAATATACTACTCCCTCTGTAAATAAATACAGTGTGCATTGTTTTATTCCTTCCGATAGATGGCTCAAATCTGAAGTCTCATCAATCAGACTACTATTGTACTCACCAAGCGCTCAACTTGGTAATCTACCAACAGAAAATTGTAATCAAAGACCACTATTGTACTCCCTCCGTACTGGTGCATTAGTCACATTAAGGAAACCAAATATTAATCCAAAACTTTTAGGCACGGTGCATTAACTACCCACCCCATTCTCTGTTTTTTGCCCAGAAAAAATCATGCAATACGATACGTGGGGTGCATATGCATCCAATGACTTCAGACTACTTAGCACAACATTTTTGGTTACATGCATTAACATTTTATTAGTTATATCAAAGGTCAAAACTTGGCGCAAAATGCAAAGGGGACCAATAAAGCAGTAAACATCAAAGTTCTCTCGTTTGGCACCAATTAGAGGTCTGGTGAGATGACTATACTACACTGGCATGGAGGGGGACGCAACTTATTGACTTACTGCACCTGCCTTTGGGTGTATGACAAGTGGGCCCAACAGGTGGCTGGCCCACCTGTCATACAGCCAAAGGCAGGCGTAGTTAAGGCACCGGAGCTCAGTCCCATAGGGATGCAGCTTCATTGACTTACTGCACCTGCCTTTGGTGAATGACAGGTGGGCCCAACAGGTGGCTGGTCCACTTAATATACAACCAAAGGCAGGTGCAGTAGAGGGTCGAGGATTAGATGGCCAACACATACGTGAATGCAACACAGTCTGCACTTCTCACATAAAGGCTCCCCGCCAGTCCAATCTACAAAATCCTACGCACCTACGCACCCTAACCAAGGGTAAGTGTGATCACTCTAATCGCAAGATCAGTTGACTAGAAGCTAGACCCATGGAGGCGATGAGCGCGAGCATTAGCTGGCTGTGCCAGATGGTCCACGACGCCGACCTGTGACCCGGCACCGAGGAACTTCTCTAGGTCGTGCTTGAGTCCGCCAGGGCGAGAGGCCGCTTGCATGATAGCTTCATCTCCTTGTTCGACGAGGTCCTCGTCGGCTTCCTCGACAAGTTCACCGTCGTCAAGAAGCTCGCGGACGACCTTCACATACGCCTCCAGCCCACAAGCCCAGGCTCTGCGATGCCCTCCACCCACGTCTACGCTCAAATAGTCCACAAGGACTACTACGTGCAAGAGGAGGATGATAGGTCACTGGCCTTCTTGGACCGTAGGGCAACACCTTGGACGGCATTGTTCAGAAGCACATTGAGCTCGCCGCCAACACCGCTCATCCTCACACATCGGTTCGTGACCTGGCACACTAGGGCGTGAGGATGTCGTTGATGGATCCGTATGTATTTTTATCTTTCCATCAAATCCATGTAGTAGTATATTGTACTACTAGTAATTATCTTACCTTACGCATCACCGTCATAATTTTCATACGTACTCCATGCATAAACCACGCCAGAACCAAACTTATCATTGCTCTAGGGAAAATCGTTATTACTATCTATCGGTCTCACCATGGAGTAGAACCAAATTTTACAAGTTACAAGTTCAAAAGGAAAAGCCTTCCGTGTTCGCGTCGCACCCCCACCCGGTTGGTTCGGCACGCTGCTAAAGGGGAATGTGTGTTGTGTTGCATTTTCACTTACAAGTGGGACCGCAGTTGAGCAAATCGACCATCGGCAAACCCCCACCCCGCCCACCGCGCTATGGCTGAGAAAACAGGAGGGAGAAGCGATGGCTATAGCACGGACTCCAAGAAAATTGGTGCCAGATGGGACTCGTGTGGGTGGTGTGTGTCGTACTGCTAGACGTAAATGCTAGTTATGGCCCATGCCACCCCACTATATCGAGGTGCTGGTTACGTAGAACAAATTTCCTGAAGTCCGTGCTCAACCCTCCTCTCTCTCTCTCTCTCTCTCTCTCTCTCTTCTCAGCTAGCCAGCAGACGCGCGGAGCCCATTGTCTGTTTACTCACATGCGGCCGCTCATGTCAATGAAAACGCAAGATGAGCCACTGAACCTGCACATCTTTCACCTCGATGTGTTGGTGATGAAAAACAAATCCAATAAAGATCTTCAGTGGCCGCTTTTGGAGTTACTCAAGAGTAAGATTCTATTTACAGTTTAACCCAAGATGCACATCATGTGGCTTCAACTAGCACTCCATTTTCTTGCATGACACGACCTGGATGCTGGATGTCCCTATCCTCGTCCTGGATTTGGGGGTATCTAGCCCTGCCTGCCTGCGGCCCACCACGTGGATCCATCGACGGCCTGGTACAGCCCAGCTTCAACACCAACACCGCAAGACCCTCGCGAGGGGCCAAGCCTCGCGAGGCGGGCAACGCCAAGACCCCCAGGAATCTACCTCCTCAGGCTGGCTCCTGAGGGGCGGAGAGTTCTATGCAGGTTACCTCATGAGGCTCGGCCGACGTGAGCCATGACGACCAAGGCCAGGCGGGCGCAGAGCGCAGGTTTCCTCTCTGGTGCAAGGGAGGCGAGCCACAGGCGCGGAGTCCCGAGGAATCAGCCAAAGGTTTCCATTTCAGTACAACGAGACCAAGACCGCCAGGACGGCAAGACGGAGGTCATCGACGAGCCCACCGCAGCGTCACGACCAGAGACTTTTCGCAGGCGAAGACTACTTTTGTCAGGATAGACTGTACTATTTGTCTCCTTTCAAATCCGGCCGTTGTGGGATCCCTTCCCGCTCATATTTGGGAAGAGGACCAAGGCCACTATAAATAGGACTAGCCACCACCATAGAAGGGGAAGATGGAAGAAGAATAAGTAGAACTAGCATACACCACACCAGCTCAAGAACACCTCACCTCCCGAGGCTGGTTCATCCACTGTACTTGTCCATCATCAGCCCTTCGAGGCAATCCACCAAAACGCTGGAGTAGGGTATTACACCACAACGGTGGCCCGAATCAGGATAAAACTGCCGTGTCTCTTTATCCCTTTGAGCTTGATGCGCTAGGATTAGGAGGTTCACGAGTAGGCAGGCTGGGTAGGTTGAGATCTCCGCACGCACCCCAGAGTTTGAACCTCTCAAGGGTTTGCGGATCCCATAATCCGACATTTGGTGCGCCAGGTAGGGGTGCGTCGGATCTTCTCTTTCGTCGATCGATCCACCACCACTCCGACACCTCCATGGCCGACGCGCGTCAGGCTCGCGCCGAGCGTCGGGCTGCAGTCGCCGCCCGTGTCGCTCAGACGGCTCCGATGGGTGACGGCTGTGCCCGTTGCGCTCCTTCTCTGGTGGCCAACGCCGCCACGGGCCCTGCCGGCCACGAGCAGCAAGCTTCATTGCTGCACCCATCGGTGCACTGTGATGGCCGCACCACTACTCCATCACTGACCCCAGCAGCTTCGTCATCCCACGTGCGTCGCGGCCGGGCGGATGCGTAGGCCGCTCTGCTCATGGTGCGGGAGCTCCTTCGCTACCCCCCGGTCGGCGACCTCTATGAGGAGTGGCTTGAGCGGGTCGCTGAGCTCGTCAGCGTAGCGCATGGGGGCTCCGCCGAGCCGGCTCGCTCGCTGCCTCAACAACCACCTGCAGCAGGCGACGTGGCGCACGGGGCTCCTCCAGCACCTCTGGCCTAGGGTGCCATCATCGAGCGAAGGCGTGCGTCTCTGTGGCGCGACCCGCCGTGCCCTGCGCCAGCTCGGGATGACGTGAGCTGCCAGGTGGTGCAACAGCCATACGGGGAAGCGCGCGTGTTTCCAGAACCCCAGCACCAGGCCCGCGTAGCACTGCAGGAGATGGCAATGCGCGTGCACCAGGATCAGTTTCCACCCCCTCGAAGACCTCTGGTGGCCATGGCGGGATGCCGCACGTTCACTCCGGAGCTCCGCAACATCGTGCGGCCAAGCAAGTTCAAGCATGACCTGCCGCCACGCTACGACGGCACCGCCGACCCCGCCGAGTTCCTGCAGCTCTACGAGCTAGGCATCGCGGCGGCCAGTGGCGACGAGAAGATCATGTCAAACTCGTTCCCGATGGCCCTCAAGGATGGTGCGCGTTCTTGGCTCCTGAATCTGACCGAGGGGTCGGTTTCTTCCTGGGAGGAGATGCACAGCCGCTTCATTGACAACTTCCAGGGAACTCACGACCGTTTGCCGGCCGCAGGTGACCTGCTCCGCATCAAGCAGCAGCCCAGAGAGACCCTGCAGAAGTATATCCAGCGCTTCAACAACGTTCGCCTCAAGATTCCCAAGGTGTCGGACGAGGCCATCATCTTCGCGTTCACCAATAGCTTTCGCGATGTCAAGATGAAGGAGGAGCTCACTATCCACGAGGATCTCTACACCGCTCTGGAGATGTTCAACATGGCGAACAAGTGCGCAAGGGCTGAGGAGGGACGCCTTTCCCTCCTCGAGCTCCCCGATGCTGATCCAGAAGAAAAGAAGACCAAGGCCAAGGACGTGATGCGCAAGGGGCCAGCCATGCTTGCGGCCGAGCCAGAGACAAAGCGCGGCTGTGATCACCTCGAGTCATCCAAGAGCAACCAACCGTTTTGTGTCTTCCACAACGTTCACACCCACAACACCAAGGACTGCCAGGAGCTCAGGGCCCTCCACGACGGGCGCCTTGGTCGACGCCCCAAGCGCAACGATCGAGGCTATGGTCGCGGTGGCGGTCAAGGTGGAGGACGCTGGGATGGGCGCGACCATCATCAGGAGTGACGCGACCAGTCTTGTGAGGACCGCTGGCAGGGCCAGCCTCGCAAGGGCAACTGGAGGGAGCATCCTCATGAGGATCGCCCTCAGGGCAACACAGCTTTGCCTCCTCTGCCTTCACCACCAAGAAGGAATGAAGATCACCACCAGGACAAGGGGGATGGGGGCTTCCAGGAGCCTCGGGCCATTACCTGCATCTTGGGCGGCTCGCAGGCCCCGGCTTCCCACTGCATCTTCAAGCAGTTCGCGCGTGAGGTGAATGCAGCGCTCCCCAAGCCTGAAGCAACTCGCCCTCTCAAGTGGTCCAAGTGTGACATCACCTTCGACTCCTCAGGCTGGCTCAAGTGTGCGGCCACCACTGGCATGCTCCCCATGCTCTGCTCCCCCGTCATCAGCAACGTGGTCGTCACCAAGACTCTCATCAAAGGCGGAGCGGGACTCAATGGTCTATCTGTTCAGACGTTCGACAGGCTCCAGGTGCCATACTACCAGCTTCACCCCACCAAGCCATTCTCGAGAGTGACCGACGGTTCGACACACCCGATCGGGCAGGTTCGCCTCCCTGTCATCTTCGACGAGCGCAACAACTACCACACTGAGCTCATCGACTTCGACGTCGCCGACATCCGCCTGCCCTACGACGCCATCCTAGGGTACCCAGCACTGGCCAAGTTCATGGCGGCCATGCACCATGGCTACAACGTCCTCAAGATGCCGGGAAGCAGTAGCGTCATCACGGTCACCTGTCAAGAGAAGGATGCGGTGTGCTCCCTCGAGCGCACCATCCAGGCAGCAGTGGTCGAGAACCTCGAAGACGAGGACGGCGCCCTCCCTCCTGAGGTCGCCCCCAAGACGAATAAGCTGCATTTGGGACAGGGGTCTCGTGAGGAAGCATCACTCGAGGACAAAGCGTTGAGCCTCGCGTCTCCGGACACGGCCCCTTCACCCATCGCATAGGAAGGCGCGCCCGATGCTCCTCTCAGTCTGGGCTCGGGGGCTCTCCTTTGGAGGGCCTCAGATCTAGCCAATGTCACGAGAGGGGTGCTCGGGAACCATGTGGAGGTGCTCTTCAGAGCACACTTCCCAGGAGAAGGCAGCATGCGTGAGGCACCAGGCGTTCAGGAGTTCATCAGCAAGGCAATTGAGGAGATTCAGGAAGGAAGGGTTCTGCAAGGCGATCGTCGCCTGCCGCGTGTGGCACAGCTCACTGCACTGGCGAGAGTAAGGAGTTCCGCATCTGCATCGACATCCCCGAGCTCAATAGGGCCGCTTCTCGGCAGCTCATGTGGCCGTCTCGTGTCGGCCGATGCGAGGGTGCGCCTCACAACTACATCCGCATGCCATTCAGCCTGGCGGGTGAGGCTGAGGCGTTCCAGTGCTGCATGAGGGACGCTTAGACGTCCTGCAAGGCCAAGCACTAGGCGGTCTTGGCAGAAATGGAGGAGAAACTTCAGGAGCCTCTCGGTCCCTTCGAGTCTCCCGAGGCTCGGCACCGGAGCAGCTCATGAGGAACGGCTCCAGCGGTGCGCGTTTTTTTGGCTACTTCAACACCTCTTTAGCAACGATACCAGGTGACATCTTTTTAGTTCGTTCAGTTTGGGGGCGCCCCCTGGGCTGCATCATCCCCAGGCCATGTGTGTCTGGCCCTACGACATTTACTGTTTTGCATTCACCAGGACTACCTAACCATTTCTATGAGTTTATCTATGATTGTCACTCCATGACCACCGCATCACAGCCCTTCATGTGTGCTGACTAATACCATTCCCGCATCGCTGCACGATACTCACGTCGGCACGGCACTTGTGCTCGGGTCCGTCCCTGCAATGCTGATAAACCTGGGGATCGAGCTCTGGTCCGTGGTCCGCTTCGCGTACACCACATCGCCAAGCCCTCGGTGCCTTCGTCTCATGCCTCTTACTCCGGGCCCGCTCCGTAGGGGTCTCGGTCTTTCCTATCATCCAACCTGCAGGTTCATCTGGCGGTTAGGGCCGTGGGTCGGCTTGAACAACCAACGTTTGGCCTCGCGAGTTGCTTGCGTGTTAAAGGGGGGGCCTTCCGAGCACCATGTCTTGGGAGCTCCTACTGGCTCTCCAGCCTCACCCCCTGGCCTTGACCACGGCATCGTGACCTGGCATACCAGTGGCGGCTGAGCTCGCTCGAGGGCCGGGTCCCGAGGATGTAGAGCACCTAGGCGAGCGAGGCAAGAAGGCGGCCAAGGCAAGCTGCGCCCAACGATATTGCAGGCGCGAGGGCAAGCATCATCTCCCTAATGGACCTAGACACCAAAAAGATAAGTCTCAGCTTGTTACAGCACCAGTTTTGCTCCCCTTACGCCCTGCCTCGTAGTTCCACTTTGGCAGTTCTACTCCCCTTTTCAATTTTCTGTGCAGCTGCTTGCACGCCAAAGGGGACCTCGTGAGCATCTCGTCTCACGAGATCTTACCAAACCTTGGTCCGCTCACCTCCTAGCCTTGACCATGGCATCGCGACCTGGCATACTAGCGATGGCTGAAGCCTGCCTGGGGACTGGGTCATGTCGGCGTAGAGCGCCACGCTGTCTAGGGAAAAGAAAAGGGAGGAATCAAGCCAAGCTGGAATACGCGCATCCATCACGAATCAAAAGAAACAACATTGATATTAAGTGCATTCCGATCCTTACAAACCCCACGGAGGCTGATCTTCATCTCGCATAGGAAAAGCAACTACAAGGCCATACGGTATCACCGGCGAAACCAGGCGGCAGCTGCGGCTGCGCTGCAGCCTCGGCGGGAGCTTGGCGGCACGTAACTGTCGTCGCTCGACCCCGGAGAATCACTGGGCTCAGGAGAGTCGCTGGATTCCCAGGAGTCACCACTGCTGCTGGACGAAGCACCAAAGGGGACAGCAGCAGGTCCAGCACCCGCTGCAGCGTCCCTCGAGCCGCCTCCTCCGGGGCAGCACTCCAATCGTTCGCCGTCCTCGTTGAAGACCTTGAAGAACAGGGTGGCCGCGCCATCATACTCGAAGTGGATAGCCAGGGCTCCCTCTGTGCTGCAAGCCCGGGCAATCTCGCCCCATCATCGAGTCATGAAGACGTCTCCGGGCGGCACCACCTCGACTTCGGCTCCGGTTGCCGAGTTGCGGCACCCAGCGTGCTGCAGCCACAGGTTGACCGGCCCCCTCGAAGGCAGCTCGCTGGCGAAGAACCGCGGGAGTCAGATCCAGGTGTCGGGGGGCATCACCGCCCACACCACAAACTCGCATGAGCTACCCTCAGCGTGGGTCCATGGTGTGGAGGGCAGGGCAATGGCTACCCTGCCACCTTTGTCAGGCGTCTCTCGCCGGCTCACTCCTTCGTCCTGAGCGCGAGCGTATATGGGAAGAGGGAAGCTAGGCGGAGGCCTCGATTGCAAAGGCATGGTCACCTCTCACCCTGCACCGACATCATGAGGAAGGCGGAGCTGTTTCTTCGGCGGGAGAAGATCGGGCCCCTCCTGAGGGGCCTTCCCCTTCTCAGCCACAGAATACCTTCTGATCGGCGCCATGGAGGCAAGATGGAGAAGAAGAGAAGCAGACAAGAGCAAGACGAAAGAAAGATGGATAGGGGCTCCGGCCGCCCGCACATTTATAGCAGGGAGAAGGTAAATCGTCGGCCTCCCACGATCTCAAGTAATGATGATTCTCCCTGCATGCAGCATGCAGTTGTCAGATGGAAGTAGTTGCCGAGGCAGCATGCGGAAGCGGAGTCACCCACGTCCCATCAATCGCCACGCGTTATCAAGGCCGCAGGCGGTTAGGGCCCGCGGCGCTCCGCACTTGCCCTTTGGCTTCGCCTGGAAGCCAAGTCCGAGCGTGCCTTGGGCCCGGGGGCTACTGTCGGCGTCCTGGATTTGGGGGTATCCAGCCATGCCTGCCTGCGGCCCACCACGTGGCTCCATCAACGACTTGGTATGGCCCAGCTTCAACACCAACAACACAAGACCGTCGCGAGGGGCCAAGCCACGCGAGGCGGGTGAGGGATGTCACGCCCTCGATGCGGCTATATCTCCCACGTGTCGAAGCACGACTTAGAGGCATAACCGCATTGAAAGCAATGTCGCAAGTGAGGTAATCTTCACACAACCCATGTAATACATAAGGGAAAGAGATACATAGTTGGCTTACAATCGCCACTTCACACAATTACATCAACCAGATACAATCAAGGTCCGACTACGGAACCAAAATAAAAGAAGAACCCCAAATGCGACAAAGGTCCCCGATCGACCCCAACTGGGCTCCACTACTGATCAACTAGAACGAAACAACACAAAGGGCAAGATCTTCATCGAGCTCCTCCTTGAGCTTGGTTGCGTCACCTGCTCGGTAACATAGGCACCTGCAAACTGGTTTTGGAAGTATCCATGAGTCACGAGGACTTAGCAATCTCACACCCGCGAGATCAAGACTATTTAAGCTTATAGGAAGGATGTAGTAATGAGGTGGAGCTGCAGCAAGCGACTAGCATATATGGTGGCTACAATCGCAAAAGAGAGCGAGAAGAGAAGCAAGGCACGGTCGTGAAGCTAGTAGCGATCAAGAAGTGATCCTGAAACTACTTACGTCAAACATAACTCCAACACCGTGTTCACTTCCCAGACTCCGCTGAGAAGAGACCATCACGGTTGCACACGCGGTTGATGTATTTTAATTAGGGTCAACTTCGGGTTTTCTACAACCGGACATTAACAAATTCCCATCTGCCACATAACCGCGGGCACGGCTCTCGAAAGTTTATACCCTGCAGGGGTGTCCCCACTTAGCCCATGACAAGCTCTCGCGATCAACGAAGGAATAGACCTTCTCCCAGGAAGGCCCGATCAGTCTCGGAATCCCGGTACATCAAGACATTTCGACAATGGTAAAACAAGACCAGCAAGACCACCCGCTGTGCCGACAAATCCCGATAGGAGCTGCACATATCTCGTTCTCAGGGCACACCGGATAAGCTAAGCGTACAGGTACCGACGAATCCGAGTTGCCAAGGAATGGTCCCGCACGGTGCTCTAGTTTGGACCAACACTCGGAGGAGCACTGGCCCGGGGGGTAAAATAAAGATGACCCTTGAGTCTGCAGAACCCAAGGGAAAAAGGCTTAGGTGGCAAATGTTAAAACCAATGTTGGGCCTTGCTGGAGGAGTTTTATTCAAAGCGAACTATCAAGGGGGTCCCATAAATCACCCGACCGCATAAGGAACGCAAAATCCGGGAACATAACACCGGTATGACGAAAACTAGGGTGGCAAGAGTGGAACAAAACACCAGGCATAAGGCCGAGCCTTCCACCCTTTACCAAGTATATAGATGCATTAATTAAATAAAAGATATTGTGATATCCCAACAAGTAAACATGTTCCAACAAGGAACAACATCTCCATGTTCCAACAAGGAACAAACTTCAATCTTCACCTGCAACTAACAACGCTATAAGAGGGGCTGAGCAAAGCGGTAACATAGCCAATCAACGGTTTGCTAGGACAAGGTGGGTTAGAGGTTTGACATGGCAATTTGGGAGGCTGACAAGCAAATGGTAGGCATCATAGCATTGGCATAGCAAAAGAGCGAGCAAACTAGCATAGCAAATATAGTAGTGATTCCGAGGGTATGATCATCTTGCCTGAGATCCCGCAAGGAAGAAGAACGAGTCCATGAAGAAGACAAACGGACGTAGTCGAACGAATCCTCACAATCGCAACATTACCGGGACTAAGAAGCAACACCGGAAAGAAACAAACAACATGGTAAACACACAAGCATAAATATGGCATGATGCACAATCAAGTATGATGCATGTCCGGTTTAATGAGGCATGGCATGGCAAAGTGCAACACACAATACTACAAGTTAAGTGGAGCTCAATATGCAACGAGTTGCATATTAACGAAACACCACATCAATTATTTAGTTCTCTCTCGGTTATGCTACCAAACAATATTAAGTGTTGTTAAACATGGCAAGAGGTGAAGCATAAATAAACTAACTATTTAGGCAGGTTTAAATGAGGCCGAAAGCAACAAACGACAATTCCGGAAAAACCTCATATGCAATTTATGAATTTTCTACTGTTCCGCCCTAAAACATATTTTAAAGTTGTTAAACAGGAAAATAAAGTGGACCATGTTAATCTAGGCATTTTTCCACCCCATTTACATATAAAGTTTATTAAATTCGGAGCTACGGTTAATTAGTTATGAAATAAGTCATTTTAACATGGCATTTGAGCAAATTTAAACAAACAACATTTTAAATATTTTAAACATGGATGAAAGTGACAGATTATTAATCTACACAAAATTCTAAGCATTTTACATATATAAATTATTTACAAAAGATGCATGGTTTGTGAGTAATTAAATGCATGAAGTGCAATGGGTTTTCTGCAAATCTGTCGTTCACTGGATTAATAGGCAAATTCGTTCAGAGCCGAAAAAAACATGGCAGGCCGAATCTGGTGCAAGTTGGGCCAACAGAGAGGAGGGGCTGGGCGGCTGCTCACATTGGGCCGGCTGTAGGGGCGCTGGGTCTTGCTGGACGCGACCCAGGCGCTGGTCAACGCGCGGCGGCAGCGTGCGCTCATCGTCCTGTTCGTGCACGAGCGAAGCAGGGAGGTGGCGCGGTGAGGGACTTGGCAAGGAGGCGACCTCCGGCGACAAGTGGGTGGCGGGGACGACGGGATCCGGCGGTGAGACGGCGACCCGGCGAGAACTAAGGCGAGGCAGGGGTCGGGGCGCGTCTCGTCCTCCTGCTCGAAGCAGAGGATGCGGGGGAAGCAGAGGCCGGCAGCGAGGGATGCAGGGTCGCGAGAAACGGCGGGGATGGATGGATCCACCTCGGATCCGGTGAGGCAGGGATCCATGGTGACGGACGCGAGCTCGGGAGGCATCCATGGCGGCCGTTGGCGACAGAACCTGCGGGAGAGAGAGATGAGTGAGATCGAGAGGAACGGGGGAAGCACTGGAAAGGGGAAGAAGGAGGCAGCGGCGCTCATCTCGGATGAAGCTCGCCGGTGGCTCGCCGGACAGATGAGGGCGGCGGGGTTCGGCACTGGTGTTGGAGACGAGCGGGACGAGGGCCTCGGGCCAGGAGGCAGAGTCGCACGGGGCTCGGGCGGTAAGGTCGTAGGAAGACGGCCATGCGGGTGCTCAGTGGTTGGATTGGGATGGATGGATCGATGAAGAGTAGTGGCTGGGCGCGGAAGGAGAGGCGCAGGTGGATCGGGAGGAGATCCCGAGGTTGGGGGGAGGCTGTCGGCTGGCTCGATTGGCCGGGGAGGATCCCGAGGAAGGTGGAGACTGGGTGGCGGCGCCAGGAGGGAAATGAGGGAGTGGGTCTAGGGTTAGGTTGCTATATATAGCGAGTGGGTAGGCTTAGGGTCATTTGGTCCCTTCGATTAAAATCGGACGGTCGCGAATAAAATAGTTAGGGAGCCCAAATAACAAAACGGAGATGTTTTGTAGACGTTAGGGGATGATCCGGACCCAACGGTAATGACTACCCGGGTCGGGTTCAGGGGAGTTTTCGGACACACGCAAGAGGGGTGGCAGTTGTGCAGAGAGGGTCAAACGGTCAGACAACAAAAGAACGGTTGGTCTGAGAAACGTCAACGGAGGCGAGAGAGAAGCCGCAGCTAACAACGGATGCACGTTTTATGAAAACATGCGGATGCAATGCGCATGATGCTATGAGATGAAATGCATGACAAGAACAAAATGCAAAACAACAGACAAAAACCCAACCACGGAGAAAATAATATATCGCATCTCCGGAAAAGGCAGGAGTTGGAGTTACGAATATGGAAAGCTACATCCGGGGCGTTACAACACTCCACCACTACGAGAGGATCTCGTCCCGAGATCTAGGATGGCACCGGAGGGAAAACAGAAGGGAAGAGAAGAGGTAAAACTAAGTTGCTTCTTTGACGAACGAGTGAAACCATGAACCTTGAGAGGTTGAGCAATTTAAAAGAAAGAGTACAACAGAGATGAATGAGATTGCAAACAATCCGTTAGAAAAAAAAAAAGAACAAGGAACATTATGGGAACTTGAAGGTTGCAACGACACGAACCAAGAGTTTAATGGACAAGATAGAATTCGAAACCACTCCGGTTAAAACAAGATGAGAGAGGAAGAATTTGGGCAGCACTCCGGTTGAACATGGAAGGAATAGAACATGAACTTGAGAAGATGGGATGACACTTGATGAAATCAACAACACACTACCTCCGGAACGAAAGAATAGAAGCTAGACCGTTGGGATAAAGGTACGGAGAAGAAAATGACAACTTCTACCACAATTGAATTTGGAAAGCATCCTTGCAAGAAGGTTAGAATAGAGTTGTTGGAAGACCAACAACGAAAAGAATAAGTTTGTAGTGGGCTTATGGAAACATCTCAACATTATGAGGTGACAAATGGCCACTAAAGGAAGCCATTGATTTGAGTGAGAGCACCAAGGCGATGAAAAAACTTCTTTCACCAAGAGTATAGGAGAAAACTTGGATCATTGATAAGCACCATAATAGCAACATTCCTTAGGGAAGGCTTTAGGTGAAATATGACACAAGATAACTCCAATGAAGAGATTGATGGTTGAAAAGATCTCTTGAACAAAGAGAAAAGGATCGATTTAAATATGTCACTCTTGAAAACTTGTGAATCATGAAACGCGAAGGGAATTTATCAAGAATGACCTAACACCACCTCAAAAGATAAGGTAGAAAGAATTGCACTTCGGGATGCAAGATGAAGAATACTTGAACTCCTCAAAACAAAACATGTGTTGAGCACCATGTTTAATTTTGAGTATAGCTTGGCTGATCTTAACTTCAAGAGAAATCTTGAAGAACAATTGAAGAATGAAAAGAATCCTTGACGAACCACCACTCCGGTAAACAAAAGGAATGAAAATAAAGAGAAATTGAAAACACAAGGTGAATCCTTGCAATGATTTAGATGGATCTCCGTGATAATTAGAGCTTGGAACTCCGGGAAAAAGAGAAGATGAAACAAATGAAACCGAGAATTTTAAAGGCCTCCGGAATAAAGAATTAATCACTTGGATGAACAAGAATAAGAATTATGTTATGCTTATCCTTCACCAATTAAATTGATGACAATCAACGGATTTGGCATACTACTTATTCTCGTATAAAGGATTAAAAGAGATATATCAAAACTTGAGAAGGTCTTCAACGAACCACCGGTAGGATTGGAACAACAAATGAATTGATATGATAACGAAGGAAGAGAAATCTTGAACGAACCACCGTAAGAATTGAAATTGAACGTAGCAAATGCACAAATCACCGGGAAGAATTGCAAAATGAATGAAGATACTTGAGGAGATTTAGATACATGAGAATGAAGAGATCATGAACTGATTAGAGGATATTTGAATGATGCACCGGTAAGATTTGGAGAACGATAGCTACACGGTGAAAATGAAGAATTATGACATGACGGCTTCGAAGGAAAGAAATTGAAACAACTCATGAAATGCTCCTGATGGTAAGAAAAGAATTGTCACAATCAAATACAATTATGAGGATGGCATAAAGCTAGAACCATGAATCTTCAAGAGAATGGACAAGATTTAAGAGAAACTCTTCTTCGGTCTCCAAATGTTGAGAATGATGATGAGAACCACCATGAATTGTTGAGATACTCCGGGAGAATGAAAAACACAGAGGTTGAGCCAACAATGAAAAATAATTTGAAAGATCTTGGAGGAAGACATTTGACTGATGATAACTCATTCTTACGTCAAACTTTGCAATGAATTTGAGAATAACTCCGAAAAGAATTAGAAGAGTCAGGTAAGATCCTGGAAAAAGACCTGTGGGTTAGGGCCCACTCAAAAGAACACCGTTGAAAAGATTTAAAAGAGACGTTGCACCGGTTGAATTAAATGACTTGAATGAGATACCAATCTCGAAAGAGCTTTAACGAATGCAGAGTGGAAACACGAATCTTCGAGATATCTTGAGCACTCCGGAATAACAAATAGCGAGAAGTAGAATGATAATGAGGTGCACCGGTATAAGAAGACATTGAAATGAGGAAAAAGGTATGATCAACAAAACTTGACTTGAATCCACCGGAGAAGAGAAAGGAATGAGGAATGACGAACTAGTAGAACATCTTCTTGAGAACCACCGGGTAAGAACATTGACGGAAAAGAATGGAGAAACCTCACAAAAATAAAAGGATACTTGGTAAAGAAATCTTAGTCCTTGAGGAAAAGGGTGGGTGGGCGGGAAAAAACAAAGGCAACTTGGAGACGGATGAAACAAACACCGTTGAGAAGAAATGATAATTGGTCTTGCTGATGTTGAAGTGATCGGATCCACTTGAAGAGAAACACGCCGGTTGAAAAGGATTGAAATGACAATCTCGATTGTCGAGAAGGATTGGTATTCACATCGGAGTATGAGAACACCATTTCGGAAAAGGTATGGAATCAACACTTGACATTGAAGCAACTCGAATACCACAACTCAAAACAAAAACAAAGGACTGGCTTGCAGAATAAGCTGGAACAAACATATGATAGAGATTTCGTCCGAAGTTTTCGTGGTGGGGCCTACACGGGCTCGATCGTACAGCACCATCATGTACAAGGCAGTGCACATGACATACGAAGCGTCCCCGAGTCGGCATAGCCAAGGACTCTTTAAGACACAACAAGACCACTGTAAAACCAACTGTGAATAGGCGGACCACTAGACGTCGAACCCCAATTTCATATCATACATCCGTCGGAAAGATATCCTAAGAGCTACTTGAATTCCTACCTATGAAACTCCCGAAATTTTCCGGTTATGCAATCAGGTGTTGGGGATACAGGGGAAGCATAATATCTCACCCAAAACTAGCAAATCCTACATCCAGTTGTATCCATCCTTCAACACATAACCAAGAAACCTTCGGAAATCGTCTACCTCAACCTTCGAAAAGCATCCGTTATACAAGTTATGGCAATACTCCCGTACTCACCTCAGTACTGGGTTATCGGGGTTATCTCACCAACAACTGCATAAAAGAGATTTTTGATGTCGGCATACTAAACTCAGGTATTCCAGAACTGCAACGATAAAATTATGACGACAACACCTCAGAGCTCAACTCCCCGGGACACTTCCACTAAACCCCTGACAGGAGGCACCAAGACAATGTTCTCATCATAAAACCATCGGAACGATTCCAAGATACCCGCGTGATCCTAAAAAAAAATTAGTGAAATTTGAGAAGATAAGAGTCAAAACTCTACGTCAGGATGCCTTACCAGAGCGATGAAGAGACTGGGGAGTAAAAAGAATTCCTAACTCTCCGATATATATAATCCTAAATGACTCAAAACATTTTTCTAGACACAACTCGGCCGCTAAAAACGATCAAGCAGTGGGGCTCCTAAGGTCGGGGGAAGGCTCTGATACCAACTTGTCACGCCCTCGATGCGGCTATATCTCCCACGTGTCGAAGCACGACTTAGAGGCATAACCGCATTGAAAGCAATGTCGCAAGTGAGGTAATCTTCACACAACCCATGTAATACATAAGGGAAAGAGATACATAGTTGGCTTACAATCGCCACTTCACACAATTACATGAATAAAGCATTACATCAACCAGATACAATCAAGGTCCGACTACGGAACCAAAATAAAAGAAGAACCCCAAATGCGACAAAGGTCCCCGATCGACCCCAACTGGGCTCCACTACTGATCAACTAGAACGAAACAACACAAAGGGCAAGATCTTCATCGAGCTCCTCCTTGAGCTTGGTTGCGTCACCTGCTCGGTAACATAGGCACCTGCAAACTGGTTTTGGAAGTATCTATGAGTCACGAGGACTCAGCAATCTCACACCCGCGAGATCAAGACTATTTAAGCTTATAGGAAGGATGTAGTAATGAGGTGGAGCTGCAGCAAGCGACTAGCATATATGGTGGCTACAATCGCAAAAGAGAGCGAGAAGAGAAGCAAGGCACGGTCGTGAAGCTAGTAGCGATCAAGAAGTGATCCTGAAACTACTTACGTCAAACATAACTCCAACACCGTGTTCACTTCCCAGACTCCGCTGAGAAGAGACCATCACGGTTGCACACACGGTTGATGTATTTTAATTAGGGTCAACTTCGGGTTTTCTACAACCGGACATTAACAAATTCCCATCTGCCACATAACCGCGGGCACGGCTCTCGAAAGTTTATACCCTGCAGGGGTGTCCCAACTTAGCCCATGACAAGCTCTCACGATCAACGAAGGAATAGAACTTCTCCCAGGAAGGCCCGATCAGTCTCGGAATCCCGGTACATCAAGACATTTCGACAATGGTAAAACAAGACCAGCAAGACCACCCGCTGTGCCGACAAATCCCGATAGGAGCTGCACATATCTCGTTCTCAGGGCACACCGGATAAGCTAAGCGTACAGGTACCGACGAATCCGAGTTGCCAAGGAATGGTCCCGCACGGTGCTCTAGTTTGGACCAACACTCGGAGGAGCACTGGCCCGGGGGGTAAAATAAAGATGACCCTTGAGTCTGCAGAACCCAAGGGAAAAAGGCTTAGGTTGCAAATGTTAAAACCAATGTTGGGCCTTGCTGGAGGAGTTTTATTCAAAGCGAACTGTCAAGGGGGTCCCATAAATCACCCGACCGCGTAAGGAACGCAAAATCCGGGAACATAACACCGGTATGACGGAAACTAGGGCGGCAAGAGTGGAACAAAACACCAGGCATAAGGCCGGGCCTTCCACCCTTTACCAAGTATATAGATGCATTAATTAAATAAGAGATATTGTGATATCCCAACAAGTAAACATGTTCCAACAAGGAACAACATCTCCATGTTCCAACAAGGAACAAACTTCAATCTTCACCTGCAACTAACAACGCTATAAGAGGGGCTGAGCAAAGCGGTAACATAACCAATCAACGGTTTGCTAGGACAAGGTGGGTTAGAGGTTTGACATGGCAATTTGGTAGGCTGACAAGCAAATGGTAGGCATCGTAGCATTGGCATAGCAAAAGAGCGAGCAAACTAGCATAGCAAAGATAGTAGTGATTCCGAGGGTATGATCATCTTGCCTGAGATCCCACAAGGAAGAAGAACGAGTCCATGAAGAAGACAAACGGATGTAGTCGAACGAATCCTCACAATCGCAACATTACCGGGACTAAGAAGCAACACCGGAAAGAAACAAACAACATGGTAAACACACAAGCATAAATATGGCATGATGCACAATCAAGTATGATGCATGTCCGGTTTAATGAGGCATGGCATGGCAAAGTGCAACACACAATACTACAAGTTAAGTGGAGCTCAATATGCAACGAGTTGCATATTGATGAAACACCACATCAATTATTTAGTTCTCTCTCGGTTATGCTACCAAACAATATTAATTGTTGTTAAACATGGCAAGAGGTGAAACATAAATAAACTAACTATTTAGGCAAGTTTAAATGAGGCCGAAAGCAACAAACGACAATTCCGGAAAAACCTCATATGCAATTTATGAATTTGCTACTGTTCTGCCCTAAAACATATTTTAAAGTTGTTAAACAGGAAAATAAAGTGGACCATGTTAATCTAGGCATTTTTCCACCCCATTTACATATAAAGTTTATTAAATTCGGAGCTACGGTTAATTAGTTATGAAATAAGTCATTTTAACATGGCATTTGAGCAAATTTAAACAAACAACATTTTAAATATTTTAAACATGGATGAAAGTGACAGATTATTAATCTACACAAAATTCTAAGCATTTTACATATATAAATTATTTACAAAAGATGCATGGTTTGTGAGTAATTAAATGCATGAAGTGCAAGGGGTTTTCTGCAAATCTGTCGTTCACTGGATTAATAGGCAAATTCGTTCAGAGCCGAAAAAAAACATGGCAGGCCGAATCTGGTGCAAGTTGGGCCAACAGAGAGGAGGGGCTGGGCGGCTGCTCACATTGGGCCGGCTGTAGGGGCGCTGGTTCTTGCTGGACGCGACCCAGGCGCTGGTCAACGCGCGGCGGCAGCGTGCGCTCGTCGTCCTGTTCATGCACGAGCGAAGCAGGGAGGTGGCGCGGTGAGGGACTTGGCGAGGAGGCGACCTCCGGCGACAAGTGGGTGGCGGGGATGATGGGATCCGGCGGTGAGACGGCGACCCGGCGAGAACTAAGGCGAGGCAGGGGTCGGGGCGCGTCTCGTCCTCCTGCTCGAAGCAGAGGATGCGGGGGAAGCAGAGGCCGGCAGCGAGGGATGCAGGGTCGCGAGAAACGGCGGGGATGGATGGATCCACCTCGGATCTAGCGAGGCAGGGATCCATGGTGATGGACGCGAACTCGGGAGGCATCCATGGCGGCCGTTGGCGACGGAACCTGTGGGAGAGAGAGATGAGTGAGATCGAGAGGAACGGGGGAAGCACTGGAAAGGGGAAGAAGGAGGCAGCGGCGCTCATCTTGGATGAAGCTCGCCGGTGGCTCGCCGGACAGACGAGGGTGGCGGGGTTCGGCACTGGTGTTGGAGACGAGCGGGACGAGGGCCTCGGGCCAGGAGGCAGAGGCGCACGGGGCTCGGGCGGTGAGGTCGTAGGAAGACGGCCATGCGGGTGCTCGGTGGTTGGATTGGGATGGATGGATCGATGAAGAGTAGTGGCTGGGCGCGGAAGGAGAGGCGCAGGTGGATCGGGAGGAGATCCCGAGGTTGGGGGGAGGTTGTCGGCTGGCTCGATTGGTCGGGGAGGATCCCGAGGAAGGTGGAGACTGGGTGGCGGCGCGAGGAGGGAAATGAGGGAGTGGGTCTAGGGTTAGGTTGCTATATATAGCGAGTGGGTAGGCTTAGGGTCATTTGGTCCCTTCGATTAAAATTGGACGGTCGCGAATAAAATAGTTAGGGAGCCCAAATAACAAAACGGAGATGTTTTGTAGACGTTAGGGGATGATCCGGACCCAACGGTAATGACTGCCCGGGTCGGGTTCAGGGGAGTTTTCGGACGCATGCAAGAGGGGTGGCAGTTGTGCAGAGAGGGTCAAACGGTCAGACAACAAAAGAACGGTTGGTCTGAGAAACGTCAACGGAGGCGAGGGAGAAGCGGCAGCTAACAACGGATGCACGTTTTATGAAAACATGCGGATGCAATGCGCATGATGCTATGAGATGAAATGCATGACAAGAACAAAATGCAAAACAACAGACAAAAACCCAACCATGGAGAAAATAATATATCGCATCTCCGGAAAAGGCAGGAGTTGGAGTTACGAATATGGAAAGCTACATCCGGGGCGTTACAAGGGAGTCCTGGACTAGGGGGTATCCGGACGGCCGGACTATATACTTTGGCCGGGCTGTTGGACTATGAAGATACAAGACCCAAAACTACATCCTGTGTCCGGATGGGACTCTCCTTTGCATGGAAGACAAGCTTGGTGATTCGGATGTTAGATCTCCTTCTTTGTAACCGACTCTGTGTAACCCTAGCCCCCTCCGGTGTCTATATAAACCGGAGGGTTTAGTCCGTAGGACAAGGACAATCATAATCATAGGCTAGCTCCTAGGGTTTAGCCTCTACGATCTCGTGGTAGATCAACTCTTGTAATACTCATATCATCAAGATCAATCAAGCAGGAAGTAGGGTATTACCTCCATCGAGAGGGCCCGAAACTGGGTAAAACATCGTGTCCCCTGCCTCCTGTTACCATTAGCCTTAGACGCACAGTTCGGGACCCCCTACCCAAGATCGACCGGTTTTGACACTGACATTGGTGCTTTCATTGAGAGTTTCTCTGTGTCGTCGCAGCAAGGCTCGATGGCTCCTTCAATCATCAACAACAATGCGGTCTGGGGTGAGACTTTTCTCCCCGGACAGATCTTCGTGTTCGGCGGCTTCGCACGGCGGGCCAATTCGCTTGGCCATCTGGAGCAGATCGACAGCTACGCCCCTGGCCATTAGGTCAGGTTCGGAAACTTGAACTACATAGCCGATATTCGCAGAGACTTGATCTTCGACGGATTCAGGCCTACGCCGGGAGCACCGAACAGTCACGAAGAGCACGGCTTAGATCTGCTGTATATTCGGGATATCGCACCTGCAGTAGCTCCGGACCAAAATCCGGGGCAGATCGCGTCATTCGAGGACGGGTGGATGGACCCCGCCCTGGAGGCCGCGTACTCATTGGTGGTAGAGCCAAACACAAACTCCACCTCTAAGGAAGTCTATGTCATCGGACCCCCGGACTTGTGTCCGGCTGTAGGTTCCAGACCGTACGCACCCGGGCCCATCGAGTCCAATTGGGCTCCGATAATGGAGTTCACCGCTGCCAATATCTTTCAACACTCGCCCTTTGGCGACATGCTGAATTCATTAAGGTCTCTCTCTTCATTAGGAGACTCTCGGCCAAACTATGTCCGGCCCGAGTGGGAAGCAGGCAACGAGGAAATTCATTGCCCACCCACCACCCACTTCATTGCCACTGTCGATGGTTTGACTAACGTGCTTGACTTCGACTCCGAAGACATCGACGGTGTGGACGACGATGCAAGAGAAGAACAGGAACCACCGCCCACGGGGCGCTGGACAGCCACCTCCTCGTATGATATATATATATGGTCGACACTCCCAAAGAAACCAATGGCGATGAGGCAACAGAAGATAACTCCTTACGGAAGAAATCAAAGCATGGGCGTCGGCGCCGCTCTGAGCCCCGCCATAGCAATACCGGCACAGGAGATGAAAACAATCTGGATGATGCCGAAGATGAATACAATCCCGATCAGCCTGCCTTCGAGCAGGCCGAACAGAAAGACGGGCAGGTTAGCCCAGATGAACAGGCAAAGGACGGATACTTGGAGAAGGACAATTACATGCCTCCCTTCGAAGACGAGGTGAGCCTCGGCGACGATGAATTCGGCATGCCTGAGGATCCCGTAGAGCAGGAGCGTTTCAAACGTCGGCTTATGGCCACGGCAAGAAGCCTGAAAAAGAGGCAGCAGCATCTCCAAGCTGATCAAGATCTGCTCACAGATAGATGGACTTAGGTCCTGGCAGCCGAGGAATACAGACTCGAGCGCCTCACCAAAGGGCACCCAAAGCACAATTTGCTACCTCAACTGGAGGAGGAGGTCCTAAAGCCCACACCCCGACGCCAATACATCACAGTCCAGGGCAATACGCAGGAAATTCAAGATAGCATCTATCAACCTCGACGCAACAAACACAAGCGTCACCAAAATAATTATGACGCCCAAGACACGGTAGTCGATGCCGGATTCCGCGGCTCCTAGTCCGGTCAGCGGAAAGAGAACAATTCAGGCCCATCCGGCCGGGGCGGCATACTTGACCGCCCATGTCAAATTCATGGTACCCCTGGAACGGCAGCCAATCATACCAATAGAGAATGCCGGATCTTCAAAACAAACCGGCCGGTCGCGTGCCGGAAACAGTAAGAAGGGGTCTCAAAGCTATAAAGACAACGAGGAGCCCAGACCATCAAACATTATGAGGCAAAAGAAAATTCTCGGCAAACCAACAAGGCGAACGTGATAAACACCACCCACATCCCCGAAGGGGAACGAATGTGTACTCCTCGGGATGCCGACTCAACAATACAAGTCACCCCACGGTACACAAATACGGTCGATCATCTCCAATCACACACACCGTCTAGCCAATTTCAACCATGGCAATTCAGTTGCACTTATCCTCGACCCAATAGTTGGTGGGTTCCACCTCACACGAGCCCCTATTGGCATAAACAGCAGCCCAAACTTGCTGCACAAGGACACAGTGCACCAGATAGGTATTGATCGCTCGAGGATCAAACCCACTAAAAACATCTTCTCAAGATGATGTACCAGGTGTATAGGTCAGTTTTACAGGCCCACCAACCTGGAGGCTGTCTTCGGACCACCAAACAATCACCATACCGAAGAGTAAGTCTTCGACATTGTCCCCTTATATAGTAACTATTACATACTGCCGGGACGAACCACGTTGGCTCAATTCAACACAGTACCACACCATGCCAAGCCCACGTGACATAGTCACAATTATGGGCAAGGCCAAACTCCACCCCGACACTGGAAAGTATACAACCGCTAAGGTAGCGAGTTGTGCCTTTCTAGCGAACCTCGATTCGACAGCCAACCCCCCGGACGCCGACAAAGGAGTCCGAGCTACTTTATGGCTTGATAGCCCGGCTCGACCAGGCTCCAATCAAGCACTCCGGCATAAGCTGGGGAGGGTCCCGCTGTTCAACCACCCTATGACACACAAATGTCTCCAAGCATTTTCTTTACAGGCTCAGTTTTGTGCAGAACAGGACTGGCGACACGGAATCAGCTTGGATGCACAAAGAGGTAATACGCAAATATTCCCAAGAAGACAATCTAGATACACTTCGGATCCGCACACAGCTTCCTCCCTCCCAGTCGCAATAGGTTCCGCCATCATGCCTCCTTTTATAGCATAAACCGTACTCATACGCATAGACGTGTCACTCCACTACAACATGTAGAGTTACATGACACTTACCGGCCGTCATTCCTCGTTGACGCATTTTTTGTCATAACGGCACCCGCACATAGTGTCATGCCCTACTACGCCAGGGGCTTCATTGTACCCATAATATGGCAACAAAGTCCGGCCACCTTCTCGGTCGCTCGGCACCCCGAACTTATAGCACTATATGCATCAGCTCCGAATAATGTCTTGGGTCATTAGTTGGGTTTGCCCGGCTCCCATGTTTTGGTACCTTATGTTCCGCTCCATCGGCTAAGGTAGCGCTGGGAGAACTACTGCGACTGTGTCCCGGTTCTTCCGGACGAGCACCTCAGTAGAGAAAGCCGAAAACTGACTGTCATGATACGGCGAGAGCTGGTCAGCTGTTCGAGAGGTTGTAAAATCTTGAAGGATTTATTCCGCATAATGCCATAACAAATGCAGAGTGCGACGGATCGGTCTTCCGATCAGGTGCTATTAGAGCCCCTCGTATGGTTTTTCGAACACCAGTGGCTGCGCCTACCATACTCGAATTCCTATGGCTAAGTGAGAGTGATAAAGCCCTATAGTCCGATTGCCTGGTTCGCTGTGCTGAACACCTCCTTCAAGGACCCAAAAATGGGATAAAGAGTGTTCAGGTTTGTCCCGAACACCCCCGCACTTTCTACATGGGGGCAGAAGCCGACGACTGGCCAACTCTCAAGATTCATATATATCAAACGGCCACACAGGAAGAAAAACTTTTATATAACAGGCAATAAATAATAAAAGTGCCAGCGTTCCGCATTACAAAGGACAGCATGACTGTCTTCAGGGAAATATAATGTCTTTGGTACATTGCTCCGCCACAAGGCGGGCTCCTTTCAGGACACCATCATAATTAATTCGGGCTTGCGGTGCTCCTTACCCTCCGGCGGCCCCTCAGTCATCAGCTTTTCAGCATCAAGCTTCCCCCAGTGCACTTTCACACGGGCAAATGCCTTTCGTGCACCTTCTATATAGGCCGACCGCTTAATGACTTCGAGCCGAGGGCAAGCACCAACAATCCGCTTCATGAGACCGAAGTAACTACTTGGAATTGGCTCATCGGGCCACAGGCGGACAACTAAGTCCTTCATGGCTAGTTCGGCCGCCTGGTGCAGTTCGATCAGCTGCTTCAGCTGATCGACAAATGGCACCAGATAATTCAGCGCCAAATACTGCGACCAGAAATGCTTTTCCACAATCTTCTTCTCCTCAGCCCGATAGAATTGAGCAGCATCAGATATGCTACGTGGCAGGTCCGCAAACGCCCATGAAAAAATAAAGAATTCAATTTGTCACTTTGAATTTCTCCTGTTGCTACATAAAAATCGCATTAAATAAAAAAAGAAGCCTTACCAGCCGCAATCCTCCTTGCCTCCTGAATGTCTTTCAGAGCACCTTGGGCTTCCTCCCGAACATCATTTGCGGCTTGGAGAGCTTAGGCAAGTTCGGACTCTTTCCCTGCTAGACTCTGCTCCAAAGTCTCGCTTTTCTTCACAACCTCCTGGAGCTCTCGTTCAGCTTCAATGACCCTGGCCTCATGCCTCTCGCGAAGATCCTGCTCCGCGGCAGCCTTCTTGTCGGCTTCGGCCACAACCTTTTTTAGCGCCTCAATTTCGGCATTTGCTCCTAGAGCACACAATATAAATAATTTCATCAGGCACAACAACTCATTTGTGCTAAACTTCTCAAGGTTTCGATATACCTTGCTTGTCCTCCAACTGCTTCTTCACTCAGCCAAGTTCTTCTTTGCCCGCTCCAGACTCTGCTTTAGTGCGGACACTTCCGCAGTATGAGAGGCAGTCGTCGCTATAGATGCATGTTTATAAACGAACAGATATATGTCATTAACTGAGTCTCCTGTGAAGCGGAAATTTGATCCCCTGTCTGGTTCGCTCTTTCACCGGATAGTGCATTAGGGGCTACTATCCATACTATGACAATATTCATCCTAAAACATACCTCAAAGCCCTTAATAAGGCTAATGCAGGATTAATTCAGTCCACTCTCAGTGGACTGAATCTTTTCAATCACCACACCCATAAGGGCGCGATGTTCATTGACGATGGAAGCACTCTTTAGCGCTGTCGATAAGCTGTCCTGCAGCTCTGGTTGGACAGAGGTTGCTGGCGGAGCGGGCTCACCCCCTTCCGTCAAGGGGGGCTGCCTGCCTGATCCTGGAGCCTCAAAGGTCTCCGGGACTGTGTCCCGCTGCGTGGCGAATCTAAGATCGGCCCTGCCGTCGACGCCCATGGGAACCGTTGCTCCCGTGTATCCGGCCCCAGAGATGTGCCCTCCCTGGCCTGGGTCCTGCTGGGACGACACCTCGGTGTCACGCCCAGACTTCGGGGAAGGGGCCTCCGGAGGCGTCTCGCTCTCCAGGGCATCCGAGCTCAGCGAATCCTCCGATGAGGAATGTTCGGCGCGAGACCTCGCCGGGCTGCACAAAGTATGGCGCAAGTTAAAATATCACACCTTAGTGATCCTGGGCGCATGGGCGTGTTCGGATCTCATGTACTCACGATTTTACCAGGGGCTGGGCCTTGGGATCCCACTCCGGGCTGCTACTGGTAGCCGCGGTGGACACCTCTGGAAGGGGATTTTTTTCCCTCTTTGGCGATTCGGCCTCCAAGGATGAGGAGGCCGTCCTTTTCTTTCCTCCCCCCATGGAGGAATCATCTTCTTCCTCCTCCTCTTCATCTTCGGAGGAAGGATGGGCATTGGAGTCTTCGGATTTTGTGTCGAAGCACCGGGGCGATGGAGGCCGCCCCGGGTCTCCTTGGCCTCCTTGAAGGCCTCTTTCTTCGGCGTCTTGTAAGGCACTGGGATCAGCATCTTCGTTAGTAGTGGTCCTGCCGGTTCTTCTGGCAGCGGGGCGGGACAATGTGTCCGCCCTGCCTTCTTCGTCCATTCCTGGGGTAATTGTGGAAAGCATGATAAAGCGTCTCCCTCGGGATATGCCAGTGAAACATGGGTGGACAGAACATAGCGATAACTTACCGGACTAGCGGGGCGGGACAGTTGATACCCATGGTCCTCGGCGGAGTCCGGCCATGGTTTGCCGGGCTTGAAGAGCACCTTCCAGATATCCTTATGTGAGGAGCCGTAGGGCCCTCACAGGGTCTGGTGCTCGGCCGGGTCGTATTCCCACAAATTACAGGTCCGGTGTTGGCAAGGAAGAACCAGGCGGACTAACATCACCTTGACTACGTTGACAAGTTTGACGTCCTTGTCTACCATGCCCTTGACGCGCGTCTGGAGCACCGACAGCTCATCGGATGAGGACCAGTTCAGGCCCTTCTTGGGCTAGGACGTGAGCCGCAGGGGGGGCTCCGGATCTGAATTCGGGAGCAGTGGCCCACTTCTTGAAGCGCGGCTCAGTGATGTAGAACCACTGCTGCTGCCACTCCTTGACGGAATCATTGAAGGTGCCTATCGGCCATGTGACCTTGGGCATCTTGCTCACCATGGCGCCTCCGCACTCGGCGTGCTCGCCGTTCACCACCTTGGACTTCACATTGAAGATCTTCAGCCATAAGCCGAAGTGTGGAGAAATTCGGAGAAAGGCCTCACACGCGACGATAAATGTCGAGATGTTAAGGAAAGAGTTAGGGGACAGATCATGAAAATCAATCCCGTAATAATACATGATGTCGCAAACAAATGGGTGAAGGGGAAACCCGAGCCCGCGGACGAAATGAGTAAGAAACACAACCCTCTCATGAGGTTCTAGATTAGGGACGATATGTCCTGCCGTCGGAAGACGGTGGCCGATTTTCTTGGCCAAGTACCCGGCCTCTCGAAGCTTTTTGATATCCTTCTCCTGGACGGTAGAGGCCATCCACTTGCCTCCTTCTCCGGATCCGGACATCTTCGAAGAACCTCTTTTTGGTGGAGAAGACGAGCGCTTGGGCGCTAGGGCTCGAGCAAAAGGGAATGGACGAGCAGAAGGAAAAGGCGTGGGTGAAGAGGAAGAGGCCTTATCTCTTTATAGAGGCAATGAAAGCTTTTTGCGCCTCCCTACTTGCCTGATGGAACCTGCTCATTCCCCACGTGCTGCGATCAGCGGTACGGTTGGGCTACCCGCGCCCGTATTGATGAAAGTCCCGTGATATGGGGGACATGATCTCTACTTCGACAAGACGTGCCCGGGAAACCGCCTCGCAATATGCGCAGTAGCTGGCTGAGAAACGGTTCGAATAATGACTCGGCCATGGTGTGATGTCACGTTATCTAAAGTTGTCAGCAGATTATATTTGTGGAATATTGTTCTCTCTACGGTGGTATGTAAAAATCGTCTTGCAGAGCCAGACACGATTTAAGTGTACGAGATTACTTTGGAGTATTCGGAGATGGAACCAGCCTTGCAATACCGAAGACAAAGCTGCGCGCTGGACTCATCGTCATTGAAGCCTGGTTCAGGGGCTACTGAGGGAGTCTTGGACTAGGGGGTATCCGGACGGCCGGACTATATACTTTGGCCGGACTGTTGGACTATGAAGATACAAGACTCAAGACTTCGTCCCGTGTCTGGATGGGACTCTCCTTTGCGTGGAAGACAAGCTTGGCGATTCGGATGTTAGATCTCCTTCGTTGTAACTGACTCTGTGTAACCCTAGCCCCCTCCGGTGTCTATATAAACCGGAGAGTTTAGTCCATAGGACAAGGACAATCATAATCATAGGTTAGCTCCTAGGGTTTAGCCTCTACGATCTCGTGGTAGATCAACTCTTATAATACTCATATCATCAAGATCAATCAAGCAGGAAGTAGGGTATTACCTCCATCGAGAGGGCCCGAACCTGGGTAAAACATCGTGTCCCCTGCCTCCTGTTACCATTAGCCTTAGACGCACAGTTTGGGACCCCCTACCCAAGATCCGCCGGTTTTGACACCGATAGCGGGCAACGCCAAGACCCCCGAAGGAATCGGCCTCCTCGGGCTGGCTCCTGAGGGGTGGAGAGTTCTATGCAGGTTACCTCACGAGGCTCGGCTGACGTGAGCCATGACGACTAAGGCCAGGCGGGCGCAGAGCGCAGGTTTCCTCTTCGATGCAAGGGAGGCGAGCCACAGGCGCGGAGTCCCGAGGAATCAGCCAAAGGTTTCTATTTCAGTGCAACGAGACCAAGACCGCCAGGACGGCAGGACGAAGGTCATCGACGAGCCCACCGCAGCATCATGACCAGAGGCTTTTCGCAGGCGAAGACTACTTTTGTCAGGATAGACTGTACTACTCGTCCCCTTTCAAATCCGGCCCTTGTGGGATCCCTTCCCGCTCATATTTGGGAAGAGGACCAAGGCCACTATAAATAGGACTAGCCACCACCATAGAAGGGGATGGCGGAAGAAGAATAAGTTGAAACTAGCATACACCACACCAGCTCAAGAACACCTCACCTCCTCAGGCTGGTTTATCCACTGTACTTGTCCATCATCAGCCCTTCGAGGCAGTCCACCAAAACGCTGGAGTAGGGTATTACACCACAACGGTGGCCCAAACCAAGATAAAATTGTCGTGTCTCTTTGTCCCTTTGAGCTTGACGCGCTAGGTTTAGGAGGTTCACGAGTAGGCAGGCTGGGTAGGTTGAGATCTCTGCACGCACCCCAGAGTTTGAACCTCTCAAGGGTTTGTGGATCCCATAATCCGACAGTCCCACATGTCAGCAAAAGGAGGAAGAACTCGACCAAATCTTCTCCACATTTAGACCGGAGGAGTAGGAAACACGGCAAGCCCTGTGCCTACATCATACTACGTACATGCCCACCTCACGCAGTCACGCTATCACCATATTTCTCGGGCTCCGTGGGACACCTAGCTCTAGTTGATCTAACTAGAACTAACTATTGTGCTAGCATACTCCAATATTAGGTTGGCTCTATGTGATGTGGCAACATCATATAACCGGATGCTGGCTATACTACTATAGTACTCACACTCCAATAAGTGACTCGAAAACCATTCATAAATTGAGTTTATTACATGCATTTGCGAATGTAGCATTGATTACATACAACAAGTCATCAACACACACGACAACGAGGATACATGTTGGATTATAGATTAGTTCCAACAAAACATTCTAGTAAATACTAAAGTTTTCATCACACAACAAATGCCCTCCGTCCCTCACATGAGCGAAGCCACTTCACACCCCCACACGGTTGGTCCGCCATGATGCTAGGGAAATGCGTGCTGTGTTGCATCTTCACTTAGGCCAACTCCAGCGCGTGCAACTCGGACGCACGCTCGCCCAGCCTCCTTTCCCTCTACTCACCCGAGCTACCCAACCATGACTACGTGTTTTGTGCACCCGGCGGTCGGATTTGGAGAGGATCCGGTCTGGCTTGAGCTCGCCCGGCTGTGGGAGGCCGCGCCGCGCCATGGATTGGCCGAGCACCGGGCCGGAAGGCCCTGGCCATGCCGCAATGCCGCATGCAAGTAGTGACTCGTCCTCTAGCCACTCGGATCTACACCGTCGGTGATCCGCCGGCAGATACATGAATGGCGGTCGGCCGGGCTCGGTGCCGGCCCAAAAGCTCGTTGGCGCACCGTTGACACTCATTACGTGCGACGATTGCCCAAAGAAGGTCTTGCATCGCATGTCTACAACGCTGGAACATCCCGGATGGGTGTTCATCAAGTGCTCAACCGATGGGGTATGTTCTACTTTAGCTTCGGTTGTGCTCTCGGATTTGACTATTTGTGCTAACTTAAAATTTTATTGTGTAGAATGGATGCAAGTTTTGGTATTGGGAATAAGAGTACATCGATATATTGATATCGCGCAATTTAGTTGATGTTCTAGCACTTTTATTGATATAGCGCAATTTAGTTGATATAGCGCAATTTAGTTGGTGGCGTGTGTCGTACTCCTCTATGTGAATGCTTGTTCTGGCCCATGCCACCCTACTATATATCTAGGATTCGAGGTGCTGGTTACGTGCATCAAACACAGTAACATATGGCCCACCTCACACTGTGGCCAAATTTCCTGGAGTCTGTGCTAGGTTAAAAGTGTTCTTGGTGAGGGTGGATGGCTGCTCTCAATTTTAAAACTTGTTGTATTACGTATACTTAGACGTAGAGATAGTGCAGCAGTTTTGGAAGTTTGAACCCAAATATCAGAATGCAATTTCTACTGGACTCATCCAAGGACCTAGGATGATGGGATTCGCAGCTACAGTAAAAACACTCGCCCGACGCGTGAAGCCTGTGAAGCTAGTACAAATAGTAGTACTACTATTGTTGATTGGACTCATCCGTTAACCTGTTGCAATGCACGTACGATTATGTATTCGGAAAATAGTAGTACTACTATTTTTGCCTCTTCGCAGCACCCACTCTGAGAAGAGACTCGAAAGCCATACATAAATTTAGTAAGTTTATCACAGGCATATCATTTAGCATTACATACAACAGGTCATCAACCCACAACGACAACAAGGATACATTATAAATACTAAAGTTTTCATCACACAAAAAATAACAAGCAATGAAATGAACTTCATCTCAACCACTCATCAGTGTTGGAAACACTTGCTTTGAGCAGAAGTGATTCTCTGGGAAGGGCCAGCTACTGTCAATCTCGAGACCAACGCACGACTGATCATCCAGGCTGAAGCGGCCTATGTCAGGACACATATTGTGATAGCCATGGTGGGGAAGCATAGCAATGTCCGAGGTACAGATACAATTGCTTCTCATAAATGGTAGTAACGCTGTGTGAACGGCAGCTGGATCGCCTTTCACCATCATTGGATAGTTTTGTCCAAGGAAGATCGAGTTTCCTTCAAGACTATCAATACCGAACCAGGGAGAAGGGGTTGGTGCTAGCACACTAGTATCCATCCCGAATACCCTGGAAGAGATGTTGGAATAGGTCCGGAGAGTGCGACCATGCGAGACAACACCTACTTCCTTAGTAACATCAGTAGTGCCCTATATACAGACAAGAAGAGGTGATCCATCGAAATAAGTTGCCACGCGCCACTGAGTATATGGGTCCTGCTCATCCTCATGCTCGTGATCATCACCATCGTCATCTCCCCCTTGGTTATAAAAAATTTCAAGTATAGGTGGTGGAATGTTCACAGGACCTTGGAAACACAAGAAGGTTAATTAGTAAACAGGAACTAGCTAACCCACATGCATGTGGATGAAACAATTATAATTACGGTGGAAGACAAACGTACCAAAAGCATAACGATCCCATGCAAAAATAGTGCCATGAGTGGTGGCAGCAAACATAAGACCCTCGTATTGAATTGCATCACAGTACTCATCCGTGTACAGAAATTGATTTTTGAGCAATATCCATCAAGGCGTGGAAGTAAGGAAAACAACAAGCTTGTTGAAGATAGCAACAACTTCATACTTTGTGTAATCCCAAGAGCGGTTGGGAACCCGACAAATTCCTATCTTCCGTAGACGACAATCACCATGATCGTATTTGAACTCATGCATAATACCGGTGTGCTCAACCTCTGGGCAGTCTGAGATTTTTGGAAGTGGAACCCGGTGATGAGTGTACACATTCACAAGTTCCCACTCGCAGTTGGACCCAATATAAACAACCCAATCTCCATTTGCGCCTGCCCAAGCCTTACCCTCAAGCGATGGCATCTTAACATCACATGTATCATTATCAAGCGGCATCAACTTGCACAAGACGAGGCTTCCGTCATCCGCGCGCCAGTCAGTAGGGTCATGGGGAAGAAGATTGGGGAGATCAAACCGCTCCTGGACCCTTGGGTTCCTTGTAATGATGTTATTAGTTCAGTCGAGAATGGTCTTGAACGAACCTGCCATGCTAGCCGAGGTGATGACAATGCACTAATCAATGAGTTCCTCCACCACGTCATCTTTCAGATCGGGGCAAGAATAACAGGGTCGTTTCCGGCCTATTCCCTCCATGGAGAAGATGATCGAACAATGGTAGAAGTAAGGGTGAAGGCAAATGGAGGAGGGAGGAAGACCGTGCGACAGCAGTTCCAAATCGAGAGGGAAAGACGAAGAGGCATTGGACAGTTGCCACGGTAAACGAAGAGGCACCCCGGCCTACATAGACGTCCGTTCGGAAATTGTACAAAAGGACTCGTCGTCGTCTCACTGACATGTTGGAACAGGACCACATGTCAACAAAAGATGGTGTGTAATTTCTCGTGCAAAATGCGATCTGGACGCGTTGGCCCGAGGTGCCGCATTAGTTATCGACCTTTATTTTTTAAATGGCGTGCCATTCAGTTTTGAAGCACGACTAACTGGTACTGTATGCATAGAAAATATAAACTACTCTACCACTACTCCACCTCTAGTACTAGTATCAAAAAAGATATATAGGTTGGAGCTTCGGCGCTTTCTTGCTAAGGGCTACCCACTTGCTTATTACACTATCACCCTCTCTCCAGATCTAAAAGGACGGCCTCTCTCTCCCTCCTCACCCGTGGTCTCAGATCCGCCGGGAAAGAAAGGGATGTGCATCGTTGACACACTCGTCGTCAGCGAGCGAGGTCACGCACTGATGACAAGGCCGTCCTCTCAGACCTAGCGCCCTCGTGGGATGGCCTCCGTCCCCAAGGTCGTTTGTCGTAGTGTGTGCGGAGGAAGACGACCACGAGCGAAGCCACTTCCCGCCGACCCTTAGGTATGCTACCTCTTTTCGAACCATACCCTTGTTCTATTGCCCCATCTACCACGTCGCTGCATGTGGATCTTTTTCCACTCCACCATCTTCACAGTTTGCTATCCTCTGCTCTGCTGGTCACGTAGACGAAAACCTTAATTTGTACTATTAAAGGAAACCCTACTTCATGCAGACTAATCCATGTCTGGGATGAATAAGGAAAGGAAGGGAGAAAGTACAGTCCAAGAGACTAGGCATCGAACCCGCATCTAGGTTGAAAAGGGGAAAATCAGTAGCTAAGGAATGAGTCTCGTGTCTCTTGGTTGAAAAGGGTAGAGAGGCATGACAACGCAATAGAGAATGACCAGGTCAATTGGTTTGTTGTCCTCACATAGGAAAAAGGTGGCTAAAGAGAACAAAAATGGGATGTAATCCACATATGTTGCCTGGATATTTGTTGCTCTGGGCACCACTCTATGCGTCCGTGGAGGTACATCATACTGGTGCACCCACTGTCTCAATGGGCATCCCATGCTCTTATTGCCTCTTTTATGTTGTTAGTATAACACCAGCGGTAAAGTCAAGCCATGTTACTACTAAAGTGATGCCACATTTAACTAATGCCGCACTCGGTGTAATGCCACTAATAAAGTTAAGCGATGCCATTTAATGTCACTGGATTAGTTCTGGGTTAGCTGTTGATTGTGGATGTATTAAAGATTTTTCAGCTAAGGCATTCTAATGCTATTGCACAGCCAGTGTACCAATGATGAAACTTGTTACTACCTTCAGATTTTTGCACTGTTATTGCTTATAGATTACATACCTGTCGATTACATACCTGACATCATGATGTAATGTTAAATCATTTCTTTTTGTACAGTGTCAATGAATTGTCAAGGCGGTGATGGCATTTTATTGTAGTTGAACTGCACAAAATATTCTTAAAAGAAGAGGAAAGGTCAGGATCGTTCTTTTCTTTCAGAAAGAACTATATATGCCTTCCTGACAATAGCCGTTGTTGCCTTATTTATTCCTTCAAACAGGTGCTTAGAAACAGTCTTGCTACCTTTTCCAATTAAGAAATTGGAATGCTTATATTTGTGTGTCTATGCTTCAACTAGTGCCACTTTTATAGTAATGACACTTTCAATATCTATGCTAAGAGGGATGCTCAATTTTAGTGGAACATCACAAAAAGTCCAAATGGTTCAACATTAGGAGCATGTTTTCTTCCAAACCTTTATATCCAATTGGTGGCACTATGAGCTGTTCATTACGAAGGTACATGGTTTGCTACTATCTTGCTACTCTTTTGGTACTGTCACTAGATAGTAATATTAGTGGTTTGCATGTGAATTTATTGGCAGGGTGGACCTATATTGGAGGTGCAGGACATGATTCAATGATTGGATGCTCAATTTGGTTTGTATCAGTTTCACCTCTTCCATCACTGTGAACATGGATATCCTTGGTCTTATGAAGAATAGGCGCTATATTTCTGCTCTGAACCAGTAAATCAATTCAGTACGAAATTGTCCAGGGCCAAACATGACAGTATCAAATTGTCATGTGCAAAACATGACAGATGCTAAGCAGAAGAGACGTGAAACCGAAAATACAAGGTGGGGTATATGTTTACTAGCTAGTTGATATTTGTGCAGACAGATGTCTACCCGAACAAACAAAGTGACCGCAATTTTGGTGGAACTGCACAAAAGAATAGTATAGTCAGTGCATGCAGTGCCATTTGAAAATAGACACAGAAAGAGTGTATATTCACTTCATGGACTGCACAAAAGTTGTACTGTACTATTTATTGGCCAACACTAGGTGCTTCATTGCTTTGGTATGATTATACAACGGGCATCATTTTGCCTAAGTTAAAGTTTGTATTCTGAAAATAGTCTCGTCGTGTGATCAAGAGAATACCAAATCATATTGTAGTGGATGTTCCTCCGTCATGTGTGGTTCATTCTCATGGTTCCAGTTGTTGGTGAAACCACTTACGTTTGCAAGAGGAATTGTAGACTTCACAAACAAATTTGTATTTCACTCTGTACTGAATGTTGGCCAAGAGAAGCATCCATGTTAGTAGGAAGAACAACTCTTTTTCTAGATCTTTGCTTTTGGAGCTACATATTTGTATATGATCTGTGAATCACTGAGATGCATTAATAAGTTACTAGTTGGTTGTGAATTTGGGCTATTAATGTGAACATATTACAATGCCAGGCATGTGAGTCTCGTGTGAACATTTCGAACGGATCGACTCTTACTACTGTGCACAGCATGATCCCGATTTTTGTGTTCTCAGTGTTTACAGGTTACTAGCAGTTCCTTATTTCTGTTTGCTCAGTGTTTACAAGTTACTTATCGATCACTAGATAGCCTACTAATACGCCCTTGGCAGTTTTAGTTGCAACGCAAGATCCAAAGGTGGCAGTTTTCTAAATAAAAATTCCTATCTCTGAAGAAACTGACAAGCTGTTCTGAAGAAAATGCCATGCGAATCTGAAGAAACTGCCAGCAAAAACGATCACAAATGTCTTATCTCCGAGCAAACGTTCATCAGCTAATGCGATCCTACATGTACACTATCCGACCTACTCGATCCTACACGAATAAATAGCGGATCACGCATGTACTACCTCCTTTCCGGCTTGCAGGGCTCAATTTAAAAATCTCACCAAACAAGGTAGATGATGAGTGGTGGAATCATTTTTGACAAGGAGGGAGTACCTCATCTGGATGATTTGAGTGCTATCATTTGACCGTCATGGCAATGTGCGACCCAGCATGGATGGGACGCACCACTGACGGGACGGGACATTGAATTCCGATGGCCGTCGCGTTTCCCGCGACACGCTGCTTCAACTACCTTGGTTGGTGAGATTTTTTATGACCGTCGCGTTTTCCACGACACGCTGCTACACGTACACTATCTGCCTATAATTACTGTTCTCGGCGTTCTCTGGTAGCACCATCACCCAACTCGCCCTATCGGCTCCCCTCACAAACCCCACCGGCCCGACGTCACTCGCCACTTGCCCTTGCTCTTGCCACGTCCGTCATGCCCCCAACCGTCCGCAATAGGTGACGCCAGAGGTGCTCACCGCCGGAGATAGTGTTCGGTTACTCACTGGAACAAAGACGGGAGGAGGAGGATTCTATCGGTCTTTAGATGGCAATGCGGAGTACGAGGACTTGTTGGAGCACGACTGCCTGGCGGAGGAGCAGCGTATCACCGATTTGCGCCACCAGCGGGGCATGGAGAAGCAGTACACTACCGCTATGGGTCAGGAGCAAAGTGCCCGCGACTCGGCCGACTACCTGGAGGTCGGGGCCCGGCAAATAGCCCTAGAGGATGTCAGGCACGCACGTGTGCGCGACGCCGAATTTTACTACCAGCTCATCAAGTGGGTTTCCCGCTTAGAAACCGAAGCTTCGGTGGACCACGCCGGCATGGAAAGGGCCAACGCACACGAGCAACGCGCCCTATCTCACCTCCAGCAAGTCCGAGGCAAGGACGAGGACGTTGGTGCCGGCATTTAGCGTGTACTACAGATGATGGCCGACATCGTCTAGTTAGCTGGGAGTAAGTCAGTACTTGTACACTAGAGTATTAGTGGGAGTAGATAGTTAACTTGACTATGATGGTTATCAACATGGAAGTTCAGTACTCTATATCTAGTTAGACCTGTTACTTTGCTCTGTATGTTGAACTTTCCGTGTGAACGTATGGAATGGGTTGTTATTTTTTTTAAATGGGATGTATTTGTCTGCCATGAGTTTAGAGGCTGACTTCTGGGCCTACTAGGCTGACGCGTACACAATCAGGAGATGATTGTACGTGGAGAGGATGACAGCAGTGTAACGCCCCGAGACCGATGCTTCAGAAGACTTCTAGCTATTCCGAGATTCATCGTGTGATTTGTTTTATTTGTTGCATTCATCCTTGCATCATGTGCATTGCATCATGTCATCATGCCATCATATCATTAATTTTTAAAACTCACCTAAATAAATTGCATAGATCGTTGATCTATTTAAATCGAGGGATAATCACATGGTGATTTCTCTTTAAAACATATTCAAAGTCTCCTACTATTATTAGGGAGCTATAATAAAATTATTCCGTTTATTTGGAGTTAACCAAACACACTTACAAAATATCCTAATGCCTTTGTGGTTTTAATTCTTGATCTCCAACTTTGCCATTTATTCCTTCATCATCTTCCAGAGCTCCACCAAAAATCCCAACATTTTTGGAAACCTCTAATTTCTAGTCCTTGCTCAAACCTTTTGAATTAAATTCAAATGGCTTTGAATTTAATTCCTGCAATCTTGCCACTCCTATTTTTCATGGACCATGCACATTTTTTTACGAGTCCGTGGAAATTATCCCCGTGCCCAACTCTTTCTCTAACCTTTCTTTTCTTCCATTTTTCTTTCTCTTTATTTTCTGTTTTGAAAAGAGAGAGAGAGAGAGAAGGAGCCCGGCAGCCTGGGCCTCCCAACCTCCCGTGCCAGCCCAATTAGGCCCAACATCCCACGCAGGCCCATCCGGCCCTGCCGACCGAACCCTAGCCTCCCCTGCCCGATCCCCATCTCCCTCTCGAGCGCCGCTTTTCTCCTCCTCGCTCGACCCTCTCTCCCTCGATCCCCCACGCTCGCCTCCCTCTCCTTCCTCGCTCCGCCTGACGCCATGGCCGTCGGCCTCCTCGAGCACCGGCCGCCCCCGCGCCCAACCTCCTCCTCGACGTCGGCCCCGCCACCGAGCACCGCCTCTCTGCGCGGCTCCTTCCCCGCGGCCTCAAGCCCCTCGCCGGAGCTGCACCCAAGTCCGCCGCCGCATGAAGCCACCAGGCGCCTCGTCCCCTGCCTGGCCTGCTCGTTCTCTGCACGCAGGAGGTGCAACGCCAGCGCCTCGTCTGCGTCCCCTACTTCTGCATCGTCCCCACCGCCGGCAAGCAGCAGCAGCAACCAGGCCGTCCCGCCTCCTCTTCCTCGACGTTGCTGCCTCGCAGGAGCATCCCGAGCCGGAGCTTGTCCGCGAGCAGATCGAGACGCCTTCTCCCGCTCGTCATCGACCTCGCCCTGCCTCTGTCGTTTCGCCAGATGTCGTCCCTGCTGCTGCTAGACCGCCTCGGTGGATTCCATTTGACGAGTTTCTCTCGGCGACCCTGAACATCTACGTGGATTCGCCAAGTAGCACGACGACCATCGCTTGCTAAGTTCGACTACTTGACAACCTTGGTCGGCTACCTCCACATCAAGTTCCCCTACGACCGTGTACGACTACGGGGATACCACCAAGTACCCCTTCGGATCACCAAGTTCCACTACGAGATGTACCACTACCGTCGCCAAGATCGCGAGTACCTCTACCGTTGCCGTGAACGACTACTTCCACGAAGTCCGTGAACCACTACCGTCGCCCCGAAGATGTTGGATTCGTCAAGTACCTCTCCGAGACGAACGTGTACAACTACTTCCTCTACGACCGCTGCGAGAACGTCTACTTCCTCTACATTGCACCAAACTCGTTCTGCCCGAGAACGCACGCTTCGAAGGTATAACCCGAGACGACCGCGATGAGATGCCCGTGCTTGCACCGTGTCCAAATTGTTGCTTGCACATTCCTTCTCGTTTGCCATGCCGTCATGTGGGAACCCAGTAACCGGGATCACCCCCACCATCTTTGCATGTTCTGCACATTCACACTTTCATTCGCACCGACATCTTGATGAGTTGTCGGATCATCGGAATGTTGCCGTGGCACCATTTCCGTTTCGCCGCCGTGGCACCCTTTTTTTCCGCCATGGTGACAAATGCTCCTTATCATGCTCATGTCATCTTTTTCATAAAAATTGCATAAAACTTGAATATGTCATCTGCATCATGATAACAACAATTAAAATGTTTAAAATTGTTGCTTGCTTTAAATTGCTAAATAACATGGGGATTTTACGGAAGTGTTGTTTGTTATTTCCGACCTCATTTAAACTTGCCTAAATATGTAGTTTAATTATGCTTCACCTCTTGCCATGTTAACCAACCTTTAATATTGTTGAGTATCTTAACCGAGAGAGAACTAAATAATTGATGTGGTGTTTCGTCAATATGCAACTCGTTGCATATTGAGCTCCACTTAACTTGTAGTGTTGTTTGTGCATATTGCCATGCCATGCCTCATTAAACCGGACATGCATCATACTTGGTTGTGCATCATGCCATGATTATGTGATGGTTGTTTACCGTGTTGTTTGCTTCTTTCCGGTTTGCTTCTCTCGTTAGCTTCGGTTTCGTTCCGGAGTTGTGAGGATCCATTCGACTTCGTCCGTTTGTCTTCTTCATAGACTCGTTCTTCTTCCTAGCGGGATCTCAGGCAAGATGACCATACCCTCGAAATCACTTCTATCTTTGCTTGCTAGATGCTCGCTCTTTTGCTATGCCTATGCTACGATGCCTACCACTTGCTATATCATGCCTCCCATGTTGCCATGTCAAGCCTCTAACCATCCTTTCCTAGCAAACCGTTGTTTGGATATGTTACCGCTTTGCTCAGCCCCTCTTATAGCGTTGTTAGTTGCAGGTGAAGATGAAGTTTGTTCCTTGTTGGAACATGGAGATGTTGTTCCTTGTTGGAACATGTTTACTTGTTGGGATATCACAATATATCTCTTATTTAATTAATGCATCTATATACTTGGTAAAGGGTGGAAGGCTCGGCCTTATGCCTGGTGTTTTGTTCCACTCTTGCCGCCCTAGTTTCCGTCATACCGGTGTTATGTTCCCGGATTTTGCGTTCCTTACGCGGTCGGGTGATTTATGGGACCCCCTTGACAGTTCGCTTTGAATAAAACTCCTCCAGCAAGGCCCAACCTTGGTTTTACCATTTGCCACCTAAGCCTTTTTCCCTTGGGTTCTGCAGACTCAAGGGTCATCTTTATTTATCCCCCCGGGCCAGTGCTCCTTCGAGTGTTGGTCCAAACCGAGCAATGTCCGGCGCCCCCTGGGCAACCAGGGTCTATGCCAACCCGACGTCTGGCTCATCCGGTGTGCCCTGAGAACGAGATATGTGCAGCTCCTATCGGGATTTGTCGGCACATCCGGGCGGCTTTGCTGGTCTTGTTTTACCATTGTCGAAATGTCTTGTAAACCGGGATTCCAAGACTGATCGGGTCTTCCTGGGAGAAGGTCTATTCCTTCGTTGATCGCGAGAGCTTGTCATGGGCTAAGTTGGGACACCCCTGCAGGGTATAAACTTCCAAGAGCCGTGCCCGCGGTTATGTGGCAGATGGGAATTTGTTAATGTCCGGTTGTAGATAACCTGACACCAGATCCGAATTAAAACGCATCAACCGCGTGTGTAACCGTGATGGTCTCTTCTCGGCGGAGTCCGGGAAGTGAACACGGTGTTGGAGTTATGTTTGACGTAAGTAGTTTCAGGATCACTTCTTGATCGCTACTAGCTTCACGACCGTGCCTTGCTTCTATTCTCGCTCTCTTTTGCGATTGTAGCAACCATATATGCTAGTCGCTTGCTGCAGCTCCACCTCATTACTACATCCTTCCTATAAGCTTAAATAGTCTTGATCTCGTGGGTGTGAGATTGCTGAGTCCCCGTGACTCACAGATACTTCCAAAACCAGTTTGCAGGTGCCGATGAAACCGTGCAGGTGACGCATCCTAGCTCAGATGGGAGCTCAACGAAGATCTTAGTTGTTGTTATGTGTTGTTTCTTGTTGATCAATAGTGGAGCCCAGTTGGGGTCGATCGGGGACCTTTGTCGCATTTGGGGTTCTTCTTTTATTCTGGTTCCGTAGTCGGACCTTGATTGTATCTAGATGATGTAATGCTTTATTCATGTAATTGTGTGAAGTGGCGATTGTAAGCCAACTATGTATCTCTTTCCCTTATGTATTACATGGGTTGTGTGAAGATTACCTCACTTGCGACATTGCTTTCAATACGGTTATGCCTCTAAGTCGTGCTTCGACACGTGGGAGATATAGCCACATCGAGGGCGTTACAAGCAGGGACCCACCAGGGTCATGGCAGTACACAAGCAAGTGCCTCCTTATTTCAAGCCAGAAAAATGGTTCCTCCTAATGGATTTCTGACATATGGGTCCCATGCCATTCTCAGCGTAGTCAATAAACGAGAGAATTGCACAACGAGCGGCTGACACGAGGGACCCAGTAGCTTGCTCACTTTTTTTAGGGAAGTAGCTTGCCTAGTTATCTTTGTCTTCTAGATGGAAGCAGGGTGTCAACTGGGCTGTGTGGGGCACTCTGGCCTGTCTAGCCAGCCTTTTCTTTTATATTTACCACAATACCAGCACAGTAGTTTTTTTTTCTTTCTGAAAATGGCTAGCCCCATTTTTTGTTCTTTTCAAGAATACCCAACCGAGGCCTACTTGCTTTGTCAGCCCTGCTGGGATGCAAATCTTTCAAGACGAGAAAATGGGCTATCAGTAATGAGAAATGGGTTGTACATTTTTAAAACAAATCAAACCATCAATTAGTTTCAAATTTCTTTTTTACATTTCAATATTTTAAATTCCAATGATTTTTATGCATGGACAATATTTGGATTTTATATTGGTATGAATTTATTTTTCAAATTAGTTTGAATGTGACTCGAAATGTGGGGATTAAAAATAGTTGACCGCACCGAAATATGCAAAATTTCGTATACTGTGGCCACAATATGGGCTGTAATGCTAACAAAAAGAAGATGGGCTCCAAAAAATCGTTAAGGATTAGCGAATGGGCTGTATATTATTAGAAATAATGGCAGATGGGTTGTATACTGTTTTCCACACATTTGAGGCTGACTTGTGCGCTTACTATAGGTTGACGCGTATGCTTTCCTAAAAAAAGGTTGACACACATGCAACACCGTGTCAACTTAGTCAACACACAAGAGCAATGATTGTTGGATGTCCATCCAACGGCCGTCATGCTTCTTCAATCTCTACTCTTCCTGTTCCAGCCGCCCAAACAAGCACCGGTGGGACTGCTCACTCCTCCCGCGGCCGGCTGTGCTGCCGCGCAGGCCTCACCGCCCCATCGTACTCCCATCACTGGCCTAGCCATCCCTCTACTCACACCACACCTACTGTTATTCTCCAGCAATGGCAGGTAAACCAGTAAACCCTCGTACTCCCCAACGTGTGGGAAACAACTGCTGAGTCTTCCCTGTCTCCGTGTGTGTTCCCTTCCTAGGCCTTGCCGTCATCCACCGCCTTGGTGTGCTCGGGGCGGCGTGGTCAACGTGGTCAACAAACGACATTCATCGGAAGTGGACTGTACGTGGAGAGGCTGACAGCTGGGTCCACGGTCGCACACAAGGAAATGCCTCCTTATTACGCACAAAATAATGATTCCTCCACCTGAAAGATGGGACCCACCGGAAGGGCCTCTATATTTTGGGGAAAAAACGTACCCCCCCCCCCCCCGCTAATAGCTTGGACCCACCAGCTATGTCTTTGCATGCAAGGAAGTGCCTCCCTATTACGCACAAAAAATGAATAATTCCCTTGCTAGCTGGGACCCACCATAGTGGGAGGCTGACTTGTGGGCCTACTAAGTTGACACGGACGGAGGGCTTCGTCAACTTAGTCAATAAATATGAATGATTCTAGCTCCAGTGACCGTGTGATGTCCATCCAACAGCTATAGTGATTCTTCCTCCTCTACTCCTCCTGCTCCAGCTGCCCAAACGAGCGCCGGTCGTGCCGCGTGCTCCTGCCTCCCATCGCCGGCTGTGCTGCCGCGGAGGCCTCACTGCCCCCTACTACTCCCATCGCTGGCCAGGCCATCCCTCTACTCACCCACACCCCCTGTTATTCAGCGGTGATGGCAGCCTCGCACTGCAGTCGTACCAGTGAACCCTCGTACTCCTCTCCGTGTGGGCATCCACTGCCGCATCTTCCCTGGCTCCATGTCGTCCCCTTCCTAGGCCTCGTTGTCATCCCCCGCCTTGGTGCTCTCGATGCGGCGTGGTCAATGTGGTCAAGGAATGACTTCCATCGGAAGAGTACAATACGTGGAGAGGCTGACAACTAGGTTCACGACCATAGCAAGGAAGTGCCTCCTTATTACACGCAAAATAATGATTCCTCCACCTGACAGAAGGGACCCACCGGACGGGCCACCGTATTTCGCAAAAAAAATGTTCCCCCTGACTGCTGGGACCCATCAGCTACATATTCGCTTCTAAGGAAATGCCTGACAATCGAGACCCACCTGGTCAAAGCATACGTAGTGTTGTCATTCTGGTCGCGAACGTGTACATACATATTGTCGATCAGTCTGTCTGCAGGCTGCAGCAATGAACCGTGGACGAGTAAGGAAGGGCACATGTCGTAGTAGAGGCGGGCACATGTTGTGGTAGAGGCACGCACGTAGCATGTACATGTACGTACAGCCAGGGTGTAAGAAAGTAAATATGGCCACGTACGTACATACGGGCGGGGTCTTGAACACCTACTTGCACATACATACGGCCAGGGCTCGTGTACATGGACAGGTAGCGATGGTGTCCTGTTCATCAGCATCCAACCGGCTAGGTTGGAACGGAGAAACTACGTCGTTGTGTTCATCGGGAGGCAACTGGCTTGGACGGAACAGGCGGTCGAAACGAGGCATGGCATACCGCAGAATAGAGGGAACGGCCTTGTGTTCGACCTCCTAGGGTCGAAACGGGATCCTGTTCATCGGGAAGGATCTGTCGCACCACAAAACGGAGGAAACAGACTTGTGTTTGAGTGCCTATGGTCGAAACGGGGCCCTGTTGATCGGGAGGGGCATACCGCAAAATGGAGGAAACAGACTTGTGTTGGATCGCTATGGTCGAAATGGGAGTATTGTTCAACGGGAGGGGAGTGCGTACCGCAAAACGGGACTCCACAGGCTACTGTTCATCTCTACCGTCGACCTCCTCCAGCCTCCATGGGCTACTGTTCATCCACCATCGACCTCCTCCAGCCTCCACCTGCGACTGTTCATCCAACCTCCACCGCTGCTCCACCGACTACTGTTCAACCAGCCCTCTCCATGGGGTCATGTTCAACCACCCCTCCATGGGCTACTGTTCATCCAGCCCTCCACCGGCTACTGTTCAACCAGCCCTCCACGGGGTCGTCCTGTTCGTCCAGCCCTCCACGGGGTCCTGTTCATCCACCCCCAACCGGCTCGATCAATCGGGGTCATGTTCATCCAGTGGCAACGACCTCTACTACCACGGGATCCTGTTCGTCCAACCCCCCACCGGGAACTTTTCATCCAACCCCCCCCCCCCCAACAACACTCACTATTCATCAAAGGGAAGGAGGCAGCAGGTTTGATCGGTTTCAGTTAGCAGTAGTAGGGAAGGAATCTCTTGATCGGGTTCAGTTAACACCCAGGGATCGATCAATCGCTCGGGTTCAGTAACGTGTTGCCTACAGTGCAATCGCTCGGGTTCAGTAGGCGAACGCCTCGCTCAGGTTTAGTAAGAACGCCAACACATCACACCCACGCACATACATGTACGAGAGAAACGTGCATCGCTCGGCCCCCTACCACCCACCGTAACCGGGAACTCCCCGATATTTTCTTGCCTTCGCATCTACCACGGTTTTTTCTGTCATGGACGACCCAAAGAATGTCATGCAGCTGTGTCTCCGGCCCGCCCAGGACGAAAAGCCCATTTTCTGTCATGATTTTTTGTCATAGAAGTAGGAGCCCACCACATCTATGATGATACCGGGTTTTTTTCACAATTATCGTCATAGAAGTGTCATAAGCATGACAGAAAAAATCATTCGGCCCAAAATGTCACGGATGTGTCTTTTTGTTGTAGTGTTGCTTTACCTTCCTCGATGTCCTTTGGATGGTCGGCATTGTTCCCGCGCTTGGGGGCCTCCTCGCCAGGTTTGTTACCTTTTCTGGGGCTGCCATCCCCATTGTTAGCATCGTTGCCGCCTGATGCGGCTTGAACTACGTCGGTATTTCCCCAAAGAGGAAGGGATGATGCAACATAGCTAAGGTAGGTATTTGCCTCAGTGATGAGACCAAGGTTATCGAACCAGTCGGAGAACCACGCAACACCACGTAAACAGCTCCTGCACACAAACAACAAATACTTGCAAACCGACGTAAGAGAGGGGTTGTCAATCCCTCACGGGTAAGAAGATAGGTAAAATTGTAGTAGACTGGATAAATAGATCTCGCAGGAACGCGAGATAAAATAAACAAATAAAAATTGCAGCAAGGTATTTTTGTGTTTTTGGACTAATAGATCTGAAAATAAAAGCAAATAAAAATAGATCTTGAAGGCAAATATAATAAAGAAGAGACCCGGGGGCCGTAGATTTCACTAGTGGCTTCTCTCGAGAAAAATAGCATCGGTGGGTAAACAAATTATTGTTGGGCAAGTGATAGAACTTCAAATAATCATGCCGATATCCAGGCAATGATCATTATATAGGCATCACGTCCAAAATTAGTAGACCTAGTCCTTCCTGCATCTACTACTATTACTCAACACATCGACCGCTATTCAGCATGCATCTAGTGTATTAAGTTCCTGAAACAACGGAGCAATGCAATAAGAATGATGACATGATGTAGACAAGATCTATTTATGTAGAAATAGAGCCCATCTTGTTATCCTTAATGGCAACGATACATACGTTTTGTTTCCCCTTTTGTCACTGGGATCAAGCACCGTAAGATCAAACCCATCACAAAGCACCTCTCCCCATCGCAAGAAAAATCGATCTAGTTGGCCTAACTAAACCAAAGATTCAAAGAAGAAATATGAGGCTATAAGTAATCATGCATATGAGAGATCAAAGGACTCAAATAACTTTCATGGATAAAAGCATAGATCTGACCATAAACTCAAAGTTCATCGTGTCCCAACAAACACACCGCAAAAAGAGTTACATCAAATAGATCTCCAAGAGACCATTGTATTGAGAATTAAGTGAGAGAGAGGAAGCCATCTAGCTACTGACTACGGACCCGTAGGTCCACAATGAACTACTCACGCATCATCGGAAAGGCACCAATGAGGATGATGAACCCCTCCATGATGGTGTCTAGATTGGATCTATGGTTTCTGGAACTTGCGGCGGCTAGAATTGATTTTTGTCAACTCCCCCAGGGGTTCTAGAATATTGGGGTATTTATAAAGCAAAGAGGCGGTGTAGGAGGCCACCAAGGTGGGCATAACCCACTAGGGTGCACTTGGGCCCCCAGGCGCTCCCAGGTGGGTTGTGCTCCCCTCGGGGCACCCCTCTGGTACTTCTTTGGCCCATCTGGTGTCTCCTAGTCCGGAAAAAAATCACCAAAAAGTTTTGCTGCGTTTGGACTCCTTTGGTATTGATTTCCTGCGAAGTAAAAGACAAGCAAAAAACAGCAACTGGCCCTAGGCACTATGTCAATAGGATAGTCCCAAAAAATGATATAAAGTTGCTATAAAATGATTCTAAAACATCCAAGAATGATAATATAACAGCATGGAACAATAAAAAATTATTGATATGTTGGAGACGTATCAGCACCCCCAAGCTTAATTCCTGCTCGTCCTCGAGTAGGTAAATGATAAAAAAACAGAATTTTTGATGTGGAATGATGCCTAACATGTTCATCACATATTCTTTTCTTTGTAGCATGGACATTTGGACTTTTATATGATTCAAAGAAATAGTCCAGTTTTGACATGAAGATTGCAATACTCAAGCATATCAACAAGCAACCATTTCTTTCAGAATATCAACACTAAAGAAAGTTATCCCTAGCCCATTATGCTCAATCATTGATGCATTCATGAAACAAACTCGCATATTAGCTACACCCAAAGCTCAAGTACGATCATAGTGCCCCTTAGTTGGTGCTTTATAAGAGAAGATGGAGACTCAAATAAAAAAATTGCATAAAGTAAAAGAAAGGCCCTTCGCAGAGGGAAGTAGGGATTTGTGGCGGTGCCAGAGCTCAAAGCGAAAAAGGTAAAGATTAAACATTTTGGTGGCATGCTTTTCCTGTTAATGAAAACGATCGAGTAGTTCCCAATACTTCCCATGCTAGATATATCATAGGCGGTTCCCAAACAGATAATAAAGTTTATTCCTTTTTCCACCATACTTTCACATTCCACGGCTAATCGAATCCACGGGTGCCGTCCATACCAACACTTTCCAGGGAATTTTTTATTTGACAACATAAAGTAAATTCATTTTTCATTTCGGGACTGGGCATCCCTAATACCTTTGTCGTACTCTTGTGTAATGACAAATGAATAAACACTCACCTTGAGAATAACACATCTAGCACGGAAAAATATCAGCCACCCCCTACCGTTTCATGAGTGGTACGAGCACACAAAAGAAAAATTATTTTGAATTTTAGAGATGGCACATACAAATTTTCTTAGAACGACACGGAAATACCGCATATAGGTAGGTATAGTGGACTCATGTGGCAAAACTTGGTTTAAGGATTTTGGATGCACAAGTAGATCATACTTAGTGCAAATGAAGGGTAGCAAAAGATTGGGAAGCATCCAACCAAGAAACGAAAAATCTCATAAGTAGGCATTAAGCATAACTAACACTGAATAATGCACCAAAAGTAGGATATAATTTCTTTGCATAACTATTGACTTTCGTGCTTGCATAAGGAATCACAAACCTTACCACCAATATTCTTACTAAAACATAATTACTCTTCAACATGACTCACATATTATATCAACATATCGCAAAACTATTACAAGGAATCAAGTTTATTTTGTCCAATGATCTTCATGAAAGTTTTTATTATATCCATCTAGAATATCTATCACTTTGGGACTAATTTCATATGTTGCTTTTGATATCTCAAACAAATCTAAGTGAAGAACATGAGCATAAAATTTTCTTCTCTCAAAATAATTTAAGTGAAGCAAGAGAGAATTTCTTAAAAAAATTACTAACTCTCAAATAAATCTAAGTGAAGCATGAGAGAATTTCTTAAAAATTACTAAAGCACACAGTGCTCAAAAAGATATAAGTGAAGCACTAGAGCAATTCCATGGCTCATAAATATTTAAGTGAAGCATAGAGAACAATTCTAACAAGTCACAGCATAATTTTGGATCTCTCAAATAGGTGTGTCCAGAAAGGATAGATGCCTTAAAATAAAAAGAAAAATAAGCAAAGACTCATATCATACAAGTTGCTCCAAGAAAAACTCATGATATGTGACGAATAAAAATATAGCTCCAAGTAAAATACCAATGGTCGTTAGAAGAAAGAGGGGATGCCACTCAGGGTATCCCCAAGCTTTGTTGCTTGCCTCTCTTTTATATAATAGTTTGGGATGCCATGGACATCCCTAAGCTTAGGCTCTTCTTACTCCTTATTCCTTCATCCATCATGATTTCACCCAAAACTTGAAAACTTTAATCGCACAAAACTCAACAAAACCTTCATGAGATCCGTTAGTATAACAAAGCAAATCACTACTCTAAGTACTGTTGCAAACCCATTAATATTTTATTTTTGCATTGTATATACTATATTCCAACGTTACTATAGCTTATACCCTCCAATACAAACCATAGATTCATCGAAATAAGCACACAACACAAAGAAAATAGAATCTGTCAAAAACAGAACAGTCTGTAGTAATCAGGGAACTCTGTATACTTCTGTAACTCCAAAAATTCTGAAAAAAATAGGACAACGTGGGAAATTTGTATATCAATCTTGTGTAAGAAATTCAGAGAAAATACACGTTATTGTGATTTATGAAAATTATTTTTCTGAATGTAAAAGTTTCTATTTTTCAACAAGATCAAATCAACTATCACCCAACATGATCCCAAAGGCTTTGCTTGGCACAAACACTAACTAATACACAAAAACACAATCATAATAGTAGAATAATTGTGCAAACACTGAAGAACAGAAACGAAAAGACAAAAATAAATTTTATTCATTGGGTTGCCTCCCAACAAACTATATCGTTTTATGCCCCTAGCTAGGCATAATGCGAAGGATCTAAGTGTTGTCATCTTTGTTTCTAGATCCATAAGATGCCCTCATGATTGATTCATATGGTGGATTAATTCTAGTTCTAGGGAAGTGTTCCATACCCTTAGTGGAAATTGAAATTTAATATTGCCTTCTTTCATATCAATCACAGAACCAATAGTACGTAAAAACGGTCTACCAAGAATAATTGGACAAGACGGATTGCAATCAATATCAAGAACAATAAAATCTATGGGAACATAATTCCTATTTTAAAGAATAAGAACATGATTAATTCTTCCTATAGGCTTTTTTATAGTAGAATCCGCCAAGTGCAAACTTAAAGATCATTCTTCAATATCGGTAAGACCAAGCACATCACATAAATATTTCAGAATTGTAGAAACACTAGCACCCAAGTCGCATAAGGCAAAACACTCATAATTTTTTAATCTTGACTTTGATAGTAGGTTCCCATTCATCATGTAATTTTCTAGGAATTGAAACCTCTAATTCCAACTTTTCTTCTAAAGCTTTCATCATAGCATCAATGATATGTTTAGTAAAAGCTTTATTTCGTTCATAGGCATGGGGTGAATTTACCATGGATTGAAACAAAGAAATACAATCAATCAAAGAGCAATTATCATAATTAAAGTCTTTGTAATTCAAAAGAGTGGGCACATCACTAGTTAAAGTTTTGACCTCTCCAAACCCACTTTTATCAATTTTCTCAACAAGATTTCACCCGCCAAATTATCGGGACGCCTTCTAGCTAAAGTTAACTCTTCTCCACTCCCTTTATCATCAAGTTTAATCTTACTAAACAAGGAATAAATATAAGAAACACCAATCATTTTAAGATCTTCATCATTTTTGTGAAAGCAATCACTAAAAAACGCTTTTTCTAAAACTCTCTTTTAGCTCTAAGCATAGTGGTTTTTTTCTTACTTTCATCCATAGAAACATATAAATCTTTAATTGATTCCTCAAAATTAGGAAAAAAATCATCTTGATATTTTCTACATCATGAGAAATTCTATCAATACTTCTAGACATATCAACAATCTTATTCAACTTTTCTTCTATCATAGCATTAAAAGCCTTTTGAGTATTGATAAATTCTTTAATATTATTCTCAAGATCAGAGGTGTTCCTATTATTATTATAAGAAGGATTACCATAATTATTAGAGGAATTACTAGGAAAAGGTCTAGGATTAAAATTACCTCTATAAGCATTATTATTGAAATTGTTTGGAGAAATAAAATTCACATCTACGACATCACTATTTTTCTCAATTAAAGTAGACAAAGCCACATAATTAAAATCAATAGGAGCACTTTTATTAGCAACCAATTTCATAAGAGCATCAACTTTTTCACTCAAATAAGAAATTTCTTCAACCGAGTTAACTTTTTTACTAGTAGGAGCTCTTTCAGTATGCCATTGTGAATAATTTGCCATAATACTGTCTAGAAATTTAGTGGCTTCACCCAAAGTAATTTCCATAAAAGTGCCACCCGTGGTGAAATCTAAAAGATTCTAGAAACAAATTTCAATCCTGCATAAAAATTTGTATGATCATCCAAAGATTTAAACCATGAGTAGGACAATTTCTTAGCATCAATTTCATTCCTTCCCAAGATTGTGCAACATGTTCATGCTCAGGTTGCTTAAAATTCATGATTTGCTTCCTAAGGGAAATAATTTTTGCGGGCGGAAAATACTTAGTAATAAGAGCATCCTTGCACTTATCCCAAGAATCGATACTATTGTGAGGCAAAGAAGAAAACCAAATTTTTGCACAATCTCGCAAAGAAAACGGGAATAATTTCAACTTCACAATATCATTGTCCACATCTTTTTTCTTTTGCATATCGCATAATTCCATGAATGTGTTAAGATGGGACGCGGCATCCTCACTAGGAGTACCAGAAAATTGGTCTTTCATAACAAGATTCAATAAAGCAACATTAATATCACAAGACTCTGCACTAGTGGCGGGAGGAGCAATCGAAGTGCTAATAAAATAATAGTTGTTGGTATTGGAGAAATCACACAACTTGGTGTTCTCTTGAGTCATCGTGACTTCGCAACAAGATTGCACTCAAAAACAGATCTGATGAGAAAACGGCGAACGAAAAAGAGGGCGAATAAAACAACAATTTTTGTGAAGTGGGGGAGAGGAAAACGAGAGGAAAATGGCAAATAATGTAAATTGCAAGCAAATGAGATTTGTGATTAGGAACCTGGTAGATGTTGATGATGTCTCGCCGGCAACGGCGCTAGAAATTCCTTTTGATGTGGCTTGAACTACGTCGGTATTTCGCCAAAGAGGAAGGGATGATGCAGGACAGCTACGGTAGGTATTTCCCTCAGTGATGAGACCAAGTTTATCGAACCAGTAGGAGAACCACGCAACACCATGCAAACAGCTCCTGCATATAAAGAACAAATACTTGCAATCCGACGTAAGAGAGGGGTTGTCAATCCTTCACGGGTAAAAACATAGGTAAAATTGTAGTAGACTGGATAAATAGAACTCGCGGGAACACAAGATAAAATAAATAAATAAAAATTGCAGCAAGGTATTTTTGTGTTTTTGGATTAGTAGATCTGAAAATAAAAGCAAATAAAAATAGATCTTGAAGGCAAATATAATAAAGAAGAGACCTGGGGGGCCGTAGATTTCACTAGTGGCTTCTCTCGATAAAAATAACATACGGTGGGTAAACAAATTATTGTTGGCTAATTGATAGAACTTCAAATAATCATGTCGATATCCAGGCAATGATCATTATATAGGCATCACGTTCAAGATTATTAGGCCGACTCCTGCCTACATCTACTACTATTACTCCACTCATCGACCGCTATCCAGCATTCATCTAGTGTATTAAGTTCATGGAAAAATGGAGTAATGCAATAGAATGATGACGTGATGTAGACAAGATCTATTTATGTAGAAATAGACCCCATCTTCTTATCCTTAATGGCAATGATACATACGTGTTGGTTCCCCTTCTGTCACTGGGATCAAGCACCGTAAGGTCAAACCCATCACAAAGGACCCCTTCCCATGGCAAGAAAAATCGATCTAGTTGGCCTAACTAAAACAAAGATTCGAAGAAGAAATACAAGGCTATAAGTAGTCATGCATATAAGAGATCAAAAGACTCAAATAACTTTCATGGATAAAAAATAGATCTGATTATAAACTCAAAGTGCATCGGATCCCAACAAACACACCGCAAAAAGAGTTTCATCAAATAGAACTCCAAGAGACCATTTTATTGAGAATCAAATGAGAGAGAGGAAGCCATCTAGCTACTAACTACGGACCCGTAGGTCTACAATGAACTACTCACACATCATCGGAGAGGCACCAATGAGGATGATGAACCCCTCCGTGATGGTGTCTAGATTGGATCTGTGGTTTCTGGAACTTGCGGTGGCATGAATCGATTTTCGTTGACTCCCCCAGGGTTTCTGGAATATTGGGGTATTTATAGAGCAAAGAGGCGGTGCCGGAGGCCACTGAGGTGTGCATAACCCACCAGGGCGCGCCTGGGCCCCGAGGCGCACCCAGGTGGGTTGTGCCCCCCTCGGAGCACCCCTCTGGTACTTCTTTGGCCCAGCGGGTGTCTTCTGGTCCAGAAAAAATCACCAAAAAGTTTTGCTGCGTTTGGACTCCATTTGGTATTGATTTCATGCGAAGTAAAAAGCAAGCAAAAAAACAGCAACTGGCCTTGGACACGATGTCAATAGGTTAGTCCCAAAAAATGATATAAAGTTGCTATAAAATGATTGTAAAACATCCAAGAATAATAATATAAAAGCATGGAATAATCAAAAAATATAGATATGTTGGAGACGTATCACCGCCATTCTTGGGGATGTCCACCATGTAGACGTCATAGGTAGAGGTGGTCGTCCATCGGCCGATGATGGGTGGAGCAGCGTGGGTTGTGGCTTCTTTGTTGCCGGCCTCCTCGGAGGCGTAGTCCAACATATCAGTTAAGTCCTCGACAGTGTCCACTAAGTGGGTTGTGGGTGGGATGTAAATTTCCCTGTGGCCTGTTTCAAGGCTTCATTGAGCATGAGCCGAGTATGGGCCATCGACAATAGTCATCATCTGGATCCGATCAAGCACCTCGTTTAAAAGGGTGAGGCTAGCCAGACTGGCATATGATGTTTCTTCAGAGATGACCTCCGTCGTCACGGTGGGGCGAAGCATGAGTCCGACCAGGGCGGAATCCTGGTCTTCAGACGTCGCACTTGCGTCAAGGCCCAGAGCCGAGCCTGACATAAGGGGGCTAGTCCAGTGGGGGATGGCTCCAAATCTTTGGACGCCGAACTCCCATTGGGGCTCAAAGCCAGATCTACGATGAGGAGGAGAGGTCCGTGCAGGGTTGACTCCCAGTCTTAGGACGTAAGATTCGCATCCAAGATCAAAGCTGACAGTGCGGTAAGCGCCGGTCAGAAGATCGGATCGGGGAGAGGCCCCAAAGTTGATGCTTAGGAGGCCGCGGGCATCCCAGGTAAGGCTGAGAAGCCAGTGAAGATCAGGTCACCCCGAGCGTGTGTGATGTACTCAAAGTTACCAAACCTGATCTAATGTTCAGGGACGAAACTATCAACCTAGTTGAGATGATCGGTTGAGTCGGCGTGCAGAACGATGTTGTCGAACACAAAAAGTTGCCTGGGGACAAAGATGTCCCAAGTGTTGATGTCGTATCTGATGATCAGGCAAGCCATCGATCCTTCGGCGATCCAACAATGGAATTCTAAATGAAAGCAGCAATGTCGGTGTCAAAACTGGCGGATCTCGGGTAGGGGATCCCAAGCTGTGGATCTTGGATCAATGGGGAACAATGGACTAGGGACATGATGTTTACCCAGGTTCGGGCCCTCTCTAAGACATAAACCTTGTGTCCTGCTTGATTATATTGCTTGTGTATATGGGGATTACAGAGCCGATCTACCATGAGATCAGATGAACAAAACCCTAAACTAGTAGGATGATGGTTCTTGTTCTACCCTCTATGGCATAAACCCTCTGGTTTATATAGACACCATGAGTGCTAGGGTTACACATGGTCGGTTAGAGGGAAAGGATAAACATGTTAATCCTTCTTATCTTGACTTGGACGACACACCAAGGCATGAGAAAGCCTCCTGCCCAGATATGGCGCCTCCACTTATGTTCGGACACCAAGTTTTGGCAACTACGGCCCAATAGTCCAGCCCCGAGAGATAGGTTGGCAGGACGAAGACCCCCTAATCCAGGACTCCCTCACCCACCATTTTCCCATGTCTCCCTCCTCCACATAGAAGCAAAAGTGCGATGTAAGCAGGCTATAAGCCCATTATTGTAGAGTACTTGTTCTTAGCACATGTATGCCATGGAGGGTATTAGGGGAGACTCACCCCGGTTGTAGAGCGACAGTAATAATGATAATGACTAGTCAAATCATAGGGGCCCACCTGTCCAGCAGTAACGAGCCGTCAAATCATACAGCCCTATGTTTCCAACACTAAGTTGAATCCGCTACTCCCTCATCTTCTCGCCTCTCTGTCAAACCGACTAGGCGGAACTGCCCCGCCTACCGCACGGGAAAAGCCCTGCCCTCGACTTTTAAATATAATTGTGTATCCATGGATTGCGCCATGGAGCAAAGCCAGAATAAAATGGTGGTACACATGTATACAACACGCTTGTCGTGTTCGCATCGCACCCCAGAAGGTCGGGATCTGGCACGCCACTCACTGAATGTAACGCGCGTCATATTGTGTTTGCACATACATGTGGGACCACAATTGAGGACTGACCATATGCACACTCCCCCGTTAGGTTAAGATTTCTTGTCATCTCGCAATATTAGGTGTCATGTGCTTCGAATCACTGCGAGGGTTAAACAGCGATAATTGTGTTCCTCCAAGGCGCTGGTCATTGGGGGCATATGCACGAAGAATACTCGGCTGCCATCTAGGTCAAGCCGGCTATGTTAATTAGGACACCTAATGATTGACCCCTTTTCTACGAGTTTGTCTTTAATTTGAGCTTTGATCCTCATCTAGTTTGTCTGTCGAGACGTAGTCCACGGAGCTCGAGTGTAGATTCATGTTGTCTCCTTGGGGCAGTGAGGTTATGGTTTCTTCTCATGTTGCATTTTTTTGTGTTATGTTAATCCGGTTCTTTAGATCAAAATGACGACAACTGCACCTCCAGGGCACATGCATGAAGACTTCTCAACAGTCATTGATGAGGTCAAGCCGGCTCCAGTAGAATAGAATCAATAGCAGCGTCTCGGCGACTCATTCTGACTGTAGTTGGTCATTTGGTGGTCTTCGAATCTTGATATATTTTTCATCAACAAAGGTGCTTTGTACCACTGGCGAACACACATATAGACCCGACCATTATAAAAAAGACTGCATATAGTTTATGTCCAAAAGCAGAACAAACATTGATGTCCCTTTACATTATTATTTTTGCAAACGCCAAGATAACAATTTTTCAAAATTCTGATTTAACTTTGTGTTGAAAAAAATACAATTCAAGTTATAGCTGGCTATTTGAAATGTAAATTATGCATGTTTTATATGTATAATGTGGTAATAAAACAAAATGAGTTTGGGCTTGTTCATTCTATATTTTCACCCATGATAGTTTTACTTGTATGGTTGTTCGATTAATCGAGGGTCTATGACCAGAAGTGAACAATACAAAGTATGACCTGACACGTATGCCACTTGAAATGATTGTTTTTAATTATGGAGAGAAAATAGAAAACTACTCCACTATATAGGCAAGAGCCTGTGCTCTTGCCTGCTAGTGTTGCTCTCTTCACACACTCTCATCCTCTCCAGATCTAAACACGACATCAGTGGCCTCTCTCTCTCTCTCTCTCTCTCTCTCGCGCGCGCGCGTGCACTCTCTCTCTCTCTCTCTCTCTCTCTCTCTCTCTCTCTCTTTCTATCTCTCTCTACTCACCGTTGGTCAAAGATCTGGCTAGATCCCCTCCGCCGGGGAAGGTGAGAAGGTGCAATGTTCATGCGGTCGTCCTCGGTGATGGTTCTGACCCACTGCTGGTGTGTCCCGATCAGAGAGCCTTGTTGTTCTCTCCCATGTAAAGCCGGCTATGGAGGGCCTCCGACCCCTTCTTCCTCGCTGTCGTACGTAGCGCGGGCAGATTTGGTCTCCCGCCACCCACCTAGTGACATCCGGGCGACCCTTAGGTATAACTTCCTTCTAAACTAGCCTTGCTCTACTGCCCCGGCTCCTCACGTCACTGCATTTGTATCTTTTACTACTTCTCAGGCCCCCTCTGTCATGGCAGAAGACGATCACCTATGAAGCCATTGGTCCCTTTGTGGTTCGACAGGGGGCGATCACGTTGCACAAAGAGCAGAGGCCGTGGAGCAGCACAGCAGAGTTGACACCGATCGTTTTAACCCAGGTTCGGGCCGCCGTGAGGCGTAAAACCCTACTCCTGCTTTGGTGGATGGATGGGAAGGACTATGGAGCTCGCGGTGCGCTCTGGCCCAACACGGTTGCCTCGGGAGGAGCAGCTACGTGTGTATGAGTACACGAGGGTCCGAATCCTTTCTATGGTTTCCGCGACCCTCCTTTTATAGGTAACGGGGTTACCACAATGGCAAAATGGTCATTATCCAACAATTAGATAGCTAATAGTGTTATCATACCTAACTCTGGCAGTGCATTAAATGCACTGCTAGGTATCATGCTGTGGATGCAGCCCGGCAAGGTCTGCCGCGCCGCTTAGTCATTTTCTACCTGCCTGTGTGACACGCGTCTGGACGGGCATCCCATAGGGGTGATCTTCTCTCAAATGGCTGCCACGCACCAAATGATAGCCACTTAACCACTGAGGGGCTCGACACCGCACCGATCGGCGACTTGCTTTGCGATGCGGTGGAGCGATGGAGTCTTGGTGGGGGAGTAGGCCGCCAGTGGCCCCGGCAGGCTTGTCAGGGGCGCATTGGCTTCGTCTTTGGGGAGGCATCGACCTGACTAGGCTTGCCTGCCCTACGAGGGAGGCCTTCCCTTAGTGAAATATCGTCCTCCTAGTTTGTCTTGGTCTTCTTGATCCACCCTTTGATTTCTCAAAGAGCCCTTCATATGACTTGGGTGCTCGGTGAAGCTTATATCTTTGTTGCCGGGTCGGAGGCTCGTTGTCCATGGACACGTCAGGGGGAAACATACACCCTTGTTTGTGTACCCTGAAAAAAGCCCCTGGGCCTGAGCCATATGTGTCACCGGACATGTTGAGTTAGGCCCCAAACAGTGCGCGGACACGCGTCGAAGAAGTGTTGCGCGTGCAGCGGTTATGATGACCAGTCAATTTGATGTCCAGTCCGCGTAATTACCGCAGGCCGTGGGGTCATGGGACTGTAGCAGTTAATGCAAAGAAAAATGGTAACTTTCTGATAGAAAGCAGCAAAGAGTCACCCCCCCCCCCCCCCACGTTCATCCCCCATAAAGAGGTAAAATGCGGAGGGGCGCGGCTCATTCGCACCTGTCTCCCCATCCATCATCTTCTTCCTCAAGCCAGGCGACCGCTCCGCGCCCACCCTTGCTCCCAACTGCCTCACCTGGATATCCATTCTCTCCACCATTCCCAATGATGGGAAGGAAAACCACCACTGCCAAGGGAAAGTGGACAGCCACCGCGAAGGAAACGGCTGCAGAGGGGAACAAGAAGAGAGAGGCAGAGTTGGACAAGAAGACACGGGGAGATGTGGTCTTCTTCCCGTCGATCTTGGATGAGAACACCTTGGTTGCAAGGTATGGATATATGTGGGGGACGGCAGTTCCAAAGGGGCATGGTGCGCTCGTGGTCTTGCCGGAAGGAAAAGAGGATCCACCAAATTGGTACCGGTTTTTCTGCGCGTACTTCTTCTGCGGCCTCTGCCCCCCTTTCTCAGATTTCTTCTAAGCAATGATGGTGGTGTATGGGTTCCAACTCTTGGATTTTATGCCAAATGCAATGGCGTGCATGGTGATTTTTTTCCCATCTGTGCGAGAACTTCATCGGGGTTGCCCCAAATGTGGATCTGTTCAGGCACTTCTTCGTCCCGTGAGTGGAAAACAAAGCTCACCGCTCGGGGAACGTAAGCTGGTGATAACCCACAAGTATATGGGGTCAATTGTAGCATTTTCGATAAGAGTGTCAAACCCAACGAGGAGCAGAAGGAAATGACAAGTGGTTTTCAGCAAGGTAATGACGGCAAGTGCTAAAACTGTAAGTAGCAGGGTAGTTTGATAGCAAGATAATTTGTAACAAGTAAGTAATGGTAGTAGTAACAAAAGTGCAGCAAAGTAGCCCAATCCTTTTGAGGCAAAGGACAGGCCAAAACGGTCTCTTATGATAAGCAAAGTGTTCTTGAGGGTACACAGGAATTTCATCTAGTCACTTTCATCATGTTGGCTCGATTCATGTTCGCTACTTTGATAATTTGGTATGTGGGTGAACCGGTGCTTAGGTGTCATTCTTACTTTAACAAACCTCCTACTTATGATTAGCCCCCTCGCAAGCATCCGCAACTACGAGAAAAGTATTAAGAATAAATTCTAACCATACATTAAACTTTTGGATCCAATCGGTCCCTTACGGAATAGTGCATAAACTAGGGTTTAAGCTTATGTCACTCTCGCAACCCATCATCTAATAACTACTCCATAATGCATTCCCTTAGGCCAAATATGGTGAAATGTCATGTAGTCGATGTTCAGATGACACCACTAAGGGAATCACAACATACATATCATCAAAATATCAAACACATATCAAGTTCACATGGTTACTTGCAAGTCAACCTGACAGTCGGGTCGGGTTAGACCGGGTCGACCTCTATCAGACCCATGCCCGATAAGTAAATGGGTCTAACCCTTTGCCCACAACCCTACCCATGGGAAAACATGCAGACCCACACCTAAACCCGATGGGTAATCCGACCCATTAGGGCACCCATCGGGTTTGAAATAAATATTCATTTATATCTTTATCTTTATACTTCAAAAATAGTACACGTCTTGCTGTAAGGGCGCCCATCTGGCAGCTGTGACCTGTGAGGAAGAGATGGATAGGTCACACCTTCTTATATACTCCCTCCGTTCTTTATATAAGGTGTATTTGGTTTTTGATAAAATTCCACAATGTAAGGTGCATTTCTTCTAATTTCTCATAATTTCCTTTTAGCCCTCCAAAAAAGGGAAAATATCTGTCTCCTGATTGTCTGTATCTCTCCTTGAAGAAAAAAAAGGAAAATATGTCTCTATCGATTGCATTTATCTCTTACTTTTCTATACTAACTGATTTACTTGCCACTAACCAAAAAATTTGCCAAGGATAATTTTGTCTTAACATGTCTATAATTATGTGCCTTGGTCACCACGCCAAAAATAATACACCTTATATAAAGGAATGGAGGGAGTAGCTAGCAAGATGGTTCCTTCTCATTCTCTACACGAGGTGGGACTAAACCGTTAGTCTGTTCCTTTGCTAGAGCACCAGGCTTTAGCTCCATGGGCTGCATATTGTACGTTGGGCCAAAAATATAAAACAATATATGGACTCATGGGAGCGGACTTTTATCTGCGTGAGGCCTTGGGATAAACAAGCAATTGAAGCAAAGGCCTTGAGTAGGGAGAGGGATTTTCACATCGGTGGATGTGGTCTTGGTGGTCGTGGTGTGGTGCGGTGTTGTGGTTTTGCTTAGTGATTTTTCACCATAGATGGCTATGGATGCTAGGGGTTAGTGTATTTTGTGCACCGAAGGGGCCACATGTTAGATAATGGACGACCCATCGGGTGACCCACTGGCAAGACCTTATGCCCATATCCTACCCACAACTAATCGGGTTACCCAACGGGCTTACCCATGGGTGAAGGTGACTACCCATACCCTACCCATTCGGGTTGGTTGTCCATGGGCGCGACCGCCCATGGGTCGGTTTGCCAGGTTGCAACATGATTTCTCCCATAACCTCAAGAACAAATGTAACTACTCATAGATGATAAACATGCTCAAGATCAGAGGGGTATTAAATAGCATAATGGATCTGAACATATAATCTTCCACCAAATAAACCATATAGTAATCAACTATAAGATGTAATCAACACTACTGGTCACCCACAAGCACCAATACATAGTTCTGGTACAAAGATTGATAAGAAGAGATGAACTAGGGTTTGAGATGAGATGGTGCTATTGAAGATGTTGATGAAGATAGCCCTCTCAAAGATGGGAGAGTTGTTGGTGATGATGATGATGATGATTTCCCCCTCCGGGAGGGAAGTTTGATATGTCTCCAACGTATCTATAATTTATGAAGCATTCATGCTATTATATTATTTGTTTTGGATGTTTATGGGCTTTATTATACACTTCTATATTACTTTTGGGACTAACCTATTAATCGGAGGCCTAGCCCAAATTGTTGTTTTCTTGCCTATTTCAGTGTTTCGAAGAAAAGGAATATCAAACGGAGTCTAAACGGAATGAAACCTTAGGGAGAGTTATTTTTGGAACGGAAGCGATCCAGGGGACTTGGAGTGCATGTAAGGGAAGCAACGAGGAAGCCACGAGGTAGGGAGGTGCGCCCTCCCCCCTGGGCACACCCCCAACCCTTGTGGGCCCCTCGTGGCTCCCTTGACCGACTTCTTTCGCCTATATATCTCCATATACCCTAAAAACATCGAGGAGCACAATAGATCGGGAGTTCCGCCGCCGCAAGCCTCTGTAGCCACCAAAAACCTCTCGGGAGCCTATTCCGGCACCCTGCCGGAGGGGGGATCCCTCACTGGTGATCATCTTCATCATCCCGGCGCTCTCCATGACAAGTAGGGAGTAGTTCACCCTCGGGGCTAAGGGTATGTACCAGTAGCTATGTGTTTGATCTCTCTCTCTCTCGTGTTCTTGAGGTGGTACGATCTTGATGTATCGCGAGCTTTGCTATTATAGTTGGATCTTATGATGTTTCTCCCCCTCTACTCTCTTGTAAAGTATTGAGTTTTCCCTTTTAAGTTATCTTGTCGGATTGAGTCTTTAAGGATTTGAGAACACTTGATGTCTGTCTTGTCGTGCTTATCTGTGGTGACAATGGGATATTCATGTGATCTACTTGATGTATGTTTTGGTGATCAACTTGCGGGTTCAATGAACTTATGCATAGGGGTTGGCACACATTTTCGTCTTGACTCTCCGGTAGAAACTTTGGGGCACTCTTTGAAGTTCTTTGTGTTGGTTGAATAGATGAATATGAGATTGTGTGATGCATATCGTATAATCATACCCAAGGATACTTGAGGTGACATTGGAGTATCTAGGTGACATTAGGGTTTTGGTTGATTTGTGTCTTAAGGTGTTATTCTAGTACGAACTCTATGATAGATTGAACGGAAAGAATAGCTTCATGTTATTTTACTACGGACTCTTGAATAGATCGATCAGAAATAATAACTTTGAGGTGGTTTCGTACCCTACAATAATCTCTTTGTTTGTTCTCCACTATTAGTGACTCTGGAGTGACTCTTTGTTGCATGTTGAGGGATAGTTATATGATCCAATTATGTTATTATTGTTGAGAGAACTTGCACTAGTGAAAGTATGGACCTTAGGCCTTGTTTCCTAGCATTGCAATACCGTTTACGCTCACTTTTACCACTTGTTACCTTGCTGTTTTTATAATTTCAGATTACAAATACCTTTATCTACTATCCATATTGCACTCGTATCACCATCTCTTCGCCGAACTAGTGCACCTATACAATTTACCATTGTATTGGGTGTGTTGGGGACACAAGAGACTCTTTGTTACTTGGTTGCAGGGTTGTTCGAGAGAGACCATCTTCATCCTACGCCTCTCACGGATTGATTAACCTTAGGTAATCCACTTGAGGGAAATTTGCTACTATCCTACGAACCTCTGCACTTGGAGGCCCAACAACGTCTACAAGTAGAAGGTTGTGTACTAGACATCAAGCTCTTTTCTGGCGCCGTTGCCGGGGAGGTGAGTGCTTGAAGGTATATCTTTTGATCTTGCAATCGAATCTTTTTGTTTCTTGTTTTATCACTAGTTTAGTTTATAAAAGAAAATTTCAAAAAAATGGAATTGAGTTTGTCTCATATGCTTCATCTTTTTAATATCTTTCGTAAGTATGATGAAAAGGAAAATTGTGCTCAAGTGCTAGAAGAAGAAGTCTACAAAATGTTTGGTACTAAATATTTGAATGAGGAGCATGATTGCAATGTTGTTAGTATGAACTCTTTGAATATCCATAGTACTAATGATGATTGCACTAGTTATGATGAAAATGTCTCCTATAAGCATGCCAATTTTTGTGGAGTGTATTGGATTTGCAAGTACACACCAAATAGGGAATATAGATATTGCAAGAGGCATAAGCATTTAGAAACTAAATGGTTGCAAGAAAGGCTAAATGTGAGTGCTGAAAATTTAAATTTCCTTTGCCGTACTTGTGAACTTTGCAATGAACGTGGTCATTTACATCTCCGATGCAAATTGTTTCATGATTGAATCGTGTCCAAGAATTGTGATGATTTGATTTCCCTTGCACATCATAATGAACTTAGTTTGCTTTTGGGTTATGAAGAAATGAAACGTTTAACTAAGAATATTCCAGAATTTGCCCTTAAGAAATTCCTTGATATTGTTCTAGAGAAGGTTTATATGTATTGTGCGGTGAATTGCATTGAAAATCCTTATATTGCCAATTACATAAAGAAAAGAAAGAAAATAGAATATGAAGAGAACACTAATGAAAGGGAATAGACTTCCCAATATCCTCCTATTATTTCCTATGATGAATCAGGTAACGAGGAGGAGCTTTCTATTCAACCAATCTCATCAATAAGGAGCTCAAAGAAGAAGGTTGAACCCACACATAATGTGAAGAAGAAAAAGAGAAGATGGAGAAGCAAAGGTAGAAAGGTATCTCTCCCAAATGATGTTGCTCCTACTACTCATTGTGATGATGATAATTGCTATACTATTGGTGCTATCCATACTATTAATGACGAGATTGATTATGCTTATGATATGAAAAGGCCCAAGCTTGGGGAAGCTATGTTTGATGAGGATGACATATTTGAGAATATATTTGCTGCAATTAATGTTTTTCCCAAGCTTGGGGATGCTATGTGTTAATGAAGATGATATTTTTAACCTCCCAAGTTTTGATATGCAAATTTGTTATGATGATAGCATGCCTCCTACTTATGATGATTATATTGATGAAAGTGGGTTTGGAAGAGTGTCAAATTTAGGAAGTAGTGATCCCACTATTTTGGAGGATGTTGAAACTTATTGTGATGAGTATGAAAGTGGATTTGGAGAGGTCATGACTTTATTTAGTGATGATTCCACTATCTTGGAAGAGGTTTCAATCGATTATGATGAGAACAAGGTTGCTGCTTATGATGATTATTGTGATGAAACTTATGCTATAAGAAGTAGTGATGATTATATTTATAAAACTTATCATGATTATGATTACCCTTTTTCTGAACATTACTCTTTTAATGTGGAAACAATTTATAGTATTCGAGTCTCTTATGATACTCCCATATTCCGAATGAGAAAAATTTTGCTTATGTGGAGAGTAGTAAATTTTCTATGCAAGTAGATCATGAAAAGAATACTTTAGGTGCTGGTTATATTGTTGAATTCATTCATGATGCTACTGAAAATTATTATGAGGGAGGAACATATGCTTGTAGGAATTGCAATAATATCAAGCTTCCTCTCTATGTGCTTAGAATCTTGAAGTTATGCTTGTTTTGCCTTCCTATGCTAGTTGATTATTGTTCTCATAAGTTGTTTTCTCACAAAATCCCTATGCATAGGAAGTGGATTAGACTTAAATGTGCTAGTCATATGCTTCATGATGCTCCCATTATGTTTCAATTCTTATCTTTTATGTGAGCATCATTGTCATCATCATGCCTAGCTAGAAAGGCATTAAAGAAAAGCGCTTGTTGGGAGATGACCCAATAATTATCCTTAATGTCTTTGTGTGTTCACATGATTATGCTACTCTAGTAATCATGTTTTATAGCTTTTGTTTCAATAAAGTGCCAAGTAAGACCTTTAGGATAGCTTACGGTGATAGTTGTGTTAATCCTGCTGAAAATCAGAAACTTTTGCACCCGGTAAATTAGTTTTGATAATTAACAGGAACATGTTTTTGATCTGCCTATTTTTGCTCTGGATTGGTACACAAATTTCTCAAATTTTCCTAATTTGGTAGGATTTTCTGAGTTCCAGAAGTATATATTTGATACAGATTACTACAGACTGTTATGTTTTTGACAGATTCTATTTTCTATGTGTTGTTTGCTTATTTTGATGAATCTATGAGTAGTATCGGAGGGTATGAACCATAGATAAGTCGGAATACAGTAGATATTACACCAATATGAATTTAGAATGAGTTCACAACAGTACCTCAGTGGTGGTTTTATTTTCTTATACTAACGGAGCTTACGAGTTTTCTGTTAAGTTTTGTGTTCTGAAGTTTTCAAGTTTTGGGTAAGGATTCGATGGACTATGGAATAAGGAGTGGCAAGAGCCTAAGCTTGGGGATTCTCAAGGCACCCCAAGGTAATATCCAAGGACAACCAAGAGCCTAAGCTTGGGGATGCCCCGGATGGCATCCCCTCTTTCGTCTTCGTTCATCGGTAACTTTACTTGGGGCTATATTTTTATTCACCACATGATATTTGTTTTGCTTGGAGCGTCATTTTGTTTTCTTTTGTTTTGCTTGCTGTTTGAATAAAATACCAAGATCTGAAATTTTTAAATGAGAGAGAGTCTTCACATAGTTACATAATTATTCGACTACTCATTGATCTTCACTTATATCTTTTTGGAGTAGATTGTCATTTACTCGTGTGCTTCACTTATATCCTATGAGTAAATGGTTGAATGAGTTGAATGTCATAAATCTTAAATTATATATGTTTCGTATGCTTACCCAATTGGGAGTAATGACTTCACATCCAAGAAGTAGAGGTGGGAAATTTATTGAAGGTTAGCAAACATTGTGTTGGTCACTTGAACAATTCATGAAAGAATATTGAAGGAAGAGAGATTTCACATATAAATATACTACCTTAGACATCTTCTATGATTGTGAGCCCCATTAATTATTTTCACCCCTGAGCAAATTAGTTGAAATTGGACAAGGAAGAAAACGTAATGAGTTATGCTTGGCTATATTTGTATAGAGGTTATATTGTTATAGATCCTCCAACATATGGTGCTTTCTATTTAGAATCCTTTGCTAGCCAAAATATCTGTACTAAGCGGGAATACTGCTTGTGCATCAAAATTCCATGAACCAAGTTTCTTCCATGAGTGTCCACCATACCTACCTATATGTGGTATTTACCTGCCGTTCCAAGTAAATTTGCATGTGCCAAACTCTAAACCTTCAAATAATAATCTATTTTGTATGCCCGAATTGTTCATGTAGCGACTAGGAGATGTCAGTATCTTCCATGCTAGGTGGGTTATTCTCACGATGAGTGGACTCCGCTCGTCATTCACGACAAAAATGGCTGGTAATTGGGATGCCCAGTCCTATGATCCAAAGATCAAAAAATCAAATCAAAATAATTGCAAACAAAACTCCCCCAGGATTGTTGTTAGTTGGAGGCACCCGTTGTTTCGGGAAAGCCATGGATTAATGACTGTTGGTGGAGGGGGAGTAAAAACTTTACCATTCTGTTTGGGAACCGCCTATAATGTATCCAGTATGGAAGAAACTGGGAACCCTTTGTTGTTATGTTGACAATGAAAGCATACCTCTCAAAATTATTTATCTCTATTTCAAAATCGAGCTCTAGCACCTCTGCAAATCCCTGCTTCCCTCTGCGAAGGGCCTATCTTTTACTTTTATGCAAGAGTCAGTAGTATTCCTTCTCATTCCAACCTACTCTTTAGTTGGCAAGCATCATGTGATGGGAAAGATCTAAGCATATATGGCCATTCAAATATATTTGATCATGAATTATTATTGTTGACAATTATCTATATGATAAGTAAGTTGGGAGGCGAAACATTAAGCCCCTATCTTTCTCTGTGTTCGATGGATGCTATTTGTTCTAAAAATATGCATTGAGTGGTAGCAATCACGGAAGACTATATGATAGTTGAATATGTAGGATTTGCTAAATCAAAGCTCTTACATAGACCCTTCCTAAGAATAAGATGAATTGGAATTGTTTGATGACTGAGAACATAGTTTGCTAGTTTTCAAGAAAGTTTATGGTCTATGCTTTAACATTTGAATAGCCTGTTACTTGATCATGAGAAATTTTATGAGATGGGCTACTATTATGACATATAATCATGCTAGAAAAGGTGATTGAAATTATCATTGATCAAACTTATGCACCTGCTAGCATTCACACTTCATAAATTATTTCTTTTATCATTTACCTACTCGAGGACGCGCAGGAATTAAGCTTGGGGCCTTTGGAGGGCATAGGCCTGGTGGGAGACAGGACGGCCGGTCCAGCGCCAAGCCCCCAGCCCAGCCCTCGGTGCAAAGGCGAGGCTCAAGCTTCTCCTGCCAAGGGAGGCGTCGAAGGGCATCCTCCATCCCCTGCCAAAGGAGAGAGAGGGGTCGCCCAGAGCAAAGTCCTCCATAAGGGGTCCACCCTGCCTGATAATCAAGTCGAGGGGTCCTCGGCGAGTGCCGCCACTAATGTATCGGCCCATGCTAGCACCATGGTTACCGAGGAACGGAATGGGGGTCCTCCCCCGGCAATGTGGAAAAATAGTCTCCCCACAACAAACATCTCCAGGTAACCCGATCCCTCTTAATCTTTATGTTGCTTGCTTTATCCTGCCTCAAGTCTCTGGTCTACCAATGCATATTGTCTCTTCATCATTGTTGGTTGATTCTGCTTGTAGTTCCACCGGCCGAAGAGCCAGAGTTGTTGGAGGAGGTGGCTAGCATCAGCAAGGACATCGCAGAAGAGGCCGCCAAGATTGCTGCCGCAGAGGGGCAGGAACACGCTGCCGGGGACATCCAAGAGGCCCCAGAGGAAGCGGAGAAGGTTCCCGAGAGCACGTCTGGGGCGGAGGCGGTGGTTGAAGGGAAGGTTCCCATTTAAACCACGAGCCTCCTCCCTAGTTCAGCCCCCCGATAGCAGCTCTGCAGCCATCTTCGAGCAAACTGGCCTTGGTCCTCGCCCGACCTGGGCTTGGAGCCCCCCGCGCATCCAACATAGTAGGTGTTGATCTTGACAAAGAGATATAATGCATCATGGTGCCACTGTATCAGTAGGCTGAAGAGGCTGACGATCCAGTCAGTGCAGGCATGGACTTGTCCTTCCTGGAGTCTGTGGCAACGGGCATTAAGGATATGCAGAGCAGGTACAGCCTGAAGCGGCAGGCAATCAAGGACCAGCGCCACTCCGCTAACCTCATAGACCAAAAACCGAGGGACAAAGGCAGTGAACTGCGTGAGTGGCACGACAAGCAATTCCAAGCTGTTATGCGTTAGTAGGAGGTGACAACCATGGCAAAAGAGAATGTCGTGGCTCGGGAAGTCCGTTTGGCGGAGCATGCAATGCTTCTGGATGCAAAAAAGAAAAATATTTCTTCTCGAGAAGAGACCCTGGAAGCCACCCTCCATGCCAAAGATGAGGAACTGGAGGCCCTTGTCTAGCAGCGCACTAAGGATTTGGAGGACAAGCACAAGGCGGCCCTGGATGCATTGACCATTAACTCTGCTGCCCAGCTGAAGAAGATTGCTGATGATCTTGCCGCTGCGTCCACCGCCAAGGCCGATCTCCACCAACAAGTGGCCAAGTCGGTAGAGGAGCTTGCCGGGAGTGTCAAGGAAGTTGCAGGCCTCAAGGAAGGAGCTCAGAAGGCAGAAACCCTCCTAAAGGAGGTGCAATCATAGCTTTCCTTCAAGAGCCAGAATCTTGACACTGCCAACGGCACCATTACTGACATGAAGGCAAGGATCGGCACCTTGGAGAGTGAAATATGTCTGCCGGTGCTAGCAAGAGGTTGCTGGCGAGGGACTTGGAGAGCGCAAAAATCTCCCGAAGGACGCGGAGGACAAACTAGCGAACCAAATTGCTCAGCATGAGCTCTGGATCAAGAATCTGGTCGACATCATCGAGCGCCTCACCGCCAAGATCACGACGATGAACATGAAGAGTTGGGCATTCTTTGTTGGCCAGCACGAAGTCCCGAGCATGAAGCTGACACTCTTCTTCGAAGGCCTGGTCGATGGGCTGAGGACATATGAAGAGGACAGAGACGCCTACTTTGCAAACGAGTCATGGAGGCTCACTCACGCTGCCCTCTTCATGGTCTTGAGCAACCTTGCCTATCGCCATCCATACCTCAACCTTGCTGATGGCTTCAGGGGGTTGCCGGCAGGTGTCGATATCTCTGATGCCGAGGAGGAAGGTCGGTCCCTTCACCGACAAAATTCTCACCGTCCCCAGGGCCTCGGAAGACCCCCAGGCACAGCCGTGGCCTATTCTTGTTGCCGTGGTTCCTCAAGTTCTTGCCGACCCAGTGCAGAATATTTTAACCTGCCATTGTTTGGCTTGCACTTTACTTTTTTTAAGGGGACACTTTACTTGTTTCAGTGTTGCAGGTCAGTGTTGCAACAAATCCTCTAATCAAATAGGAGCAGCTTATATTGGCACTTTTCTAGGGAGTACTCTTTTTTAAAAGAAGAATCAATCGATTTATCTTAATCTGTAGACACTTTCACAACTTTGTCTTAGTTCGAGAGCTCTTTTAGGGTGATTGGCATAGTACTTAGAGTTATACCCAGTACTTATTTGTATGATTTTTATTAGCCGGCACACTAATTGTAAACATGATTAGATGGAAGATTAGGTCTAGTGCGAAGCTTACCTTAAACCTTACCGCCGCCATTGAGACGAGGCAAGTGGTGAAGGAACCCTGGAGAATGGTAGGGAAGCGACGTCACGCTAACCAACCTCCTCTTGCAGTGGGAGAACGAATACTCTGGTGGCTTCGGCTGGCGCTGCATCCTCATGGACGGCACACTGTACTTGATCAATTTGTCATCCTTCGGATGCTCGACCCTCGATCTGTACCCCCACCACCTCCGCCTGACTTTTCTCTTGGGAGAATTTGTCTGCTCCATTACCCAGATAAGATACTCGATGAATTCAAAGGACTGCGGCATGACTGCCGCCGGGGAGTACATCGCCGCCCTCATCACCTCTGTCTTGCTCTTTCTCATACATTCCCACATGGCACTCACCGTCCCTGAATCTCCCATTCATTCTCAAACCAAGTAAGGATATACTTCAACCTAGCTAACTTCGCTTCGTCGCTGCTGGTGCTCTCCATGATTTGCTTCTGCATCCTCTCCATCGATGTGCTTCTGAGAGGTGCGGTGCTGGCTTTGGAAGATGAAAGGAGAGATGATTGCCTAGCAATAGAGAAGAGGGATGGGCTATATGGCGGTTTTGCAATGGAGAAGATGGAGAGGTGAGACGATTTATTTGGAATGGAGAAATGGAGAGGAGAGGGGGTGGTTTTGTAATGGAGAAGAGGGAGAGGAGCGTGCGGCTGAGATTTAGGATTGGACGAGAGAGGTGGCGCACTGTGACTGGGTCAAATCAAAATCAATTTACCCTTCAATTAAGAGATCCCATATTAACTAGTCTCCCTTGTATCCCGGGTCATATTTTGACCATGATTTTAACGAATAAAATATATGTTAGACGTTGAAAAATTGATATAATTGGAAAGTACATTCAGATACGAATCCAACTATATGATTTTTGATGACATGCATTCACATTTTGCTTGTCAAATACAATACATGGTCAAACCTTGACCCAGAATACGCAAAACAAAATAAATACTTCCAAGACCACCGTTGCTCCTCCCCTCTTCCATTTCAAAACTACCGTCGCTCCTCTCCTGTTCCATTTCAAAACCGCTACTGCTCCTCTCCTGTTCCATTTCAAAACCACTGCTGCTCCTCTCCTGTTCCAATCCAAAACCACCGCCGCTCCTCTTGCATTCAAAAACCACCGCCGGTGATTGAAGATGTTGTGGAGAAGTAGATCGATGGAGGAGTACAACCAATTTGTGAGGATCACAGACGGTGACCCTGTGAAGCTAGCCAGGATGTTGGAGATACAGTCTTTGTTTGAAAACTCGGAGCAAGTAGGGATGACGGTGACAGTGATGGCCAAATATCTGGAACAGAGTGAAAAGGCGGAGATACTCATGGAGGAGTCGCGTGGGAGTGCATAGAGCTGCTCCTCTAGGCCATGAGCAAATAGATTCACTGAATTCGATCGTGAGGCAGTGCTGGTGGGAGTATTGATCCAAGATGGAGCATCCACTAAAGATTGAAGGATCAAGCATCTACACGGTGTCGTTTGTGAGGGTGCCGTGGCAGAGCGAGCTGGTGGAGTCTTCGTCGACCGTACCCCACTACAACAGGACAAAATTAGTTAGCGTGACTACGCTTCCCTGCCATCCTCTCCCTCTCGTTCACCTTTTCTCACGGGGCAGCTGTCTGCCGCCGAGGAATAGGAGGGGACTGCCCCCTCCCCCCAATACTCTGAGGAGGAGCTTAGGGGTGTCAGTATTTGCAGGTTGTCAATTGTGTTTTGTGTTGTGTATTTTGAGAGTACTTTCAGATATGAATGTCTTTTGAATTTCATATTTGCAGTATTGAGCATATGAAGTATTTTTTGAATTCTAGAGATATATTTTTAGCACTTTAAAAAATGTAGTTTCATATAAAAGTGTAGACAATGTGATTCTCAGAGAAGAAACTGCAAGTTTTTGTTTCAGATAAGAAACCGCAAGTTTCAGAGGCAGCGCATTTATATTAACACGCCCTTTTCAAACAGGGATAACATATTGTTGGAAGTTTTATTCATGGCCGAAAATAGAACTACTAGCCAATTAACATCATGTTGATCAGCATTCATGCATAGAACATCTTCCTATGATGCACATTCAAAGAGATATGCTATTTCCAAAATGTTGACACAATTTTGAGTGTGCGAAAAACAGAGAAAACGATGGACTAAGTTTTCGCAAGTGTTGGAGGTGGTGTGCGTAGATGACAATGGAGACCCACATGTCAGTAATGGCAGAGGAAAAATTTTGGGGATATTTTCACTATAGCAGGTGGAATCAAACCCGGGCAGAGCAACTATTGGGGAGTGGAACTTGGCCACTGGGCTACTTGAGTACTTCCGCTAGAAAGTAGGCACAACTTCTACCACTACTGTAGCACGTCTTCCCCAGCTCCGGGGCATTCTCATCCGGGGCCTGGATGTCATTCTCCGCCTTTGTGCGCTCGCCGCGGCGCCGATGTCTTCCATTGTGAACATGCTCAACAAACGAGAGAAATTTGGAAATGACTGTATGTGGAGAGGTGGACAGTCGGGACCCACCAGGTCCATGGCCGTACTCAAGCAAGTGCCTCATTGAAAAAATGCTTCCTCCTAATGCTATACTGACATTGGGGCCCATGGGTTTTTTAATGTAGTTACCAAAGGAGATAAATTTACAGCGAAGCCAGTCATCGGGGAGCTGGCAGGTATCATTTATTATCAGTGGGCCAACAAGTATCAGTTGGGTTGTGGGCTGCCCAGTCTAGGCTTTCTTTTTTTAATATGTGCAGCCCATGATATGACAGTTTGTATTTTTTTTAGAGCCATCATGTATCGACCAGCCTATGGGCCTCCCATCCTAAGTTTTATTTTTTCTTAAACATTCGCAGCCAAACTTGTGTATTTCTTTGAAGAAAATGCAGAACTTTGTTGTGTTTTTCTATATAAGAATAGGAATGCCAGATCCAACTTATGTTTCCCTTCTAAATATATTATATATATTTATATTATTTTAGATGTTATTATATATTACCATTATTATCATCATATATTTAGAAGATACTTATACATATAAGAAAAAATATCCTACACCTTATTAACTTTTAAAAATATTTTTTAACAATAAAATCCTTTTTTTACTTTAAGGCAACGGAAATCCTGGTGATTGTGTACAAAAACTTTGTAAGATTTAATGACCAATGTAATAATAAAGCGCTTCTTATTTAAATATATTTATAACAAGATGCTCAGCCCCTGTTTATTTTTTGATAACATTGCTACACCCAACCCAACATTATAATTAGAACCAGCCTAGCAAAATCGTGTGTTTCGAGAAAGTGCAAATGAGATGTAATTTTTTAGAAAAAAATAAATGGGTCACATGGATGCTACATTATTTGTTCACCCAGCCTAGCAATTCCGTGTATTCCAAGAAAGCGAAAATAGGTTGTAGTTTTTTAGAAAATAAATAAATAGACCGCATGGACGCTACATTATTTGTTCACCCAACCCAGCTAATGGACTGTAAATTCTAAAAAAATGGTTGAATATGTGCCACATTTTTGTAGGCTAAAATGTGGGCCAATAGGTTGAAACCAACGCAGGGAGTTGTCATCTTAGTCAACAAATGTTTCTGACATTGATAGTCGATGGATTTACATCCCGGCCGGCATCCATCTTCAATCTCTCGTCTTTTTCCTCCAGCATTGTCGGGACCACCTGCTCTCACCTCCCGCTGCTAGCAGCTCTGCTTAGCAAGCTTCGCTGCGAAGCGCTACCCCACCGCCAGCCAGGCCATCCATCCACCCCTCCACACCTCATGTTATTCTTCGCCGCATGCAGAACCACGCCGCACCATAACCAGTTAACCCTCGTACACATCTCCGTCTACGACTCAACTGCCGCCTCTTCCCATCTCCGGCTTGTTATCGTCCGGGGCCTTGTCGTCATCCAACGCCTTGATGCGCTTGGCGCAGCATGGTCAATGTGGTCAATAAATGAGAGGCATCAGAAGAGGACTGTACGTGGAGGCGCTGACAGTGGGGACGCACTAGATCCATGGACACATGCATGCAACCACTTCCTTATTACGCAAAAATAAAATTATTCCTCCCCCTGAAAGCTGGGACCCACCATGTATATCTTTGCACAAAAGGAACTGCCTCCTTATTCCTGCCCCTAAACCTGGGACCCACCAACAACATCTGTGCATGTGGAATTGCCTCCTTATTACGGGCCAAAAAAATGATTCTGCCCCTGAAAGCTGGCACCCGCCAGCTATATATTCACACACAAGGAAGTGCCTCCTTGTCCTCCTGACTGTTGGGACCCACCCGGTTGGAGCATAGGTAGTGTTATCTGTCTGGTCGCAAACTTGTACGTACATAGCGGTCGATAGGTCTTTCTGTAGCGATGAACCGTTGTCGAGTAAGGAGCGGCACGTGTTGTAGTAGAACCGCCGTCTATATCGTATACACGTACGTACAGTCACGCTGCAAGAAAGTAAATACGGCTACATATGTACATACGGGCGGGGTCTCAAACGCATACTAGCGCATACGTACCACCAAGGATCGTGTATATGGAGAGGCAACGAACAGCAGCAATGGCGTCCTATTCATCGGCAGCCAACCGGCTAGGTCGGAACGGAGGAAACAACACCGTGTTCACCAGGTGCCAAGCGGCTGGGTCAGAACGCGTCCAATTCATCTAGAGTGAAGCCATTGGGTTGATACGAGTCATGTTCATCGGGAGCCAACCGGCTTGGACAGAACAGCCGAAACGGGGCATGTCGTACCGCAAAAGGGAGGAAAACGGCCTTCTGTGCGACCGCGTACAGTCGAAATAGGATCCTATTCGTCGGGAAGGGTCTGGCGTACCACAAAACGGAGGAAACAGACTTCTGTTTGAGTCCCTACAGGTAAAACGGGATCCTGTTGATCGAGAGGGGTGTGGTGTACCGCGAAATGGAGGAAACAGACTTCTGTTGGAGCGCCTATGGTCAAAACGGGGTCCTGTTCATCGAGAAGTGTGTGGCTTATCGCAAAACAGGACTCCACAGGCTACTGTTCATCCACCGTCTACTCCCTCGCTCCAACCTCCATGGGCTACTGTTCATCCACTGTCGACTTCCTCCAGCCTCCACCTGCTACTATTCATCCACCATGACTCCCTCCTGCCTCCACCAGCTACTGTTCATCCACGGGCTATTGTTCATCCAGCCTCCGCCGGTTACTGTTCAACCAGCCCTCCATGGGGTCCTGTTCATCCACCCCAACCAGCTCGGGTGTGGTGGCCTCCTCGGGGTCCTGTTCATCCAGCGGCAACGGCCTACTACCACGTGGTCATGTTCATCCAACCCCCAGTGGGAACTGTTCATCCAACCCCAACCAACCAAATAGACTCACCACGTCCCGACTCGTTCAACAACCAACCCCCAAAAAGGTCATTGTTCATCAAGAGGCAGGTTCGATCGGCTTCAGTAAGCAGCAGCAGCAATCGATCGATTGGGTTCAGTTAGCAGCAGTAGCAAAGGAATCGCTCGGGTTCAGTTAACAGCCAGGAACCGATTGCTCGGGTTCTGTAACGTAGATACTGATGCAATCGCTCAGGTCCAAAAAGCGAATGCCTCGCTCAGGTCCAGCTAGAGCCCAATGCCTTGCACACACACGTGCATACCTATACGAGAGAAACGTGCAAACATCTGTGCATCGCTCGGCCCCGACCACCCACCATAACCGGGAACTCCCTGAAATGTTCCTCGCCCTCGCTTCTACCGTGATTTTTTCCGTCATGGACAGCCCAAAGAATGTCATGCAGGTGTGTCCCCGGCCCGCCCACGACGAAAACCCATTTTCTGTCATGATTTTTTGTCATAGAAGTAGGAGCCCACCACATCTATGATGATACGTGTTTTTGTCACAATTATCATCATAGAAGTGTCATAACCATGACAGACAAAATTGTTCGGGCCATAATGTTATGGATGTGTCTTTTTTTGTAGTGGTGGCTAAATCATTTAATGTTGTGAGATGTGCCACAACACTTTTAGTTTCATATGCCTAGCTAAAAGGCTTTAAAGAAAAGTGCTTGTTGGGAGGCAACCCAATTTTTGTTTTGTTCTTTGCTTTTTCTTCCTGCTTTGCAATAAATAATTCATCTGGCCTCTTGTTAGATGTGGTTTTGTGTTTTAATTAGTGTTTGTGCCAAGTAAGACCTTTGGGATAGCTTACGGTGATAGATGTTTTGATCCTGCTGAAAAACAGAAACTTTTGCACCCAGTAAATAATTTCCTGGATTTTATTGAAACGTGCTTTTGATCTGATTCGTTTTGCTCTGGATTGGTACATAAATTTCCTAGGTTGTCCTAATTTTTCAGAATTTTTGGAGTTACAAAAGTATTCGAGAGTTACAGATTGCTACAGACTGTTCTGTTTTTGACAGATTATGTTTTCTATGTGTTGTTTGCTTATTTTGATGAATCTATGGGTATTACCTGGGGGTATGAACCATGGAAAAGTTTGAATGTAGTAGATATTACACCAATATAAATAAAGAATGAGTTCACAACTATACCATAAAGTGGTGATTTATTTTCTTATACTAACGAAGCTTATGAGATTCTTTGTTGAGTTTTGTGTTGTGAAGTTTTCAAGTTTTGGGTAAGGATTTGATGGACTCTGGAATAAGGAGTGGCAAGAGTCGAAGATTGGGGATTCCCAAGGAACCCCAAGGTAATATTCAAGGACAACCAAGAGCCTAAGCTTGGGGATGCCCCGGAAGGCATCCCCTCTTTCATCTTCTTCTATCGGTAACTTTACTTGAGGCTATATTTTTATTCATTGCATGATATGTGTTTTGCTTGAAGCGTCTTGTATGATTTGAGTCTTTGCTTTCTAGTTTGCCACAATCATCCTTGCTGTACACACCTTTTGAGAGGGACAAACGTGAATCGTGATTTATTAGAATACTCTATGTGCTTCACTTATATCTTTTGAGATAGGCATTTTTGCTCTAGTGCTTCACTTATATCTTTTTAGAGCACAGCGGTGGTTTTATTTTATAGAAATTGTTGAACTCTCTTGCTTCACTTATATTATTTTGAGAGTCTCTAAACAGCATGGTAATTTGTTTTGGTTATAAATTTAGTCCTAATATGATAGGCATCCAAGAGGGATATAATAAAAACTTTCATATAAAGTGCATTGAATACTATGAGAAGTTTGATTCTTTATGATTGTTTTGAGATATGAAGATGGTGATATTAGATTCATGCTAGTGAGTAATTGTTAATTTGAGAAATACTTGTGTTAAAGTTTGTGATTCCTGTAGCATGCACGTATGGTGAACCATTATGTGATTAAGTCGGAGCATGATTTATCTTTTGATTGTCTTTCTTATGAGTGGCGGTCGGGGATGAGGGATGGTCTTTTCCTACTAATATATCCCACTAGGAGCATGCGCGTAGTACTTTGTTTTGATAACTAATAGATTTTTGCAATAAGTATGTGAGTTCTTTATGACTAATGTTGAGTCAATGTATTATACACACTCTCACCCTTCCACCATTGCTAGCCTCTCTTGTGCCGCGCAACTTTCGTCGGTACCATACACCCACCATATACCTTCCTCAAAATAGCCACCATACCTACCTATTATGGCATTTCCATAGCCATTCTGAGATATATTGCCATGCAACTTTCCACCGTTCTGTTTATTATGACACGCTTCATCATTGTCATATTTCTTTGCGTGATCATGTAGTTGACATCGTATTTGTGGCAAAGCCACCTTTCATAATTTTGTCATACATGTCACTCTTGATTCATTGCACATCCCGGTACACCGCCGGAGGCATTCATATAGAGTCATATTTTGTTCTAAGTATCAAGTTGTAATTCTTGAGTTGTAAGTAAATAAAAGTGTGATGATCTTCATTATTAGAACATTGTCCCAGTGAGGAAAGGGTGATGGAGACTATCATTCCCCCACAAGTCGGGATGAGACTCCGGACGAAAAATAAATAAAAAACAAACAAAGAGGCCGAAAAAATGAGTAAGGCCCAAATAAAAAAATAAAAGCAAAAGAGAGAAGGGGCAATGTTACTATCCTTTCTCCACACTTGTGCTTCAAAGTAGCACCATGATCTTCATGATAGAGAGTCTCCTATGATATCACTTTCATATACTAGTGGGAATTTTTCATTATAGAACTTGGCTTGTGTATTCCAATGATGGCCTTCCATAAATTTCCCTAGGTCTTTGTGAGGAAGCGAGTTGGATGCACACCCACTTAGTTTTCCTTTGAGATTTCATAAACTTATAGCTCTAGTGCGTCCGTTGCATGGCAATCCCTACTCACTCACATTGATATCTGTTGATGGGCATCTCCATAGCCCGTTGATACGCCTAGTTGATGTGAGATTATCTCCCCCTTTTTTTCTTCTCCACAACCACTATATTCTATTCCACCTATAGTGCTATGTCCATGGCTCACGCTCATGTATTGCGTGGAATTTGAAAAAGTTTGAGAACATCAAAAGAATGAAACAATATTGGCTTGTCATCGGGGTTGTGCATGATTTAAATATTTTGTGTGGTGAATATGGAGCATCGCCAGACTTTATTATTTTGTAGGGATAAGCTTTCTTTGTCCATGTTATTTGACATTATTGCCTTCTTAGTATGCTTGAAGTATTATTGTTTTTATGTCAATATTAAACTTTTGTTTTGAATCTTATGGATCTGAACATTCATGGCACAAAAAAGAAAAAATACATGGATAAATATGTTAGGTAGCATTCCACATCAAAAATTATGTTTTTATCATTTACCTACTCGAGGATGAGCGGGAATTAAGCTTGGGGATGCTTGATACGTCTCCAATGTATCTATAATTTTTTATTGTTCCATGCTATTATATTATCTATTTTGGATGTTTTATATGCATTAATAGGCTATTTTATATTATTTTTGGGAAACCTAGAGCCCAGTGCCAGTTCCTGCTTTTTCCCTGTTTTTGAGTTTCGCAGAAAAGGAATACCAAAAGGATTCCAAACGGAATAAAACCTTTGCGATGATTTTTCTTGGACCTGAAGACAACCAGGAGACTTGGAGATGAAGTCGGAGGAGCCACGAGGCGGCCACTAGTACGGAGGGCGCGCCTAGGGGGTAGGGTGCGCCCCCATCCTTGTGGGACCCTCATGCACTTCCTGACCTAATTCTTTCGCCTATATATTCCCATATATTCCCAAACCAACAAAGGCATCCATGAAACACTTTCTTACCACCGCAACCTTCTGTACCCGTGAGGTCCCACCTAGGGGCCTTTTCAGGCATCCTGCTGGAGGGGGATTCTATCATGGAGGGCTTCTGCATCAACACCATTGCCCTTCCAATAAATCGTGAGTAGTTTACCTCAGACCTACGGGTCCATAGCTAGTAGCTAGATGGCTTCTTCTCTCTCCTTGATTCTCAATACCATGTTCTCCTCGATGTTCTTGGAGATCTATTTGATGTAATACTTTTTGCGGTGTGTTTGCCGAGATCCCATGAATTGTGGATTTATGATCTGCTTATCTATGAATATTATTTGACTCTTCTCTGAATTCTTATAAGCATGATTTGATATCTTTGTAATTCTCTTCAAACTATCGGTTTGGTTTGGCCAACTAGATTGGTTTTTCTTGCAATGGGAGAAGTGCTTAGCTTTGGGTTCAATCTTGTGGTGTCCTTTACCAGTGACAGTAGGGGCAGCAAGGCACGTATTGTATTGTTGCCATCGAGGATAAAAAAGATGGGGTTTTCATCATATTTCTTGAGTTAATTCCTCTACATCATGTCATATTACTTAATGCGTTACTCCATTCTTTATGAACTTAATACTCTAGATGCATGCTAGACAGTGGTCGATGTGTGGAGTAATAGTAGTAGATACGAAGTCGTGTCGGTCTTCCTAACACGGACGTGATGCCTATATTCATGATCATTACCTTAGATATCATCATAACTTTGCGCTTTTCTATCAATTGCTCAGCAGTAATTTGTTCACCTGCCGTATTATTTGCTATCTTGAGAGAAGCCACTAGTGAAAGCTATGGCCCCCGAGTCTATTTTCCATCATATAAGTTTCTGATCTACAATTTTAGTTTCCGATCTACTATTCTTGCAATCTTTTACTTTCCGATCTATAAACCAAAAATACCAAAAATATTTATTGTATCGTTTATCTATCTCTATCAGATCTCACTTTTGTAAGTAACTGTGAAGGGATTGACAACCCCTTTATCATGTTGGGTGCAAGTTTGTTTGATTGTTTGTGCAGGTATTTGGTGATTTGTGTGTTGTCTCCTACTGGATTGATACCTTGGTTCTCAAACTGAGGGAAATACTTATCTCTACTTTGCTGCATCACCCTTTCCTCTTCAAGGAAAAACCAACGCAAGCTCAAGAAGTAGCAAGAAGAATTTCTGGCGCCGTTGCCGGGGATATCTACACCAAGTCAAGACATACCAAGTACCCATCATAAACTCTCATCTCTTGCATTACATTATTCGCCATTTGCCACTCATTTTCCTCTCCCCCACTTCTAAAACAATGTCCGAAAAGATTTTCCGTTTTCTTCGCCCTTCTGTACCCGTGAGGTCCCACCTAGGGTCCTTTTCAGGCAACCTGCTGGAGGGGGATTCTATCATGGAGGGCTTCTGCATCAACACCATTGCCCTTCCAATAAATCGTGAGTAGTTTACCTCAGACCTACGGGTCCATAGCTAGTAGCTAGATGGCTTCTTCTCTCTCCTTGATTCTCAATACCATGTTCTCCTCGATGTTCTTGGAGATCTATTTGATGTAATACTTTTTGCGGTGTGTTTGCCGAGATCCCATGAATTGTGGATTTATGATCTGCTTATCTATGAATATTATTTGACTCTTCTCTGAATTCTTATAAGCATGATTTGATATCTTTGTAATTCTCTTCAAACTATCGGTTTGGTTTGACCAACTAGACTGGTTTTTCTTGCAATGGGAGAAGTGCTTAGCTTTGGGTTCAATCTTGTGGTGTCCTTTACCAGTGACAGTAGGGGCAGCAAGGCACGTATTGTATTGTTGCCATCGAGGATAAAAATATGGGGTTTTCATCATATTTCTTGAGTTAATTCCTCTACATCATGTCATATTACTTAATGCATTACCCCATTCTTTATGAACTTAATACTCTAGATGCATGCTAGACAGTGGTCGATGTGTGGAGTAATAGTAGTAGATACAAAGTCGTGTCGGTCTTCCTAACACGGACGTGATGCCTATATTCATGATCATTACCTTAGATATCATCATAACTTTGCGCTTTTCTATCAATTGCTCGGCAGTAATTTGTTCACCCGCCATATTATTTGCTATCTTGAGAGAAGCCACTAGTGAAAGCTATGGCCCCCGAGTCTATTTTCCATCATATAAGTTTCTGATCTACAATTTTAGTTTCCGATCTACTATTCTTGCAATCTTTTACTTTCCGATCTATAAACCAAAAATACCAAAAATATTTATTGTATCGTTTATCTATCTCTATCAGATCTCACTTTTGTAAGTAACTGTGAAGGGATTGACAACCCCTTTATCATGTTGGGTGCAAGTTTGTTTGATTGTTTGTGCAGGTATTTGGTGATTTGTGTGTTGTCTCCTACTGGATTGATACCTTGGTTCTCAAACTGAGGGAAATACTTATCTCTACTTTGCTGCATCACCCTTTCCTCTTCAAGGAAAAACCAACGCAAGCTCAAGAAGTAGCAAGAAGAATTTCTGGCGCCGTTGCCGGGGATATCTACACCAAGTCAAGACATACCAAGTACCCATCATAAACTCTCATCTCTTGCATTACATTATTCGCCATTTGCCTCTCATTTTCCTCTCCCCCACTTCTAAAACAATGTTCGAAAAGATTTTCCAGTTTCTTCGCCCTTCTGTACCCGTGAGGTCCCACCTAGGGGCCTTTTCAGGCAACCTGCTGGAGGGGGATTCTATCATGGAGGGCTTCTGCATCAACACCATTGCCCTTCCAATAAATCGTGAGTAGTTTACCTCAGACCTACGGGTCCATAGCTAGTAGCTAGATGGCTTCTTCTCTCTCCTTGATTCTCAATACCATGTTCTCCTCGATGTTCTTGGAGATCTATTTGATGTAATACTTTTTGCGGTGTGTTTGCCGAGATCCCATGAATTGTGGATTTATGATCTGCTTATCTATGAATATTATTTGACTCTTCTCTGAATTCTTATAAGCATGATTTGATATCTTTGTAATTCTCTTCAAACTATCGGTTTGGTTTGGCCAACTAGATTGGTTTTTCTTGCAATGGGAGAAGTGCTTAGCTTTGGGTTCAATCTTGTGGTGTCCTTTACTAGTGACAGTAGGGGCAGCAAGGCACGTATTGTATTGTTGCCATCGAGGATAAAAAGATGGGGTTTTCATCATATTTCTTGAGTTAATTCCTCTACATCATGTCATATTACTTAATGCATTACTCCATTCTTTATGAACTTAATACTCTAGATGCATGCTAGACAGTGGTCGATGTGTGGAGTAATAGTAGTAGATACAAAGTCGTGTCGGTCTTCCTAACACGGACGTGATGCCTATATTCATGATCATTACCTTAGATATCATCATAACTTTGCGCTTTTCTATCAATTGCTCGGCAGTAATTTGTTCACCCGCCGTATTATTTGCTATCTTGAGAGAAGCCACTAGTGAAAGCTATGGCCCCCGAGTCTATTTTCCATCATATAAGTTTCTGATCTACAATTTTAGTTTCCGATCTACTATTCTTGCAATCTTTTACTTTCCGATCTATAAACCAAAAATACCAAAAATATTTATTGTATCGTTTATCTATCTCTATCAGATCTCACTTTTGTAAGTAACTGTGAAGGGATTGACAACCCCTTTATCATGTTGGGTGCAAGTTTGTTTGATTGTTTGTGCAGGTATTTGGTGATTTGTGTGTTGTCTCCTACTGGATTGATACCTTGGTTCTCAAACTGAGGGAAATACTTATCTCTACTTTGTTGCATCACCCTTTCCTCTTCAAGGAAAAACCAACGCAAGCTCAAGAAGTAGCAAGAAGAATTTCTGGCGCCGTTACCGGGGATATCTACACCAAGTCAAGACATACCAAGTACCCATCATAAACTCTCATCTCTTGCATTACATTATTCGCCATTTGCCTCTCATTTTCCTCTTCCCCACTTCTAAAACAATGTTCGAAAAGATTTTCCATTTTCTTCGCCCTTCTGTACCCGTGAGGTCCCACCTAGGGGCCTTTTCAGGCATCCTGCTGGAAGGGGATTCTATCATGGAGGGCTTCTGCATCAACACCATTGCCCTTCCAATAAATCGTGAGTAGTTTACCTCAGACCTACGAGCCCATAGCTAGTAGCTAGATGGCTTCTTCTCTCTCCTTGATTCTCAATACCATGTTCTCCTCGATGTTCTTGGAGATCTATTTGATGTAATACTTTTTGCGGTGTATTTGCCGAGATCCCATGAATTGTGGATTTATGATCTGCTTATCTATGAATATTATTTGACTCTTCTCTGAATTCTTATAAGCATGATCTGATATCTTTGTAATTCTCTTCAAACTATCGGTTTGGTTTGGCCAACTAGATTGGTTTTTCTTGCAATGGGAGAAGTGCTTAGCTTTGGGTTCAATCTTGTGGTGTCCTTTACCAGTGACAGTAGGGGCAGCAAGGCACGTATTGTATTGTTGCCATCGAGGATAAAAAGATGGGGTTTTCATCATATTTCTTGAGTTAATTCCTCTACATCATGTCATATTACTTAATGCATTACTCCATTCTTTATGAACTTAATACTCTAGATGCATGCTAGACAGTGGTCGATGTGTGGAGTAATAGTAGTAGATAGAAAGTCGTGTCGGTCTTCCTAACACGGACGTGATGCCTATATTCATGATCATTACCTTAGATATCATCATAACTTTGCGCTTTTCTATCAATTGCTCGGCAGTAATTTGTTCACCCGCCGTATTATTTGCTATCTTGAGAGAAGCCACTAGTGAAAGCTATGGCCCCCGAGTCTATTTTCCATCATATAAGTTTCTGATCTACAATTTTAGTTTCCGATCTACTATTCTTGCAATCTTTTACTTTCCGATCTATAAACCAAAAATACCAAAAATATTTATTGTATCGTTTATCTATCTCTATCAGATCTCACTTTTGTAAGTAACTGTGAAGGGATTGACAACCCCTTTATCATGTTGGGTGCAAGTTTGTTTGATTGTTTGTGCAAGTATTTGGTGATTTGTGTGTTGTCTCCTACTGGATTGATACCTTGGTTCTCAAACTGAGGGAAATACTTATCTCTACTTTGCTGCATCACCCTTTCCTCTTCAAGGAAAAACCAACGCAAGCTCAAGAAGTAGCAAGAAGAATTTCTGGCGCCGTTGCCGGGGATATCTACACCAAGTCAAGACATACCAAGTACCCATCATAAACTCTCATCTCTTGCATTACATTATTCGCCATTTGCCTCTCATTTTCCTCTCCCCCACTTCTAAAACAATGTTCGAAAAGATTTTCCATTTTCTTCGCCCTTCTTCCGTTCGTCTTTTTGTTTGCCTTTATGTCTTACTTGGTTTGGTTGCTCGTTCACTTGGTATAATTGTGTGTTTATTGAAAATCAGAAACCAAAAAGTTTATGGATCCTCATCCACTTGCTAATCTTTTTAAGAGAGTCAATTATGATGAACCAATTGCTAGTGAATTTAGTGCACTAGATTGTCTTTATGAGGTTTTGCTTGAAATTCGTGAATCTGAATATTGTGATGAAGTGTTGAAAGAAGGAAATTATAAAGTGATTCATGATAGTGCCTTGAATAAAAAGCATGATTGCAATGATGTTATTATAAATTCCATTAATGTCAATTGTCTTAATGTTATGCAAAACCCTAAGCTTAGGGATGCTAGTTTTATTATGTCCACTATTTGTTGCAATGATCATGATTGGGGTGATTCTTCTTATAATCTTGAAAAAAAATTAAGCCCCATGATGAATACGAGATTGATAATAATGTTTGTAATAATATTGAAAGTGGGTTTGGAAGAGTGTCAACTTTAGATCCCACATATTTGGAGAATGTTCAATCTCCACTGGACCCCACCTGCCTCTTTGCCGTCCACTAGCAAACGGCAAAGAAATGGCTGATGGAAACTAGGCTCTTTGCCGTTAGCCAAGTCTTTGACGTCCATTTTTTGTAAGCAGACGGGAAAGGCCTTCTTTGCCATTCCGCTAGCTGATGGCAAACAGCTAACTGATGGCAAATTCTTTGTTTCCAGTAGTGCCAGCACATAATAACCTAGTTCCAGTTGACACAGCACCATCTCCACCACAAAGTTCCCAAACATGAGTAGTTAATAAGGCAGCTCCATTGCCCAAAGCGCCAGTACTACCACGGCGAACCACAACTCCACCAGTCAGTACACCTATTCCTGTGGATGAAGCACAACCAACAATTCATAGTTTAGCATCTATCACATTGGATGTTGTGAAATCCTATGTGCGTATCTTCCCATCATGGAAATATTATACTTAAGATGAAGGAAAAATCCATTTGCAGGTGTTCGTCCAGGAGTTATGTGTAAGTAATGTTATTCATGGCAATTACTTTGCTTTGTCCCATACATTCTACCTCCATGTCTGTTATAATACAGCAAATGTTCCCATCTTCTCTATAGAGAAGGACCGATTTGGAAACTCAGGATGAGGTAACATGTGCTAATACCTCTGCTATCTTCAAGAATACTTTGTGTCACTATCGGAATTACCTGAAGAAAACGTACTTCACTGGCAAGGAAACTCATCAAATTCCCTTACTTTCTCCTGAGACATATTTACAGGATGATGACTGGGAACGTCTTGTTCTGTACTGGTCCCAAACAAAGAATGTGGTAAGGTCTATGAGATTATTTTTTTATTTTGATGTACTATATGCCTACGTCTTACTATACTCTGTTCATGTAGAACAAGTGCTTAAATCTGAAGAACAATTGTTCTCATTTAAGATACCATTCCTATGGCATACAACTTTGGAGAATTTAGATGCATACTTTCTGGTGCAACAGCAAGCGTTGGGGGATTTTAGCAACAAACAAGAGAAAGCTAATAAGCTTGCTAAGCTTATTGCCACCATGGTGGATACCCAGGATAACAGTTCTTGATCTCTTCTAAAGTTGTTTCAGTTATGGACTTGTTTTGTTGCCGCGTTTATTTGCGTTGGTGGCCAATTTAGACGCCCAGTGTATGTAATATGCTGCTTTGTTCCCTATAGTTGCACTGGTGGTGAACATTGATGCCCGGTGGATGTAATATGCGTAATAGCCATAATAGCCTAGCATAAGTTGCTTGCTTTTTTATTTCCTTATTGTCTTGTTTATTTGTTTGCTTCTAGTCACTGCAGCTCTTTTTCCGTGGTTTTCTAGTGGCCATAATAATCTATTTTTTAAAACTAGGCCACAATAACCATGGGCAACATACAGACCATTGTAACCATGGTCCTGCTACCTGCTGTAGTGACCATGGGCCTCCTACATGCCGAAGGATCCATGGGTCTTTTACGGGCCATAGAATCAATGGGCCTTCTACGGGTCGTAAGATCGATTGGCCAAACATGGGTCGTACTATTCGTGGACCAACAACAGACCTCAATATGGGCCATAAACGGGCTAGAATGGGAATCTTCCCTTTATGGACGACCATAACGGGCCGTTAATAGGCCGATATGTTTAACAAGCTTAATTCTGTCGACGGGCATAACGGGTTGTTAATGGGTCGTATTTGATGATGCTATGAAAATGGCCCAATGGATTAACAGGCCACAAATGGGCCGACTATAACCATGGGCTGAATTTGGCCCACAAGCGGAACAGGCCAGTAACGGACCGTATGTAATCGAATGCTAGAAATGAGCCAAGAGTAAATGAGCCCTTAGAAGTCTGAAAGATAACACGGGCTAGAAATGGCCCAATGGAATAATGGGCCATTATTGGGTATAAAGCGATATACTGTTCATTATGGGCCAGTTTCACCACGGGTCGTTAATGGGCCCAGAGTTACAAAGGGCCTCATATGGGCCGAAAGACGTCATGGGCCATACATGGGCTAGAAGTTACAATAGGCTGGAAACATATTGGACGGCCCAGATGACGCTACTGGGCCTAATTCGGATAGGCCATAATAGGTCGTGAGTTAGCGGGTTGTAAATGGAATATATGCGAACATGTCGTTAATAGGCTTTCCATGGGCCGGCCCGCTACCTTTTGACCAAGTCAAACAGGCCGGCCTTTTGACCTGAATGAGCCACTATTGGGCTGAGCCATGTGTCGACGTATCATAGGCACATCCCGTCCATTTGCTGGATGACATCTGTCCCAACGCGGAGTTGACATGTGGTTCTTTCAGCCAATGAGAATTTTACACATGGAAAATCACCATTGGTCATTGCTGTTAACGGGTTATCATATCCAAAACCGGACCCGATAGCTTAACAGCGACCCGTTACGGTAGATGCCACGTGTCGGTTACCCTTTGAGGGAGTCCTGGATTAGGGGGTATCCGGACAGCCGGACTGTATACAACGTCCGGACTATTGAAGCGTGAAGATACAAGACTCAAGACTTCGTCCCGTGTCCGGATGGGATTCTCCTTGGCGTGGAAGGCAAGCTTGGCGATCCTGATGTTATATTTCCTTCCTTGTAACCGACTCCATGTAAACCCTAGCCCTCTCCGGTGTCTATATAAACCGGAGAGGTTGGTCCTTAGAAGACCGATCGCAATTACAATCATACCATCATAGGCTAGCTTCTAGGGTTTAGCCTCTACGATCTCGTGGTAGATCTACTCTTGTACTACCCATATCTTCAATATTAATCAAGCAGGAAGTAGGGTTTTACCTCCATCAAGAGGGCCCAAACCTGGGTAAACATTGTGTCCCTTGCTTCCTGTTACCATCAGCCTAGACACACAGATCGGGACCCCCTACCCGAGATCCGCCGGTTTTGACACCGACACCCTTAACGAAAACACTTCCATGACGCGCAATTTATCATCATGGAGGTGGACACTTCCATGATGATAATTTGAGTATTGTTATGGAACACTTCTACGACAACACAGGTATGACTATCTTGATTCTATCATAAAATCATCATGGATGTACATGCATGACATAAAACGTGACCTACTGTGACAAACACATATCATCACAGAAGAGTTTTTTTGTAGTGCACCCAATTTGCTCATGAGGAAAAAAATTCGCTATTACTATATTCTTAAGTCCTTTTTCATTAAAGGGTGATGATAAGACTTGGTATAATACTCTTACTCCTGGTTGTGTGCGTACTCCCTAGGATATGGTTTTTTACTTCTCTGAAAAATATTTTCTTGCTCAAAATAAACAAGTTGCCTTACAGGAAATATTTAACTTTGTGCAAATTGAAGAAGAGAGTCTCCCACAAGCTTGGGGGAGGCTTCTCCAATTGCTTAATGCTTTTCCTGATCATCCTCTTAAGAAAAATGAAATGCTTGATATCTTTTATAATGGACTAGCCAATGCTTCTAGGGACTACCTAGATAGTTGTTCAAGTTGTGTTTTTGGGGAACGAACTATTGAACAAGCTAAGGAATTATTGAATAACATATTGAAGAATGATAATGATTGGACACTTCTTGAACCACCGCCTAAACCCACTTTGAAGAAGAGGGGTATTTTATTTCTCGATCCTGGAGATATGCAATAAGCAAAGAAATGTATGAAGGAAAAAGGTATTAAAGCTAAAGATGTTAAGAACTTACCACCTATTGAAGAAATACATGATCTTGACACACCACCACAAGTGGAAGAGGTAAATTCTCTTTTAAAGTTTGATGAAGGTGATATTCCTTACAATAAAGACCCTAGTCAATGCTTATATGAGTTCAATAATTACATTATGAAGCAAGATCATTTTAATGCAAATGTTATAAAACAATTGAATCGAAATGCTGACATGATTGATCGCTTGAGTGACTCGCTGTTTAGAATTACAATGATGTTAAAGTGTGGGAAAGCATGCTTCTATGGTTCAAACCCAGTTCGAACAAATTGCTAAGTCTCAAAGTGAATTGCTTAATGAAATGAATAATAATATGAATGATCATGTTGTTAGAGTATGACTAGAGGAGGTAGAATGACTCAAGAGCCGCTTTATCCTGAGGGTCACCCTAAAAGAATTGAATAAGACTCTCAAAGAATTAATATTGATGCACCTAGTTCATCTAAAAAGAAAAAGAAAAAGAAAAATTTTAGGACTTTGCATACTTCTAATGAACATGAGATAGATAAATTATAGGCCAGATGGCGTGTAGCAGTGCCGCTCACCCACTGCCGCTCTACAACCACTAGGAGCACAACGAATCCTGGACGGGAGCAGAAGTGGAGCAGTAGTGAGTGGGCGGTACTACCGCTCATACTACTGTCTCACTGTCGTGCAACCCGACACGGAAAGTCGAGTCCTCAATAGCAGCAGCAGTACCCGCGACACTAGACAGAGGTACTACTGATTATAAGCGGTACTACCATTCGCGCTGAGCGGTACTGCCGCTTATAAGCAGTACTGCCGCTTCCCAAAGTGGTACTGCCGCTTGAGGCCTTCAGGATACATGCACAGGCAACATAGGAGCAACTCCATTGAAGCGGGAAAATAACAAGGGTGCATATGAGAACGTGTACGTGATGATTCCACCCAAACCTTTCCGAAGCAGACCCCCTCTTAATAGTATGGTTCTCCTACGACTCAAATCCACCGAAAAAGCGCAGGAAAATAACCATTGATACGTCTCCATTGTATCTATAATTTTTGATTGTTCCATGCCAATATTCTTCAACTTTCATATACTTTTGGCAACTTTTTATACTATTTTTGGGACTAACATATTGATCCAGTGCCCAATGCCAGTTCCTGTTTGTTGCATGTTTTATGTTTCGCAGAAACCCAATATCAAACGGAATCCAAACGGGATAAAAATGGATGGAGAATTATTTTGGAATATTTGGGATTTCCGGAGGAAGAATCAACGCGAAACGGTGTCCGAGGTGGCCAGGAGATAGGGGGCGCCCTCCCCCTTGGGCACGCCTGGCACTCTCCTGGGCCACCCGTAAGGCGGTTGACGCTCTTCTTTTGCCGCAAGAAATCTAATTCTATGAGAAAAATCTGGGCAAAAGATTCACCCCATTCGGAGTTACGGATCTCCGAATATAAAAGAAACGGCGAAGGGGTAGAATCTGGGAACGCAGAAACAGAGAGATAGATCCAATCTCGGAGGGACTCTCACCCCTCCCACGCCATGGGAGCCAAGGACCAGAGGGGAAACCCTTCTCCCATCTAGGTAGGAGGTCAAGGAAGAAGAAGAAGAAGGGGGGCTCTCTCTCCCCGTTGCTTCCGGTGGCGCCGGAGCGCTGCCGGGGGCCATCGTCATCACCGCGATCTTCACCAACAACTTCACCGCCCTCATCACCAACTCTTCCCCCCTCTATGCAGCGGTGTAACCCCTCTCTTACCGTTGTAATCTCTACTTAAACATGGTGCTCAATGCTATATATTATTTCCCAATGATGTATGGCTATCCTATGATGTTTGAGTAGATCCGTTTTGTCCTATGGGTTAATTGATGATCGTGATTGGTTTGAGTTGCATGTTTTATTATTGGTGCTGTCCTATGGTGCTCTCTGTGTCGCGCAAGCATGAGGGATCCCCACTGTAGGGTTTGCAATATGTTCATGATTTGCTTATGGTGGTTGGCGTGAGTGAACAGAAGCACAGACCCGAGTAAGTAGGTTGTTTGCGTATGGGATAAAGGGGACTTGATACTTTAATGCTATGGTTGGGTTTTACCTTAATGATCATTAGTAGTTGCAGATGCTTGCTAGAGTTCCAATCATAGGTGCATATGATCCAAGAAGAGAAAGTATGTTAGCTTATGCCTCTTCCTCAAATAAAATTGCAATAGTGATTACCGGTCTAGTTATCGATTGCCTTGGACAAATAACTTTCTCGTAACAAAAAGCTCTCTACTAAAACTAACTTAGTTGTGTCTTTAGCTAAACAGCCCCTAGCTTTTATTTATGTGTTCTTTATTATCTTGCAAACCTATCCAACAACTCCTACAAAGTACTTCTAGTTTCATACTTGTTCTAGGTAAAGCGAATGTCAAGCGTGCGTAGAGTCGTATCAGTGGCCGATAGGACTTGAGAGAGTATTTGTTCTACCTTTAGCTCCTCGTTGGGTTTGACACCCTTACTTATCGAAATAGGCCACAACTATCCCGTATACTTGCAGGTCATCAACAACTTTTTCTGGCACCGTTGCCGGGGAGTCATAGCGTGGGGTGAGTATTCTCGTGTGTGCTTGTTTGCTTTATCACTAAGTAATTTTTATTTGCTGTTCTTAGTTGTTCTTCATCATTAGTTATGGATATGGAACATGAAATACCAAAAAAATTAGGAGATGAGGAACCTCTTAAAACCCTTGATGCTCGCTATGTTCAAAATGTTATGTACTACTTTGATAATCCTGAGAAAACCCTATTCAACTTTATAATGGGAGTAACTGTCGTGGAATTGTCACGGCAGATGTCCTTAGTGTCAGGACTTAGTCGCGAGGCCAACGCATCTATGTGGTAGCTTGAGAGGGGTTGAGCAGAATCGAGAGACGCAACACAAGATAGGGATTTAGACAGCTTCGGGCCCCGGGAAACAACATCCAGTAAAAACCCTACATGTTGTTTGAGGCTAGGTCTCATTATCATCACGAGGGAGTCGCCGTAAACCGGCTCTCCTCTTTATCTCTATCCCTAAGATTGTTTCTTCTTGCTTGTAGCTTGTCCCTCTTTGGGGAGCCCCGCCCCTCCTTATATATGTTGAAGGGGCGGTTTACATGACTAGTCCTAGTTGGATTAGGATTACTCTTACAAGTGGAGTCCTAGTCTTGCTTCCTTTGTAGGAGAATAGTCCTTATGCTTTCCTCATAAACCGGCCCACCATTAAACATGAACCGGCCTTCTGGGCCATGGGCCTCGTCATCCATCTGACCCGCCCGCCGGGTTACAAATGACCTGCCAAGACCGGGCGGGTATCCTCGTGAACCGCCAAGCTCCGGGCGGGTTACCAGTGAGTCGTCTAGTCCGGCCGGGTTAAACTTCCGGCCGGTTTACACCCCGGGGTATATCCCCGACAGTAACGTTGGATCAACATGAATACTTTAGGGATTATCGCTTGACACAAAAAGGGAAACTGTTATGGGATCAAATTAATATGTTGCGTTGGTATGCTCAGGATCTATGTTTGAGATATGATTATAATTGTTGCTCTAGGATGAAGGCTCCACACCTTCCCTTTTCATGCAAATTTAATGATAATGAAACCTTAGCTTCTTATGCTAATGGTATATATGATTACTATGATGTTGAACGAATTGAAGAATTTGTTGCTTTTAAGGCTGCTTATGAAATTGAATCTTTGTTTGAAAAGTATGAAGCTTTAGATGATGATATTTATAGGCCTGAAAATTTTGCTATATTGAAATATTGCTTTGACAATTATGAATACAATTACAATATTGATGCATTTATTGAGAAAGTCTCCGCTGTCCAAGAAGAGACTAATATTTTGCAGGAAGCTATGGAAGAAGAAATTGATGAAACTATGAGCTCATTGGATGAAAAAGATGATGAGGAGAGCGAAGAACAAAAGGAGGAAGAGCGGATTGATCACCCGTGCCCACCTTCTAATTAGAGTAAGTCTTCAACTCATACATTGTTTAATTCCCCTTCGTGCTTACCGAAGGATGATTTCTATGATCCCGTTGATTCTCTTGAAATATCCCTTTTTGATTATGCTTGCTATGCTTGTGGACAAGATGCCAATATGAATTATGCTTATGGAGATGAACTTGCTATAGTTCCTTATGTTAAACATGAAATTGTTTCTATTGCACCCACGCATGATAGTCCTATTATCTTTTTGAATTCTCCCGACTACACTATATCGGAGAAGTTTGCGCTTAGTAAGGATTATATTGATGGGTTGCCTTTTTTGCTCATGATGATTTTGATGAATGTAATATGCATGTGCTTGCTGCTCCTACTTGCAATTATTATGAGAGAGGAACTATGTCTCCACCTCTCTATGTGTCCAACACGATAGAATTGCAAGAAACTGCTTATACTATGCATTGGCCTTTACTTGGTGTGCATGAATTGTTCTTTTATGACATGCCGATGCATAGGAAGAGAGTTAGACTTTGTTGTTGCTTGATATATGTTACTTTGTGCTCACTACTAAATTACAAATCATTGTTAATTAAAATTGGCTTTGATATACCTTGGGATCCGGGAGGATTCATTACTTGAGCACTAAATGCCTAGCTTAATGGCTTTAAAGAAAGCGCTGCCAGGGAGACAACACAGAAGTTTTAGAGAGTCATTTATTTTTGTTGAGTGCTTTTATATAGTCTAAAAACAAAAAAATAAAGAGGGGAACCTAAAAACTTTTCAAAAAGGAAAGTGAAAGTGAGAAAAACAAGCATTGTTGAAGTGGGAGCTAGCCTTGAACTTTGTTCATGCTCATGGAAACTTTGTGAGTCTTGATTACCGAAACTTTTCATCAAAAATAATTATCCCCTTGTATAATTCCATTGTATTATAAAAATAATGTGCCAAGGTTTGCCTTTAGGATGTTTACAATGCTTGTTGGTTTGTACGGTGCAGGACAGAAACTTGGCTGTAGTGCGCGATTTTACATGTTTTGCTGGAACGTCAATTGGTTCTGATTCCTTTTGCACTGTCTTTCTGTGCAACTTTTTTATTTTTCCTAATTTTTTAGATTTTTTAGGGTACCATAAGTATGGTGGATGTTCAGATTGCTACAGACTGTTCTGTTTTTGACAGATTCTGTTTTTGATGCATAGTTTACTTGTTTTGATGAATCTATCAATTTATATCAGTGGATTGAGCCATGGAAAAGTTATGTTACAGTAGACACAATGCAAAAACAAAATATGAATTGGTTTGCTACAGTACTTAGAGTAGTGATTTGCTTTATTATACTAACAGATCTTATCGAGTTTTCTGTTGAAGTTTTGTATGGATGAAGTGTCTAATCGAGGAGGTCTCGATATGAGGAAAAGGAAGAGAGGCAAGAGCTCAAGATTGGGGATGCCCAAGGCACCTCAAGTAAATATTCAAGGAGACTCAAGCATCTAAGCTTGGGGATGCCCCGGAAGGCATCCCCTCTTTCTTCAATAAGTATCAGTATGTTTTCGTATTCGTTTCGTTCATGCGACATGTGCAAGTCTTGGAGCGTCTTTTGCATTTAGTTTTCACTTTTATTTTATGCACCATGATAGTATGAGATAGTCCTTGGTTGATTTATAGAATGCTCATTGCACTTCACTTATATCTTTTGAGTATGGCTTAATAGAATGCTTCATGTGCTTCACTTATATCATTTGAAGTTTGGATTGCCTGTTTCTCTTTACTTAGAAAACCGCCATTTGTAGAATGCTCTTTTGCTTCACTTATATTTGTTAGAGAGTGGGCATATCTTTTGTAGAAATAATTAAACTCTCTTGCTTCACTTATATCAATTTAGAGAGATGACAGGAATTGGTCATTCACATGGTTAGTCATAAAATCCTACATAAACTTGTAGATCGCTGAATATGATATGTTTGATTCCTTGCAATAGTTTTGCGATATAAAGATGGTGATATTAGAGTCATGCTAGTGGGTGGTTGTGGATTGTAGAGACACTTGTGTTGAGGTTTGCAAGTCCCTTATCATGCATGTATGGTAACCGTTGTTTGACAAATTTGAAGCATGGGGTGTTTCTTTGATTGTCTTCCTTATGAGTGGCGGCCGGGGACGAGCAATGGTCTTTTCCTACCAATCTATCCCCCTAGGGGCATGCATAGTAGTACTTTGCTTTGAGGGCTAATAAACTTTTGCAATAAGTATATGAGTTCTTTATGACTAATATGATTCCATGGATTATACGCACTTTTACCTTTCCATCATTGCTAGCCTCTTCGGTACCGTGCATTGCCCTTTCTCACCTCGAGAGTTGGTCCAAACTTCGCCGGTACATCCAAAACCCGTGATATGATACGCTCTATCACACATAAACCTCCCTATATCTTCCACAAAACAGCCACCATACCTACCTATCATGGCACTTCCATAGCCATTCCGAGATATATTGCCATGCAACTTTCATCATCATCATATACATGACTTGAGCATTCATTTTCATATTGCTTTGCATGATCGTAAGATAGCTAGCATGATGTTTTCATGGCTTTTCCGTTTTTTGATGTCATTGCTACGCTAGATCATTGCACATCCCAGTACACCGCCGGAAGCATTCATATAGAGTCATATTTTTGTTCTAGTATCAAGTTGTAATATTGAGTTGTAAGTAATAAAAGTGTGATGATCATCATTATAGAGCGTTGCCCCATGAAAAAGAAAAAAAAGAAAAAAAGAGGAAAGGCCAAAGAAGCCTAAATAAAAAAGGGGCCAAAGAAGCCCACCCAAAAAAAGGAAAAAAAAGAAAAAAAGGGGCAATGTTACTATCCTTTTTCCACACTTGTGCTTCAAAGTAGCACCATGTTCTTCATATAGAGAGTCTCTTATGTTGTCACTTTCATATACTAGTGGGAATTTTTCATTATAGAACTTGGCTTGTATATTCCAACGGTGGGCTTCCTCAAATGCCCTAGGTCTTCGTGAGCAAGCAAGTTGGATGCACACCCACTTAGTTTCAGACTGAGCTTTCATACGCTTATAGCTCTAGTGCATCCGTTGCATGGCAATCCCTACTCCTCACATTGACATCAATAGATGGGCATCTCCATAGCCCGTTGATTAGCCGCGTCGATGTGAGACTTTCTCCTTTTTGTCTTCTCCACATAACCTCCATCATTATATTCTATTCCACCTATAGTGCTATATCCATAGCTTACGCTCATGTATTGCGTGAGGGTTGAAAAAGCTGAAGCGCGTTAAAAAGTATGAACCAATTGCCTGGCTTGTCATCGGGGTTGTGCATGATGGGAGCATTTTGTGTGACGAAAATGAAGCATGGCCAAACTATATGATTTTGTAGGGATAAGCTTGCTTTGGCCTTATTGTTTTGAAAAGAGATTGCTTTATTAGTACGCTCAAAGTATTATTGTTTTTTATGTCAAATGATAGACTATTGCTTTGAATCACTCGTGTCTTAATATTCATGCCATGATTAGACATATGATCAAGATTATGCTAGGTAGCATTCCACATCAAAAATTATCTTTTTTATCATTTACCTACTCGAGGACGAGCAGGAATTAAGCTTGGGGATGCTGATACGTCTCCGTCGTATCTATAATTTTTTATTGTTCCATGCCAATATTCTTCAACTTTCATATACTTTTGGCAACTTTTTATACTATTTTTGGGACTAACATATTGATCCAGCGCCCAGTGCCAGTTCCTGTTTGTTGCATGTTTTATGTTTCGCAAAAACCCAATATGAAACAGAATCCAAACGGGATAAAAATGGGCGGAGAATTATTTTGGAATATTTGGGATTTTCCGGAGAAAGAATCAACGTGAAACGGTGTCCGAGGTGGCCAGGAGATAGGGGGGCGCGCCCTCCCCCCTGGGGGCGCCTGGCACTCTCCTGGGCCACCCGTAAGGCGGTTGACGCTCTTCTTTTGTTGCAAGAAAGCTAATTTTATGAGAAAAATCTGGGCGAAAGATTCACCCCATTCAGAGTTATGGACCTCCCGATATAAAAGAAACGATGAAGGGGCAGAATCTGGGAACGCAGAAACAGAGAGATAGATCCAATCTCGGAGGGGCTCTCGCCCCTCCCACGCCATGGGAGCCAAGGACCAGAGGGGAAACCCTTCTCCCATCTAGGGAGGAGATCAAGGAAGAAGAAGAAGAAGGGGGGCTCTCTCCCCGTTGCTTCCGGTGGCGCCGGAGCGCTGCCGGGGGCCATCATCATCACCGCGATCTTCACCAACAACTTCACCGCCCTCATCACCAACTCTTCCCCCCTCTATGCAGCGCTGTAACCCCTCTCTTACCCGCTGTAATCTCTACTTAAACATGGTGCTCAACGCTATATATTATTTCCCAATGATGTATGGCTATCCTATGATGTTTGAGTAGATCCGTTTTGTCCTATGGGTTAATTGATGATCGTGATTGGTTTGAGTTGCATGTTTTATTATTGGTGTTGTCCTATGGTTCTCTCCGTGTCATGCAAGCGTGAGGGATCCCCGCTGTAGGGTTTGTAATATGTTCATGATTTGCTTATGGTGGGTGGCGTGAGTGAACAGAAGCACAGACCCGAGTAAGTAGGTTGTTTGCGTATGGGATAAAGGGGACTTGATACTTTAATGCTATGGTTGGGTTTTACCTTAATAATCTTTAGTAGTTGCGGATGCTTGCTGGAGTTCCAATCATAAGTGCATAAGATCCAAGAAGAGAAAGTATGTTAGCTTATGCCTCTCCCTCAAATAAAATTGCAATAGTGATTACCGGTCTAGTTATCGATTGCCTTGGACAAATAACTTTCTCGTAACAAAAAGCTCTCTACTAAAACTAACTTAGTTGTGTCTTTATCTAAACAGCCCCTAGCTTTTATTTATGTGTTCTTTATTATCTTGCAAACCTATCCAACAACTCCTCCAAAGTACTTCTAGTTTCATACTTGTTCTAGGTAAAGCGAACGTCAAGCATGTGTAGAGTCGTATTAGTGGCTGATAGGACTTGAGAGAGTATTTGTTCTACCTTTAGCTCCTCGTTGGGTTCGACACTCTTACTTATCGAAAGAGGCTACAGCTATCCCGTATACTTGCGGGTCATCAACCATCTTCACTTTTAAAACTCCGAGGGGCACAAATCGTCATGTGCCATATGATAGATTATCTAAAATGCTCAATGCACACAATTAATCCGCAAATGCATTGTCATCAATCACCAAAACCACGAAGGAAGAAATATGCCCTAACACCTGCCATAAGAAACACTATCTTAATTAGATGCTTGAATACCCATGGAGGCAATTCCAAAGAAAGCATGTGACATATGACAAGGGATGTAGGGATTGGCTTGATGATAGTAATTCTCCCACTCAAAAGAAATGGAAGTGTGCCAAGTTGCTAATTTTGCTTGCTACATTGTCGATTAAAGGTTGAAGATCCTCCTTGGAGAGCATGCTTCAAGATAGGGGAAGCCCCAAAATGGTGCACGAGATTGATTTAACTAGCAAAGAAAGTGTACATTCATAGACTGAAGATCAACCACATTTCACATCATAGAAGAGACAACACTTTTTATTGAGATTTCCTAGAGGCCTAACCATACAGATCTAGTATAGCCCTTGAGTTTCCACCAGTTCTTGCTCTATAGGATGATGAAGAGGCCCAGATCATACGTGAACAGTGAAAATCTTCCCGAGTTGCCACCAGTTCTCGCTCTATATGTTTGATGAATAGGGCCACAGCATTAAAAATATGTGTTGCACTCCCTAGCGACTTAGGCTTTCAAACACTCCAAGTTTCTCCGCCTTATGCATGACTCTGCTAAGAACATCTACAATCAAGAGAAAGAAGAGTGATGATAGGGGATACCTTGCCTAAGCCACAAGTGTATTAATTCTTCTCCCTAGGTGACCATTTATCGAGTGTTTGCTGTCCAAATCTTGTCTTTTCATATAACATGAATTAGGTACGTACAAAATACCAAACCAAAATCATTGGAAATGTCCAATTTGAAAAAAAAATAGAGGAGGTGCCCTGCACCTAATGGAAGTTGTGGTAGAGTGGCTGATCCAACCTTTGATGAAGGCGCTTTCAATTTGTCTCAATGAGTTGATCCATTCTTGGTGCCACTCTTGACGACAAAGACTACACAGAGCCATGGATTACACCGATGGACTTGTATCACATATATCCACAAACTCTGCCTAAAGGAGAGAAAAATGCTTGATCTGGCATGCAAATCATGTTGTCACTTCTGGTGAGATACCGAATTAGCGCCATAATCACCTACTTTATCTCGATAAGCATAAAATTTAGCAGAGAAACCATTGGGGCCAGGAGCACTGTCTTGAGAAATCCTATATACCTAAGAGAGTGATCCCGACTAACTTATTCATCTCAACATGCAAGGACACCACCTCATCATACCACTATGGATGGGATAATGCTCACCTCAACATGCAATGATGCATGGGAAAAGCCCCACCACAACATTCCAGCATGCATGGGAAAATGCTTGCCACTAAGTTATTCTACTTATATTATAAATATTGTTATATATATACATGACAAAATATAATAATTCATGTATTTTCTATTTTGGTTCTCAAGGTTATCAACCTAAATTTTTACCAACCAATCCCCGCAACAATGCGAGGGGTATCCTCTAGATTTTCTAATTACTCGCCCGCAAAAATTCAATTCTTATGGCGAAAGATCAAGAGCCAATATAGAAAGTGAATCCAAATTTAAAGTTGTCGAAATGTTTCTTGGTGCTCTAATCAAGTCCACAAGGAAATCCACAGCTAAATTGTCCATGTCCTCATGGGAAGCAACTTCAAAGTCTCTGCGACTAGTGTTTAAACATACAAATATAGTGCCAATACTTATTGTAAGTGCATAAAGTTCCCCCTTAGTGGTTTTGGAGTATTGAAGACAAATAAGTTGAGGGACTAATGTGTTTGTGAGTGTACACAGGAGTTATAGTCACTGAAGATTTGGTTTAACCCATGGAAGATGACCCCTAAAATATATTTCTTCAAATGAAGAATTTGGTGATGAAGTTGGTAAGGCCTTTGAAGAAATTAATGTGAATACTGTGAAGCTTGAAGACTTTTGTTTTTGTAGTTTCTCTCTTCTTATTTGAGTCATTGATATGTCTCCAACGTATCTATAATTTTTGATTGTTCCATGATATTATATTATCTGTTTTGGATGTTTTATATCCATTAATATGATATTTTATATTATTTTTGGGACTAGCCTATTAACCTAGAGCCCAGTGCCAATTTCTGTTTTTTTGCCTGTTTTAGAGTTTCGTAGAAAAGGAACACCAAACAGAGTCCAAACGGAATAAAACTTTCGCGATGATCTTTCTTGGACCAGAAGCAAACCAGTAGACTTGGAGATGAAGTCGGAGGAGCCTCAAGGTGGCCACAAGGGTGGAGGGCACGCCTAGGGGCTAGGGAGCGCCCCCTGTCGTGTGGGCCCTCGTGGGTCTCCTGACCTAATTCTTTCGCCCATATATACTCTTATACCCCAAAACCATCAGGGGGAGCCAAGAAAACACTTTTCCACCGCCGCAACCTTTTGTACCCATGAGATCCCATCTAGGGACCTTTTCCAGCGTCCTGTCGGAGGGGGATTCGATCATGGAGGGCTTCTACATCAACACCATTGCCCTTCCGATAAGTGTGACTAGTTTACCACAGACCTACAGGTCCATAGCTAGTAGCTAGATGGCTTCTTCTCTCTCTTTGATTCTCAATACCATGTTCTCCTCGATTTTCTTGGAGATCTATTCGATGTAATAATCCTTTGCGGTGTGTTTGCCGAGATCCGATGAGTTGTGGATTTATGATCAGATTATCTATGAATATTATTTGAATCTTCTTTGAATTCTTATTTGCATGATTTGATATCTTTGCAAGTCTCTTTGAATTATTGGTTTAGTTTGGCCTACTAGATTGGTTTTTCTTGCAATGGGAGAAGTGCTTAGCTTTGGGTTCAATCTTGCGGTGTCCTTTCCCAGTGATAGTAGGGGCAGCAAGGCACGTATTGTATTGTTGCCATCGAGGATAAAAAGATGGGGTATTCATCATATTGCTTGTGTTAATTCCTCTACATCATGTCATCTTACTTAATGTGTTACTCCATTCTTTATGAACTTAATACTCTAGATGCATGCTGGATAGCGGTCGATGTGTGGAGTAATAGTAGTAGATGCAGAATCGTTTTGGTTACTTGACATGGACGTGATGCCCATGTTCATGATCATTGTCTTAGATATTGTCATAATTATGCGCTCTTCTATCAATTGCTCAGCAGTAATTTGTTCACCCACCATATTTTTTGCTATCTTGAGAGAAGCCACTAGTGAGACCTATGGCCCCCAGGTCTCTTTTCCATCATATAAGTTCTCTTTTCCATCATATAAGTTTCCAATCTACTATTTTTCATTCTTTTACTTACCGATCTATAAACCAAAAATACAAAAAATATTTACTTTACCGCTTATCTATCTCTATCAGATCTTCACTTTTGCAAGTAACCGTGAAGGCATTGACAACCCCTTTATCGCGTTGGGTGCAAGTTTGTTTGATTGTTTGTGCAGGTATTCGGTGACTTGTGCATTGTCTCCTATTGGATTGATACCTTGGTTCTCAAACTGAGGGAAATACTTACTTTACTTTGATGCATCACCCTTTCCTCTTCAAGGGAAAAACCAACGCAAGCTCAAGAGGTAGTAGGAAGAATTTATGGCGCCGTTGCCGAGGAGATCTACGCCAAGTCAATCCATACCAAGTACCCATCATAAACTCTCATCTCTTGCATTACATTATTCGCCATTCGCCTCTCATTTTCCTCTCCCCCACTTCTAAAATGATTTTCAAAAAGATTTGCCTTTTCTTCGCCTTCTTCCCGTATGTATTTTTTTTTGTGTTTTCATGTGCCTTCTAGTTGATTGCATCTTTGCTTGCTAAAAATCTATTGATATGGATCCACTTAAAGTGTTCTACTTGGATCATATTCGATCTATATGTGCTCGTGCTGAAACCCCAACTAGTTTAGTTGAGGGAAAATCTTTAGATGAGCATGCTCATCTTGTGTGTCACCGTTTGTCTGAAAAAGGGAGACTCTTATGGAATCAAATAAACAGTTTGTTGTGTTATGCTTGGAATCTTTGTGAAATTTATGATTTTACTTGTTGCTCTAAGAACCCTAAAAAACACCTTCCCTACCTACGTGTGTTTAATGATAATGAAATCTTATTTTCTTATGGAAAGGGTGTTTATAGTTACTATGATATTGAACAAATTGAAGAATTTGTTGCTTTTAAGGGTGCTTATGAAGTTGCTTCTTTGATTGAAAAGTATGATATTACTCTCTACAAATCTGAAAATTTTGACATACTTAAATATTGGTATGAAAACTATGCTCATAATGTCTATGTCAGAGAATTTACTGAGAGAATGACCGTTGCTTTGGAAGAAAATAATGATATGCATGAATCTATAGATAATTATGATTCTGATGATTTGATTGAAATATCCCTTGATGAACATGATGCTTGCTATTCTTATGGACATGATGCCAAAATTTATGGAGATGAATTTGCTATACTCCCTTATGTTAAACATGAGATTGTTGCTATTGTACCCATACTTGATAGTTCCTTCGATGAAAACCATGATTGCATTGATGTTATTATAAGTTCTCTTAATGTCAATTGTGTTAATGATATGCAAAACCTAAGCTTGGGGATGCTAGATTTGCTATGTCTACTATTTGTTGCAATGATCATAATTGGGGTGATTCTTCTTATGATCTTGAAAATTTATTTAAGCTCCATGATGAATATGAGATTGATAATAATGTTTGCACTAATATTGAAAGTGGGTTTGTAAGAGTGTTAACTTTAGCTCCCACATATTTGGAGAATTTTCAACCTTACGAATTTTTTGATAAAAGTGGGTTTGGAGAGGTCATGACTTTAGTTAATGTTGATCCCACTATTTTGGAAGAGTGTCAACTTCGCATGCATGTGGATCGTGTTGACAATATGTTATGTGATAGCTCTATTGTTGAATTTTCTTATGATCCTACATGTAATTATTATGAGAGAGGAAAATATGGTTGTAGAAATTTTCATGTTACTAAATTACCTCTCATTATGTTGAGATTGCTATTGTTTCTTTCTTCTTCCTTGCATATGCTAGTTTTTGCTTGCCTTGATAATTTGTTTGCTTATAAAATGCCTATGCATAGGAAGTATGTTAGACTTAGATGTGTTTGTCATGTGTTTTATGATGCTCTCTTTATTCTTCAATTCTTGTCTTTCATATGAGCACCATCAAAATTATCAATGCCTAGCTAAGGGCATTAAACAATAGCGCTTATTGGCAGGCAACCCAATTTTATTTTTGTTCTTTACTTTTTGTTCCTGTTTAGTAATAAATAATTCATGTAGCCTCTGGTTAGATGTGGTTTTATGTTTTAACTGGTGTTTGTGCCAAGTTAAACCTTTAGGATAGCTTACGGTGATAGCTGTATTGATCCTGCTGAAAAAAAGAAACTTTTGCGCCCAGTAAATAATTTCCAGTATTTTATTGAAATGTGCTTTTGATCTGATTCATTTTGCTCTGGATTTGTGCACAAATTGCTCAAGTTGTCCTAATTTTTCAGAATTTTTGGAGTTATAGAAGTATTCGAGAGTTACAGATTACTATAGACTGTTATGTTTTGATAGATTCTGTTTTCTATGTGTTGTTTGCTTACTTTGATGAATCTATGGGTAGTATCAGGGGGTATGAACCATGGAAAGTTGGAATACAATAGATATTTCACCAATCTCTACTCCTAATGGAGCAGTTGGTAGTCTCCGCCGGTCAATTTTCGTCCCACCTATCATGGTTTGTTTTCATCCCACCTTCGCTATTTTTTCGTAGATTTTTTTCGTCCCCTCCCACCACTTTTAACCGTTTTTTTTCGCTAGTTTTTTTTGTCTTCGGTCCCTCTAGGCACGCACCCAAAAATCTCACCCTGGCACAAAACCCGCTCGGCTGCTCCTCTCGATCCCATCGAAGTCCCAGCTTTGTTGTCGCCGTCGATGTAGGATCTGTCGCAATCTCGTTCGATCTCCCTACTGCCCAAATACGAGATCACCGCCACCGACATCCGGGAGTGGCGCCTCTCGTCCGCCGCCGTGGTACAGGATCGTCGCCGCCGAAGTACTAGATGAGATCCCAGGCCGGTAGTCCTCGTGTAAATAGATAATGAGTTCACAACAATACTTTATACTAACGGAGCTTATAAGATTTTTTGTTGAGTTTTGTGTTGTGAAGTTTTCAAATTTTGGGTAAGGATTTGATGGACTATGGAATAAGGAGTAGCAAGAGCCTAAGCTTGGGGATGCCCAAGGCACCCCAAGGTAACATTCAATGACAACAAAGAGCCTAAGCTTGTGGATGCCCCGGAAGGCATCCCCTCTTTCGTCTTCGTCTTTTGGTAACTTTACTTGAGGCTATATTTTTATTCACCACATGATATGTGTTTTGCTTGGAGCGTCTTGTATGATTTGAGTCTTTGCTTTTTAGTTTGCCACAATCATCCTTGTTGTACACACATTTTGGGAGAGACACACATGAATCATGATTTCTTAGAATACTCTATGTGCTTCACTTATATCTTTTGAGCTAGGCAATATTGCTCTAGTGTTTCACTTATATCTCTTTAGAGCACGGCAGTGGTTTTATTTTATAGAAAGTGATGAACTCTCATGCTTCACTTATATTATTTTGAGAGTCTTTAGAACAGCATGGTAATTTGCGTTGGTTATAAATTTAATCCTAATATGATAGGCATCCAAGAGGGGTATAATAAAAACTTTCATATAAAGTGCATTGAATAATATGAGAAGTTTGATTCTTTATGATTGTTTTGAGATATGAAGATAATGATATTAGAGTCATGCTAGTGGAGTAATTATGAATTTGAGAAATACTTGTGTTGAGGTTTGTGATTCCCGTAGCATGCGCGTATGGTGAACCGTTATGTAACGAAGTTGGAGCCTGAGGTATTTTTGATTGTCCTCCTTTGTGTGCAGGTCGGGATCACGCAATGGTTAACTCCTACCAACCCTTCCCCTAGCAGCATGCGTGTAGTGCTTGGTTTCGATGACTAATAGATATTTGCAATAAGTATGTGAATTCTTTATGACTAATGTTGAGTCCATGGATTATACGCACTCTCACCCTTCCACCATTGCCAGCCTTCTAGTACCGCGCAACTTTCGCCAGTACCATACACCCACCATATGCCTTCCTCAAAATAGCCACCATACTTACCTATTATGGCATTTCCATAGCCATTCCGAGATATATTGTCATGCAACTTTCCACCATTCCGTTTATTATGACACGTTTCGTCATTGTCATATTGCTTTGCATGATCATGTAGTTGACATTGTATTTGTGGCAAAGCCACCTTTCATAATTCTTTCATACATGTCACTATTGATTCATTGCACATCCCGGTACACCGCTGGAGGCATTCACATAGAGTCATGTTTTTGTTCTAAGTATTGAGTTGTAATTTTTCGAGTTGTAAGTAAATAGAAGTGTGATGATCATCATTATTAGAGCATTGTCCCATGTGAGGAAATTGAAAAAAAAAGGAGGCCAAAGAAGCCAAATAAAAAGGAGGCCAAGGAATCCAAAAAGAAAGAAAGAAAAGAAATAAAAAGAAAGAAAAAGAGAGAAGGGGTAATGTTACTATCCTTTTTCCACACTTGTGTTTCAAAGTAGCACCATGATCCTCATGATAGAGAGTCTCCTATTTTGTCACTTTCATATACTAGTGGGAATTTTTCATTATAAAACTTGGCTTGTATATTCCAATGATTAGCTTCCTCAAATCGCCCTAGGTCTTCATGAGCAAGTGCTACCTCTTGAGCACTGCGTTGGTTTTCCCTTGAAGAGGAAAGGGTGATGCAGCAAAGTAGCGTAAGTATTTCCCTCAGTTTTGAGAAGCAAGGTATCAATCCAGTAGGAGGCTTCACGCGAGTCCCTCGTACCTACACAAACAAAACAAGAACCTCGCAACCGAAGCGATAAAGGGGTTGTCAATCCCTTCACGGCCACTTGCGAAAGTGAGATCTGATAGAGATAATAAGATAAGATGAATATTTTTGGTATTTTTATGATATAGATTGGAAAGTAAAGATCGCAAAATAAAGTAGATCGGAAACTTATATGATGAAGATAGACCCGGTGGCCATAGGTTGCACTAGTGGCTTCTCTCAAGATAGCATAAGTATTACGGTGGGTGAACAAATTACTGTCAAGCAATTGATTGAAAAGTGCATAGTTATGAGAATATCTAGGCATGATCATGTATATAGACATCACGTCCGCAACAAGTAGACCGACTCCTGCCTGCATCTACTAGTATTACTCCACACATCGACCGCTATCCAGCATGCATCTAGAGTATTAAGTTCATAAGAACAGAGTAACGCATTAGGCAAGATGACATGATGTAGAGGGATAAACTCAAGCAATGTGATATAAACCCCATCTTTTTATCCTCAATGGCAACAATACAATACGTGCCTTGCTGCCCCTGCTGTCACTAGGAAAGGACACCGCAAGATTGAACCCAAAGCTAAGCACTTCTCCCATTGCAAGAAAGATCAATCTAGTAGGCCAAACCAAACTGATAATTCGAAGAGACTTGCAAAGATAACCAATCATACATAAAAGAATTAAGAGGAGATTCAAATATTTCTCATAGATAAACTTGATCATAAACCCACAATTCATCGGATCTCGACAAACACACCGCAAAAAGAGTTACATCGAATAGATCTCCAAGAAGATCGAGGAGAACATTGTATTGAGATTCAAAGAGAGAGAAGAAGCCATCTAGCTAATAACTATGGACCCGAAGGTCTATGGTAAACTACTCACAACTCATCGAAGAGCCCTTGGCAATGATGTAGAAGCCCTCCGTGATCGATTCCCCCTCTGGCGGAGCGCCGAAAAAGGCTCCAAGATGGGATCTCACAGGTACAGAAGGTTATGGCGGTGGAAATAGGTTTTCGTGGAGCTCCTGGATGTTTTCAGGGTACGTAGATATATATAGGCGAAGGAGGTCGGTCAGGGGAGCCACGAGGGGCCCATGAGGGTGGGGGGCGTGCCCACCCCCCTAGGGCGCGCCCTCCTGCCTCGTGGCCGCCTCGGCTGCTTCTTGACGTCCACTCCAAGTCTCCTGGATTACGTTTGTCCCAAAAAGATCTCTCCCGAAGGTTTCATTCCGCTTGGACACCGTTTGATATTCCTATTCTTCGAAACATTGAAATAGGCAAAAAAACTGCAATTTGGGCTGGGCCTCCGGTTAATAGGTTAGTCCCAAAAATGATATAAAAGTGTATAGTAAAGCCCATAAACATCCAAAATGGGTAATGTAATAGCATGGAACAATAAAAAATTATAGATACGTTGGAGACGTATCAAGCATCCCCAAGCTTAATTCATGCTCGTCCTCGAGTAGGTAAATGATAAAAACAGAATTTTTGATGTGGAATGCTACCTAGCATATTTCTCAATGTAATTTTCTTTATTGTGGAATGAATGTTCAGATCCAAATGATTCAAGATAAAAGTTCATATTGACATGAAAACAATAATACTTCAAGCATACTAACAAAGAAATCATGTCTTCTCAAAATAAATGGCTAAAGAATGCTATCCCTACAAAATCATATAGTCTAGCTATGCTCTATCTTCATCACACAAAATATTTAAATCATGCACAACCCCGATGACAAGCCAAGCAATTGTTTCATACTTTGATGTTCTCAAACTTATTCAACTTTCATGCAATACATGAGAGCCATGGACATAGCACTATATGTGGAATAGAATGGTGGTTGTGGAGAAGACAGAAAGGAGAAGATGGTCTCACATCAACTAGGCGTATCAATGGGCTATGGAGATGCCCATTAATAGATATCCATGTGAGTGAGTAGGGATTTCCATGCAACGGATGCACTAGAGCTATAAGTGTATGAAAGCTCAACAAAAGAAACTAAGTGGGTGTGCATCCAACTTGCTTGCTCACGAAGTCCTAGGGCATTTTGAGGAAGCCCATCGTTGGAATATACAAGCCAAGTTCTATAATGTAAAATTCCCACTAGTATATGAAAGTGACAACATAGGAGACTCTCTATTCATGAAGATCATGGTGCTACTTTGAAGCACAAGTGTGGAAAAAGGATAGTAACATTGTCCCTTCTCTCATTTTCTCTCATTTTTTTATTTTTATTTTGGTGGGCTTCTTTGGCCTCTTTTTTTATTTGGGCTTCTTTGGCCTCTTTTATTTTTCATAAAGTCCGAAGTCTCATCCCGACTTGTGGGGGAATCATAGTCCCCATCATCCTTTCCTCACTTGGGACAATGCTCTAATAATGAAGATCATCACACTTTTATTTACTTACAACTCAAGAATTACAACCCAATACTTAGAACAAAATATGACTCTATGTGGATGCCTCCGACAGTGTACTAGGATATGCAATGAATCAAGAGTGACATGTATGAAAGAATTATGAAGGTGGCTTTGCCACAAATACCATGTCAACTACATGATCATGCAAAAGCAATATGACAATGATGAAGCGTGTCATAATAAATGAAACGGTGGAAAGTTGCATGGTAATATATCTCGGAATGGCTATGAAAATGTCATAATAGGTAGGTATGGTTGCTGTTTTGAGGAAGGTATATGGTGGGTGTATGGTACCGGCGAAAGTTGCCCGGCACAAGAGAGGCTAGCAATGGTGGAAGGGTGAGAGTGTGTATAATCCATGGACTCAACATAGTAATAAAGAACTCACATACTTATTGCAAAAATCTATTAGTTACCGAAACAAAGTACTACGTGCATGCTCCTAGGGGGATATATTGGTAGGAAAAGACCATCGCTCGTCCTCGACCGCCACTCATAAGGAAGACAATCAATAAATAAATCATGCTCCAACTTCATCACATAACGGTTCACCATACATGCATGCTATGGGAATCACAAACTTCAACACAAGTATTCCTCAAATTCACAATTAATCCACTAGCATGACTCTAATATTACCATCCTCATATCTCAAAACAATCATCAAGCATCAAACTTCTCATAGTATTCAATGCACTTTCTATGATAGTTTTTATTATACCCAACTTGGATGCCCATCATATTAGGATCAATTTTATAACCATAGCAAATACCATGCTGTTCTAAAAGACTCTCAAAATAATATAAGTGAAGCATGAGAGATTAATAATTTCTACAAAATAAAACCACCGCCATGCTCTAAAAAGATATAAGTGAAGCACTAGAGCAAAATTATCTAGCTCAAAAGATATAAGTGAAGCACATAGAGTATTATAATAAATTCCGAATCATGTGTGTCTCTCCCAAAAGGTGTGTACAACAAGGATATTTGTGGTAAATTAAAAATCAAATACTCATATCACACAAGACGCTCCAAGCAAAACACATTATCATGTGGTGAATAAAAATATAGCTTCAAGTAAAGTTATCGATAGACGAAGACAAAAGAGGGGATGCCTCCCAGGGCATCCCCAAGCTTAGGCTTTTGGTTGTCCTTGAATTATCTTGGGGTGCCATGGGCATCCCCAAGCTTAGGCTCTTGCCACTCCTTATTCCATAGTCAATCAAATCTTTACCGAAAACTTGAAAACTTCACAACACAAAACTCAACAGAAAATCTCATAAGCTTCGTTAGTGCAAGAAAGCAAACCACTACTTTAAGGTACTGTAATGAAGTCATTATTTATTTATATTGGTGTTAAATCTACTGTATTCCAACTTCTCTATGGTTCATACCCCCCGATACTAGCCATAGATTCATCAAAATAAGCAAACAACACACGAAAAACAGAATCTGTCAAAAACAGAATAGTCTGTAGAAATCGGTAACATTCGAATACTTCTGGAGCTCTAAAAATCCTACCAAAATAGGAAGTCGTAGGCAATTTCTCTATTAATCTACTGCAAGAAGAATCAACTAAAAAGCGCGTTTCTGTGATTTATTAAAATTATTCTCGTGCATGCATAAGTTTCTGTTTTTCAGCAAGATCAAATTAACTATCACCGTAGGTTATCTTATAGGTTTTACTTGGCAAAAACACTAATTAAAACATAAAACCACATCTAAACAGAAGCTAGATGAATTATTTATTACTAAACAGAAGCAAAAAGCAAGGAACAAAAATAAAATTGGGTTGCCTCCCAGCAAGTGCTATCGTTTAACGCCCCTAGCTAGGCATAAAAGCGAGAATAGATCTAGGTATTGCCATCTTTGGTATTCAACTCATAAGTGGCTCTCATAATAGATTCATAAGGTAATTTTATTTTCTTTCTAGGAAAGTGCTCCATGCCTTTCCTTAATGGAAATTGTAATCTAATATTTCCTTCCTTCATATCAATAATTGCACCAATCGTTCTAAGGAAAGGTCTACCAAAAATAATAGGACATGAAAGATTGCAATCTATGTCAAGAACGATAAAATCTGCGGGCACATAATTCCTATTTGCAACAATAAGAACATCATTAATCCTTCCCATAGGTTTCTTAATAGTGGAATCCGCAAGGTGCACGTTTAAAGAGCAGTCATCAAAATCACGGAAACCTAGCAATCACATAAAGTTTTTGGAATTGTGGAAACACTAGCACCCAAATCACACAAAGCATAGCATTCATGATCTTTAATTTTAATTTTAATAGTAGCTTCCCACTCATCATAAAGTTTTCTAGGGATAGAAACTTCCAATTCAAGTTTTTCTTCATAAGATTGCATCAAAGCATCAAAGATATGTTTGGTAAAAGCTTTATTTTGCCTATAAGCATGAGGAGAATTCAACACGGATTGCAACAAGGAAATACAATCTATTAAAGAACAATTGTCATAATTATATTCCTTGAGATCCAAAATAGTGGGTTCATTAAAGTTTTAACCTCTCCAATCCCATCATTATCAAGATTCATATTGCAAAAAAAGATTTAATAGGGGACACATCAATCACTTTTAGATCTTCATCATTATTATCATGGAAACTAGAAGAACACGCTTTTACAAAGCAATCTTTCTTAGCACGCATCCTAGCGGTTCTTTCTTTGCACTCATCAATGGAAATTCTCATGGCTTTGAGAGGCTCATTGATATCATGCTTAGGTGGAATAGATCTAAGTTTCAAATAATCAACATCAAGAGAAATTCTATCCACGTTCCTAGCCAATTCATCAACTTTAAGCAATTTTTCTTCAAGCAAAGCATTAAAATTCTTTTGAGAGATCATAAATTCTTTAACACCATTCTCAAAATCAGAGGGCATATTATTAAAATTTCCATAAGAGTTGTTGTAGGAATTACCATAATTATTAGAGGAATTACTAGGAAAAGGCCTAGGATTAAAGTTTCCTCTATACCCTTTGTTACCAAAATTATTCCTACCAACAAAATTCACATCCATAGATTCATTATTATTCTCAATCAAAGTAGACAAAGGCATATCATTAGGATCAATAGGAGCACTCTTATTAGCAAACAATTTCATAAGTTCATCCATCTTTCCACTCAAAACATTAATCTCTTCTATCGCATGAACTTTTTACTAGTAGATCTTTCGGTGTGTCATTGAGAATAATTAACCATAATATTATGTAGGAGTTTAGTAGCTTCTCCTAAAGTGGTTTCCCTAAAAGTGCCTCCCGCGGCCGAATCTAAAAGATTTCTAGAAGCAAAATTCAATCGGGCATAAAAATTTTGTATGATCATCCATAAATTTAATCCATGAGTAGGGCAATTGCGAATCATTAATTTCATCCTCTCCCGAGATTGTGCAACATGTTCATGATCAAGTTGCTTAAAATTCATAATATCGTTTCTAAGAGAGATGATCTTAGCGGGAGGAAAATACTTAGAGATAAAAGCATCTTTGCACTTATTCCATGAATCAATAGTATTTTTAGGCAAAGACGAAAACCAAGTTTTAGCACGATCTCTAAGTAAAAACGGAAATAACTTCAATTTAAAAATATCATTATCCATGTCTTTCTTATTTTGCATATCACACAAATCAACAAAGTTGTTTAGATGAGTAGTGGCATCTTCACTAGGAAGGCTAGAGAATTGATCTTTCACAACATGATTCTACAAAGCAGCATTGATTTCACAAGATTCAGCATCGTTAAGAGGAGCAACTAGAGTGCTAAGGAAATCATTATTGTTGGTATTGGAAAAGCCACACAATTTAGTATTATCTTGAGCCATCGTAACAAGCAATCCAACACATAAGCACAAAAGAGGCAAGCGAAAAAGAGAGGCGAACGGGAAAGAGAGCATGAATAAAACGGTAAGGGTGAAGTGGGGGAGAGCAAAACGAGAGGCAAATGGCAAATAATGTAATGCGAGGGAGAAGAGTTTGTGATGGGAACTTGGTATGTCTTGACTTGTGCAAAGACCTCCCCGGCAACGGCGCCATAAATCCTTCTTGCTACCTCTTGAGCACTGCGTTGCTTTTCCCTTGAAGAGGAAAGGGTGATGCATCAAAGTAGTGTAAGTATTTCCCTCAGTTTTGAGAACCAAGGTATCAATCCAGTAGGAGGCTTCACGCAAGTCCCTCGTACCTACACAAACAAAACAGGAACCTCGCAACTGATACGTCTCCAACGTATCTATAATTTTTGATTGTTCCATGCTATTATATTACCCGTTTTGGATGTTTATGGGCTTTACTTTACACTTTTATATCATTTTTGGGACTAACCTACTAACCGAAGGCCCAGCCCGAATTGATTTTTTTTTGCCTATTTCAGTGTTTCGAAGAAAAGAAATATCAAACGGAGTCCAAACGGAATGAAACCTTCGGGAGCGATCTTTTTGGAACAAACGTGATCCAGAGGACTTGGAGTGGAAGTCAAGAAACAAGGGAGGCGGCCATGAGGGTGCCCGGCGCGCCCCCCACCCTCGTGGGCCCCTCGAGCGTCCACCGACCTACTTCTTCCTCCTACATATACCCATGTACCCCGAAAACATCAGAAGCGACCACGAAAACCTATTTCCACCGTCGTAACCTTGTGTATCCGCGAGATCCCATCTTGGAGCCTTTGTCGGCGCTCCGCCGGAGGGGGAATCGACCATGGAGCACCTCTACATCATCCCCAAGGCCTCTCCGATGAGTTGTGAGTAGTTTACCACAGACCTTCGGGTCCATAGTTATTAGCTAGATGGCTTCTTCTCTCTCTTTGAATCTCAATAAAGTTCTCCTTGATCTTCTTGGAGATCTATTCGATGTAACTCTTTTTGCAGTGTGTTTGTCGAGATCCGATGAATTGTGGGTTTATGATCAAGTTTATCTATGAGAAATATTTGAACCTCCTCTGAATTCTTTTATGTGTGATTAAGTTATCTTTGCAAGTCTCTTCAAATTATCAGTTTGGTTTGGCCTACTAGATTGATCTTTCTTGCAATGGGAGAAGTGCTTAGCTTTGGGTTCAATCTTGCGGTGTCCTTTCCCAGTGACAGCAGGGGCAACAAGGCACGTATTGTATTGTTGCCATCAAGGATAAAAAGATGGGGTTTATATCATATTGCATGAGTTTATCCCTCTACATCATGTCATCTTTCTTAATGCATTACTCTTTTCTTTATGAACTTAATACTCTAGATGCATGCTGGATAGCGGTCGATGTGTGGAGTAATAGTAGTAGATGCAGGCAGGAGTCGGTCTACTTGTCACGGATGTGATGCCTATATACATGATCATGCCTAGATAATCTCATAATTATTCGGTTTTCTATCAATTACTTAACAGTAATTTGTTCACCCATCGTAATACTTATGCTATCTTGAGAGAATCCACTAGTGAAACCTATGGCCCCCGGGTCTATCTCTTATCATATAAGCTTTCAATCTACTTTTATTTGCATCTTTACTTTTCCAATCTATATCATAAAATACCAAAAATATATTTATCTTATCATATTATCTCTGTCAGATCTCACTTTTGCAAGTGGCCGTGAAGGGATTGACAACCCCTTTATTGTGTTGGTTGCGAGTTCTTGTTTGTTTGTGTAGGTGTGTGGGACTTCTGAGGAGTCTCCTACTGGATTGATACCTTGGTTCTCAAAAATTGAGGGAAATATTTATGCTACTATTGCTGCATCACCCTTTCCTCTTCAAGGAAAACCAACGCAAGCTCAAGACGTAGAAAGAAGGATTTCTGGCGCCCTTACCGGGGAGGTCTTCGCTCAAGTCAAGACATATCAAGTACCCATCACAAACTCATCTCCCTCGCACTTACATTATTTGCCATTTGCCTCTCATTTTCCTATCCCCCGCTTCACCCTTGCCATTTTATTCGCCCTCTCTTTACCGTTTGCCTTCCCGTTGCCATGGCCAAATCAAAAAGAACTAAGGGTCCTTTCCACGGTTTTAGTACCTTTGATAGTCCCTCTATCCTCTCTAAGCTCATAAATAATGATGTTATGGAAAGACCCACCGGGGTCACCAATGAGAGCCTGAATAAATTTGATGAGGATGATTCCAGAATTTTTCGTTATTTACTTGATGAGTCTTTAAAATATGCTTGGGATAGGTTATTAAGGATTCGGGCTAGCTACGTGCCACAATATCAAATTGAAGTTTACCTAAAAAGTTTCTATGTTGGCTTACCCGCTTCTTTCAAGCAAGTTCTAGATTCTATTTTTGAAGAAGGTTTTATTGAGGAGGATGCTATAGATACCTATGAAAAAATGAAAACTATATTTGGGAAACCTATGAATGATAAGGTTGAATCTACCACTCTTTTATGCTTTTATCAAAAGCAAATAATCAAAGAGTTAGCTTAGATGCAAAATTCTATAACGTGCTTAATCTTACTTCTTCCATTAATGGCAATGTGCTTTCCCAAAATAGAAGAATGAATGCCATAGAAAGGAAATTCTCTCTTTCCTTCTTGAGTGCCAAAGATGGCACTACTTAGATCTATCCTTGCTTTTATGCCTAGCTAGGGGCGTTAAACGATAGCGCTACTTGGGAGGCAACCCAATTTTATTTTAGTTTTTTTGTTTTTTGCTTCTGTTTAGTAATAAATTTTTCATCTACCTTGTGTTTAGATGTGTTTTCATGTTTTAATTAGTGTTTGGGCCAAGTAGAACCTATAGGATAACCTATGGTGATAGTTAATTTGATTCTGCTAAAAAAACAGAAACTTTGCACACACGCAAATAATTTTAGTAATTCACCGAAACGTGCTTTCGCGTTGATTCTTTTTGCTGTATATCAATAGAAAAATTTCCCAAGACTTCCTATTTTGGTAGGATTTTTAATTTTCCAGAAGTATTCAAGAGTTACAGATTTCTATAGACTGTTCTGTTTTTGACAGATTCTGTTTTTCGTGTGTTGTTTGCTTATTTTGATGCATCTATGGCTAGTATTAAGTGGTATGAACCATAGAGAAGTTGGAATACAGTAGGTTTAACACCAATATAAATAAATAATGAGTTCATTACAGTACCTTATGTGGTGGTTTTTCTTTCTTGCACTAATGGAGCTTATGAGATTTCCTGTTGAGTTTTGTGTTGTGAAGTTTTCAAGTTTTGGGTAAAGATTTGATGGACTATGGAATAAGGAGTGGCAAGATACTAAGCTTGGGGATGCCCATGGCACCCCAAGATATTCAAGGATAACCAAAAGCCTAAGCTTGGGGATGCCCCAGAAGGCATCCCCTCTTTCGTCTTCGTCTATCAGTAACTTTACTTGGAGCTATATTTTTATTTGCCACATGATATGTGTTTTGCTTGGAGCGTCTTGTATGATATTAGTCTTTGCTTTTTAGTTTACCACAATCACCCTTGCTGTACACACCTTTTTGTAGAAACCCACTTGATTGGAATTTATTAGAATACTCTATGTGCTTCACTTATATCTTTTGAGCTAGATAGTTTTTGCTCTAGTACTTCACTTAAATCTTTTAGAGCACGGCGGTGGCTTAATTTTGTAGAAATTGTTAATCTCTCATGCTTCACTTATATTATTTTGAGAGTCTCTTAGAACAGCATGGTATTTGCTATGGTTATAAAATTGGTCCTACAAATGATAGGCATCCAAGTTGGGTATAATAAAAACTGTCATAGGAAGTGAATTGGATGCTATGATCAATTTGATACTTAATAATTGTTTTGAGATATGGAGGTGGTGATATTAGAGTCATGCTAGTTGGGTGATTATGAATTTAAAGGATGCTTGTGTTGAAGTTGGCAAGTCCGGTAGCATGCACGTATGGTAAATGTTGTGTAACAAATTTGAAACATGAGGTGTTCTTAGATTGTGCATCCTTATGAGTGGCGGTCGGGGACGGGCGATGGTATTTTCCTACCAATCTATCCCCCCTAGGAGCATGCACCTAGTGCTTGGTTTTTGATGACTTGCAGATTTTTGCAATAAGTATATGAGTTCTTTTTGACGAATTTTGAGTCCATGGATTATACGCACTCTCACCCTTCCATCATTGCTAGCGTCTTCGATACCGTGCATTGCCCTTTCTCACCTTGAGAGTTGGTGCAAACTTCGCCGGTGCATCCAAACCCCATGATACGATACGCTCTATCACACATAAACCTCCTTATATATTCCTCAAAACAGCCACCATACCTACCTATTATGGCATTTCCATAGCCATTCCAGGATATATTGCCATGCAACTTTCCACCGTTCGTTCATCATCATGACACACATCATCAGTGTCATATTGCCTTGCATGATCATGTAGTTGGCATCGTATTTGTGGCAAAGACACCATGCATAATTTTTCATACATGTCACTATTGATTCATTGCCCATCCCGGTACACCACCGGAGGCATTCATATAGAGTCATATCTTGTTCTAGTATTGAGTTGTAATTCATGAGTTGTAAATAAATAGAAGTGTGATGATCATCATTATTAGAGCATTGCCCCCCCCCCCAAAAAAAAGAAAGGCCCAAAAAAAGAAAGGCCAAAAAAAGGAAAGGCCAAAAAAAGGAAGGCCAAATAAAAAAAGGAAAGGCCCAAAAAATATATTAAAAAGGGGGCAATGTTACTATCTTTTTCCACACTTGTGCTTCAAAGTAGCACCATGTTCTTCATATAGAGAGTCCCATATGTTGTCACTTTCATATACTAGCGGGAATTTTTCATTATAGAACTTGGCTTGTATATTCCTACGATGGGCTTCCTCAAAATGCCCTAGGTCTTCGTGAGCAAGCAAGTTGGATGCACACCCACTAGTTTCTTTTGTTGAGCTTTCATACATTTATAGCTCAAGTGCATCTGTTGCATGGCAATCCCTACTCCTCATGTTGACATCAATTGATGGGCATCTCCATAGTCCGTTGATTATCCTCGTCAATGTGAGACTTTCTCTTTTTTTGTCTTCTCCACACAACCCCCATCATCATATTCTATTCCACCCGTAGTGCTATATCCATGGCTCACGCTCATGTATTGCATGAAAGTTGAAAAAGTTTGAGATTATTCAAGTACGAAAAAATTGCTTGGCTTGTCATCGGGGGTGTGCAAGATGGGAGCATTTTTGTGTGACGAAAATGAAGCATGACCTAACTATATGATTTTGTAGGGATGAACTTTCTTTAGCCATGTTATTTTGAGAAGACATGATTGCTTTGATTAGTATGCTTGAAGTATTACTATTTCTTATATCAATATGAACTTTTATTTTGAATCATTTGGATCTGAACATTCATGCCACAATAAAGAAAATTACATTGAGAATTATGCTAGGTAGCATTCCACATCAAAATTCTGTTTTTATCATTTACCTACTCGAGGACGAGCAGGAATTAAGCTTGGGGATGCTTGATACATCTCCAATGTATCTATAATTTTTGATTGTTCCATGCTATTATATTGCCCGTTTTTGGATGTTTATGGGCTTTACTTTACACTTCTATATCATTTTTGGGACTAACCTACTAATGGGAGGCCCAGCCCGAATTGATGTTTTTTTGCCTATTTCAGTGTTTCGAAGAAAAGGAATATCAAACGGAGTCCAAACAGAATGAAACCTTCGGGAGCGATCTTTTTGGAACAAACGTGATCCAGAGGACTTCGAGTGGAAGTCAAGAAACAAGGGAGGCGGCCAAGAGGGTGCCCAGCGCGCCCCCCATCCTCGTGGGCCCCTCAAGCGTCCACCGACCTACTTCTTCCTCCTACATATACCCATGTACCCCGAAAACATCAGAAGCGATCACGGAAACCTATTTCCACCGCCGTAACCTTCTGTATCCGCGATATCCCATCTTGGAGCCTTCGTCGGCGCTCCGCTGGAGGGGGAATCAACCATGGAGGGCCTCTACATCATCCCCAAGGCCTCTCCGATGAGTTGTGAGTAGTTTACCACAAACCTTCGGGTCCATAGTTATTAGCTAGATGGCTTCTTCTCTCTCTTTGAATATCAATACAAAGTTCTCCTTGATCTTCTTGGAGATCTATTCGATGTAACTCTTTTTGCGGTGTGTTTATTGAGAACTGATGAATTGTGGGTTTATGATCAAGTTTATTTATGAGAAATATTTGAATCTCCTCTGAATTCTTTTATGTGTGATTAAGTTATCTTTGCAAGTCTCTTCGAATTATCAGTTTGGTTTGGCCTACTAGATTGATCTTTCTTGCAATGAGAGAAGTGCTTAGCTTTGGGTTCAATCTTGTGGTGTCCTTTCCCAGTGACAGCAGGGGCAGCAAGGCACACGTATTGTATTGTTGCCATCGAGGATAAAAAGATTGGTTTTATATCATATTGCTTGAGTTTATCCCTCTACATCATGTCATCTTTCTTAATGCGTTACTCTATTCTTTATGAACTTAATACTCTAGATGCATGCTGGATAGCGGTTGATGTGTGGAGTAATAGTAGTAGATGCAGGCAGGAGTCAGTCTACTTGTCACAGATGTGATGCCTATACATGATCATGCCTAGATAATCTCATAACTATTCGCTTTTCTATCAATTGCTCGACAGTAATTTGTTCACCCACTGTAATACTTATGCTATCTTGAGAGAAGCCACTAGTGAAACCTATGCCCCCCAGGTCTATCTCTTATCATATAAGCTTTCAATCTACTTTTATTTGCATCTTTACTTTTCCAATCTATATCATAAAATACCAAAAAAATATTTATCTTTTCAAATTATCTCTATCAGATCTCACTTTCGCAAGTGGCCGTGAAGGGATTGACAACCCCTTTATTGCATTGGTTGCGAGTTCTTATTTGTTTGTGTAGGTGCGTGGGACTTCTACGGAGCCTCCTACTGGATTGATACCTTGGTTCTCAAAAACTGAGGGAAATACTTACGCTACTATTGCTGCATCACCCTTTCCTCTTCAAGGAAAACCAACGCAGGCTCAAGATGTAGCAGCAACCAACGCGATAAAGGGGTTGTCAATCCCTTCACGGCCACTTGCAAAAGTGAGATCTGATAGAGATAATAAGATAAGATAAATATTTTTGGTATTTTTATGATATAGATTGGAAAGTAAAGATTGCAAAATAAAGTAGATCGGAAACTTATATGATGAAGATAGACCCGGGGGCCATAGATTTCACTAGTGGCTTCTCTCAAGATAGCATAAGTATTATGGTGGGTGAACAAATTACTATCGAGCAATTGATAGAAAAGTGCATAGTTATGAGAATATCTAGGCATGATCATGTATATAGACATCACGTCCGCAACTGGTAGACTGACTCCTGCCTGCATCTACTACTATTACTCCACACATCGACCGCTATCTAGAGTATTAAGTTCATAAGAACAAAGTAACACATTAGGCAAGATGACATGTTGTAGAGGGATAAACTCAAGCAATATGATATAAACCCCATCTTTTTATCCTCGATGACAACAATACAATACGTGCCTTGCTGCCCCTGTTGTCATTGGGAAAGGACACCACAAGATTGAACCCAAAGCTAAGCACTTCTCCCATTGCAAGAAAGATCAATCTTGTAGGCCAAACCAAACTGATAATTCAAAGAGACTTGCAAAGATAACCAATCATACATAAAAGAATTCATAGGAGATTCAAATATTTCTCATAGATAAACTTGATCATAAACCCACAATTCATCGGATCTCGACAAACACACCACAAAAAGAGTTACATCGAATAGATCTCCAAGAAGATCGAGGAGAACATTGTATTGAGAATCAAAGAGAGAGAAGAAGCCATCTAGCTAATAACTATGGACCCGAAGGTCTGTGGTAAACTACTCACAACTCATCGGAGAGGCCTCGGCAATGATGTAGAAGCCCTCCGTGATCGATTCCCCCTCTGGCGGAGCGCCGGAAAAGGATCCAAGATGGGATCTCATGGGTACAGAAGGTTGCGACGGTGGAAATAGGTTTTCGTGGTTGAGGGAGTCCTGGATTAGGGGGTGTCCGGATGGCCAGACTATAGCCTTTGGCCGGACTCCTGGACTATGAAGATACAAGATTGAAGACTTCGTCCCGCGTCCGGATGGGACTTTCCATGGCGTGGCAGGCAAGCTTGGCAATACGGATATGTAGATCTCCTACCATTGTAACCGACTCTGTGTAACCCTAACCCTCTTTGGTGCCTATATAAACCGGAGGGTTTTAGTCCATAGGACGAACAACAATCATACCATAGGCTAGCTTCTAGGGTTTAGCCTCTCTGATCTTGTGGTAGATCTACTCTTGTACTACCCATATCATCAATATCAATCAAGCAGGAGTAGGGTTTTACCTCCATCGAGAGGGCCCGAACCTGGGTAAAAACACCGTGTCCCTTGTCTCCTATTACCATCCGCCTAGACGCATAGTTCGGGACCCCCTACCTGAGATCCGCTGGTTTTGACACCGACATTGGTGCTTTCATTGAGAGTTCCTCTGTGTCGTCATCTTTAGGCCCGATGGGTCCTCCGATCATCAACAATGATGCGGTCTAGGGTGAGACTTTTCTCCTCGGACAGATCTTCGTATTCGGCGGCTTTGCACTGTGGGCCAATTCGCTTGGCCATCTAGAGCAGATTGAAAGCTACGCCCCTGGCCAGCAGGTCAGATTTGGAAGTTTGAACTACATGGCTGACGTCCGCGGAGACTTGATCTTCGATGGGTTCGAGCCACAGCCAAGCGCGCCGCACTATCACGATGGGCATGATCTAGCTCTGCCGCCGAACAGTGCCCTAGAGGCCGCACCAGTGTCCGCTCCGACCCTTAGCTCGGAGCCGACTGCGCCGATCGAGGACGGGCGGTTGGACACCGCCTCGGGGGCTGCAATCTCTACGGCGATTGACCCGAACACCATCCTTGTCCTTTGCAAGGCTCGTAAATCCAAGGTGCCGGACTCCTCTCCGGACTCCGAACCTTCCGCGCCCCTGCCAATCGAATCCAATTGGGCGCCGGTCATGGAATTCACCGCCGCGGACATCTTTCAGCACTCGCCCTTTGGCGACATCCTGAATTCACTAAAGTCTCTCTCTTTATCAAGAGAGCCCTGGCCGGACTATGGTCAGGAAGGTTGGGATGCGGACGACGAAGAAATTCAAAGCCCACCCACCACCCACTTCATAACCACTGTCGATGATTTAACCGACATGCTCAACTCCGACTCCGAAAACATCGACGGTATGGACGACGATGCAGGAGACGACCAAGAACCTGTGCCTACAGGGCACTGGAAGGCCACCTCGTCATACGACATATACATGGTGGACATCCCAAAAGATGGGAATGGCGATGGAACAACGGAGGATGACCCCTCCAAGAAACAGCCTAAGCGCCGGCGTCAGCGGCACCGCTCTAAATCCCGCCACAATAAAAACGGCGATTCCGGCACCGGAGACAATAACACCCTGGACAGTGCCGAAGACAACCCCCTCCAGCAGGATTCAGTGCAGGAGGATGGAGAAGCCAACCCTCATGAGAGAGCGGCAGACAGAGAGGTAGAGGACGATAATTACATGCCTTCCTCTAAAGACGAGGCAAGCCTCAACGACGACGAATTTGTCGTGCCTGAGGATCCCGTCGAACAGGAGCATTTCAAATGCAGGCTTATGGCCACGGCAAGCAGCCTAAAGAAAAAGCAGCAACAGCTTAGAGCTGACCAAGACTTGCTAGCTGACAGATGGACCGAAGTCCTTGCGTCCGAAGAGTATGAACTCGAACGCCCCTCCAAGAGCTACCCAAAACGCAGGCTGCTACCCCGATTAGAAGAGGAAGCACCCAAACCTACATCACCAGCGCATGATGCGGCCGACCGGCCACCTCGCGGCCGCGACAGAGAGGCCTCTCGGCCCTCCACTCAAGCCGCACCCCGGCGTCGCTCAAAAAGTACCAAGGCATGGGGAAATGCACCAGACCTGCGAGATATATTGGAGGACAAGGCAAGGCAAACAAGATCGATCTACGGATCGCGTGGGCGCCCCATGATACGTGATGATAACCGTCACGCTGGATATGGCAACTCCGGCCGGGCCGAACACAGTAGACAAAGCTCATTTGAGCTGCGTCGTGATATAATACAGAGGCGCCGCACACCCACTATGCTTCACAGATGAAGTGATGGATCATCAAATCCCTGAGGGTTTCAAACCCGTACACATTGAATCATACGATGGCACAACAGATCCTGCGGTCTGGATCGAGGACTATCTCCTTCATATCCACATGGCCCGCGGTGATGATCTACACGCCATCAAATACCTCCCACTCAAGCTTAAAGGACCAGCTCGGCATTGGCTTAACAGGCTGCCAGCGGAGTCAATTGGTTGTTGGGAAGACTTGGAAGCTGCATTCCTCGACAACTTCCAGGGCACCTATGTGCGACCACCAGACGCCGATGACCTAAGCCACATAATTCAGCAGCGAGAGGAATCGGCTAGACAATTCTGGACACGGTTCCTAACCAAGAAAAATCAAATCGTCGATTGTCCGGATGTAGAGGCCCTTGCAGCCTTCAAACATAACATCCGCGATGAGTGGCTTGCCCGGCACCTAGGACGGGAAAAGCCGAAATCCATGGCAGCCCTCACAACACTCATGACCCGCTTTTGCGGGGGAGAGGACAGATGGCTAGCTCGTAGTAACAACATGACCAAGAGCCCTGGTAATTCGGATACCAAGGACTGCAATGGCAGGTCGCGTCGCAACAAGCACAAGCGCCGCATCAACGGCGATAATGCTGAGGATACGGCAGTCAATGCCGGATTCAGAGGCTCCAAACCCGGTCAGCGGAAAAAGCCATTCAAAAGAAATACTCCGGGCCCGTCCAACTTGGACCGAATACTCGATCGCTCATGTCGGATACATGGCACCCTCGAAAAACCAGCCAACCACACCAACAGGGATTGTTGGGTGTTCAAGCAGGCAGGCAAGCTAAATGCCGAAAACAATGACAAGGGGCTGCATAGCGATGACGAGGAGGAGCCCCGGCCGCCAAACAATAGAGGACAGAAGGGCTTCCCCCTACAAGTGCGGACGGTGAACATGATATACGCAACCCACATACCCAAAAGGGAGCGGAAGCGTGCACTAAGGGACGTATATGCGATGGAGCCAGTCGCCCCAAAGTTCAATCCGTGGTCCTCCTGCCCGATCATTTTTGATCGAAGGGACCATCCCACTAGCATCCGCCATGGCGGATTCGCCGCATTGGTTCTAGACCCAATCGTTGACGGATTTCACCTCACTAGAGTCCTGATGGACGGCGGCAGCAACCTGAACCTGCTTTATCAGGAGACAGTGCGCAAAATGGGCATAGACCCCTCAAGGATTAAACCCACAAAGACGACCTTTAAAGGCGTCGTACCAGGTGTAGAGGCCAACTATACAGGCTCAGTTACACTTGAAGTGGTCTTCGGATCCCCGGATAACTTCCGAAGCAAGGAGTTAATCTTTGACATAGTCTCGTTCCGCAGCGGCTATCACGCACTGCTCGGACGAACCGCATTTGCAAAGTTCAATGTGGTGCCGCACTACGCATACCTCAAGCTCAAGATGCCAGGCCCTCGAGGAGTCATTATGGTCAATGGAAACACCGAACGCTCTCTCCGAACAGAGGAGCATACGGCGGCTCTCGCGGCGGAAGTACAAAGCAGCCTCTCAAGGCAATTCTTGAGTCTGGCTATTAAACGTCCGGACACCGTCAAGCGCGCCCGGAGTAACCTACAACAAGACCGCCTGGCATGTCCCGAGCACGCGTAGCAATGCGGCCCCAACCCCAGCCCTTGCAAAATTGCGAAACCAGTACTACGCGTACATAATTATGCTCTGGAAATACCATGGGCATAGGGGGAGGGGCACGACCACGACAGGCCCAGAATGCGACTCAACCGCACCAGGGGCTCCCGATTGTGCAATTCTTTTTTCTTATTTTCAGGACTCCTTTATCAAGAAGCCCTGTCTGGCAGAAGAATCGCCGAACATACGATGCAACAGCCAGGGAAGCAGAAAGCTACGTCGAGTGTCCAGGTGGTCTCTATAACGAGCAGTATACTTGTTTTACATATCATCCCGCAGCTCACTCCTGGAGGGGGACATGTCAAATAGTCCCATCCCTTGCTTATCGCACTATTTGTATCGTTCTACTTTTACCGCAGCTTTTTTAATAAACAATGCACAACTTTTGCCTATTGTTGCATTCCTTTTTCTTATCTATATATGTTCACTTATGACATGTTGCATCTGTACGCTTTGGTATGGCCGAATACACCAGGGGCTTAAGTACCCCAAAATATGGTGTGATAAGTCCGAACACTTTCACAAGTGCAGCACCCCGAACTTATAGCATTATATGCATCGGCTCGGAATCATGTCTTGGGTCAATAGTTGGGTTTGCCCAGCTCCCATGTTTGGTACCTTACGTTCCGTTATATCGGCTAAGGTAGCGCTGGGAGAACCACTGCGATTGTGCCCCGGTTGAGCTGGGTTAAGCACCTCAGTGGAGAAAGCTAAAACTGACCGTCATGATAGGGCGAGAGCCGGTCGCTGTTCGACAGGTTTTCGAGTCCCTAAAGACTTATGCTGCTTAGAGTGAGGAGTCGGCTTTGTCCGGCCTAGGCGTGGATAGCGCCACGAACTCGGTCTTCCGAATACTAGGGACTTCACCAAAATTTAAAATTATAGAATTCTATGGCTAAGTGAGAGTGTTCAAGCATTATAGTCCAGTTGCCTCGTTCGTTGCGTTGAGCGCCTCCCTCGAAGGACCCAAGAATGGGAAAAAGAGCGCTCAAGTTTATCCCAAACACCCCAGCACTCGTGGCATGGGGGCAGAAGCCGACGACTCGCCATCTCTCAAATTTAATAAACGGCCACACAGAAGGTAATATTTAAAATTCACAAGCGTTGCTTAGAGCATATGAACAAGTTTTCAAGCATACAGGATAACAAATGCGAGTTTACTCAAAAATTACATCTTTGGAGCATTCACCCGCTATAAGGCGGGCACCCTTCAGGACGCCCGCATAATACATTTCGGGCTTGCGATACTCCCTGCCCGGCGGTGGAGCATCCGTCACAAGCTTCTCAGCGTCCATCTTGCCCCAGTGCACTTTAGCACGGGCAAGGGCTCTACGGGCACCTTCGATACAGACGGAGCGCTTGATGACTTCAATCCATGGACAGGCGTCCACCAGCCGCCTCACCAGCCCGAAATAGCTCCCAGGCATGGCTTCCTTAGGCCACAGCCGAACTATGAGGCCCTTCATGGCTTGTTCGGCCACCTTATGGAGCTCGACCAGCTGCTTCAGCTGGTCGCTCAAGGGCACCGGGTGTCCGGCCTCAGCATACTGAGACCAGAACACCTTCTCCGACGAGCTCTCCTCCTCGGCCCGGTAGAATGCGGCAGCATCGGACACACTGCAGGGCAGATCTGCGAATGCTCCTGGAGAGCTCCGGATTCGGGTAAGTAACAAGTAATTCACTTTCACGTGCTTGCTTTGTGTGAAGAATGCCTTACCCGCCGCTATCTTCTTCATTGCCTCAATTTCCTGGAGGGCTTTCTGGGCTTCGACCTTAGCAGCTTTGGCGCTCTCAAGAGCCGAGACGAGCTCGGACTCTCGAGTCTTTGAGTCACGCTCCAAACTCTCGTGTTTTTCCACGAGAGCCTGGAGCTCTTGCCGCACCTCTGCCACCCGCGCCTCCTGCTTCTCTCGCTCGGTGCGCTCCGCGGCCGCGTTGCTTTCGGCCTTGGACACCGCCTCCTTCAGGGTCGCCACCTCGTTCGTGGCCCCTGCAATTCTCACGTTATTCTTGTCATTTTTTGCAACCACATCTTTTATATATTTCCGTAAGGTATTACTTACCTTCTTTGTCCTCGAGCTGCTTTTTGGAAAGGCCGAGCTCGGCCTCGGACCACTTGAGGCTCTGCTTCAATGCATTGACCTCCGCAGTCAGTGCGGCAGAGGTCAGCAGCGCAGCCTGCATTCCCCATATTGACATACTTATGTTAGACTCCTGCATATATCTTTTTAGATCCTCAGTTTGGCTTTTCTTTCCAAACACCAAACTGAGCATCAGGGGCTACTATCTATGCGGTAATATTTTTACATATCTTAAATACATACCTCAAAGCCTGTTAGAAGGCTGGCACAGGCTTCAGTCAGCCCGCTCTTGGCGGACTGAACTTTCTGGATCACCACACTCATAACAGTGTTGTGCTCCTCATTGATGGAGGCGCCGTTAAGCGCCTCCAGCAAATTATCCGGTGCCTCCGGTTGGACGGAGGTCACCGGTGTCGCAGTCTCGCCCTTCTTACGAAGGGGCCGCCTGCCGGACTCCGGAACCACTAAAGGTTCCGGTGCGGAGTCCGGCCCAGGGCCGGACTTAGAGCCCTTTGGGGTTTGATCCCCCTTGTGCCCAGAGTCCGGGAGGTTGCCTTGCGGTGCCTCCGGGACCCCCTCCTCCTAGCCGGGCCCCTTTTGGGACCCCACCTCGGCGTCATCCGCAGCGCGAGGAGAGGAGGCGGCCGGAAGTGAAGTGCTATTCACGTCCGACGAAGCCAGGGAGCCGCTCGTTGAAGTGTCGAGCCCGTCCTTGGGCGGGCTGCAGGGTTATATTCGGCGTTAGGAGATTCTGTGCGACAAATGAAACGCCATGAGTTATTCTGGTATCTGGACACTTACGATTTTGCCAGGGGCTTAGCCCTCGGTGGCCACTCCTCTTCGCCGTCGTCGGCGTTGGTGGAGTAGTCCGGAGGAATGTTCCTTCCCTTGTTGGACCCTCCGGCCTCCCCAGTTGGGGCGGCCTTCCTTTTCTTCTCTTCCCCCGCTGGGGGAGAGGCCTCTTTTTCCTCCTCCTCGTCTTCACGGGAGGAGTCCGCCTTGGAGTCATCGGACGATGAGTCCGATAATACCTGGCGCCGGGAACTCTTTCGGGTTCCCGTGGCCTTCTTCTTGGCCTTCTACTCCGGCACCATGTGAGGTGCCGGAACCAGCAGCCCCATCAATCGGGAATCCGCTGGGTCTTCTGGCAAGGGAGCCGGACAATCAACCTGCCCGGACGTCTTTTGCCAGGCCTGTCAAAGGTAGGGGAGTTTAGATCCCGCATAGAGTCAAACTATGGAAAACAAGTGTTCTGTAAAGGGTAAAATAGCTTACCTCGCCGGCTTGACGCTGCGAGCTGAATCCGCGATCTTCGGTAGCGGATGCGGGAGCCTCGGCGCCCTTGAACAGCACCTTCCAGGCATCTTCGTACGTAGTGTCGAAGAGCCTGCTCAAGGTTTGGTGTTGTGCCGGATCAAACTCCCACAAGCTGAAGGCCCGTTGTTGACTATGTTGACGAGCTTGAGCTTCTTGTTCACCAAGGTTTTGACGCAAGATTGGAGTCCGGTTAGCTCTTCCGAATTACCCCATGTTAGGCACGTCTCTTTCCAAGAGGTGAGCCGTGTAGGGAAGCCAGATCGGAATTCGGGGGCCGCTACCCATTTAGGGTCACGCGGCTCGGTGATGTAGAACCACCCCGATTGCCACCCCTTTATGGTCTCCACGAAGGAGCCCTCGAGTCATAAGACGTTGGGCATCCTGCCCACCGTGGCACTTCCGCACTCTGCCTGGCGGCCGCCCACTACCTTCGGCTTGACATTGAAGGTCTTCAGCCATAAGCCGAAGTGGGGCTGGATGCAGAGGAAGGCCTCGCACACGACGATGAACGCCGAGATGTTGAGGATGAAGTTCGGGGCCAGATCGTGGAAATCCAGGCCGTAGTAGAACATGAGCCCCCGGACAAATGGGTGAAGTGGAAAACCTAGTCCGCGGAGGAAGTGGGTGAGGAACACCACCCTCTCATGGGGCCTGGGGGTGGGGATAAGCTGCCCCTTGTCGGGGAGCCGATGCGCGATGTCGCTGGACAAGTATCCGGCCTTCCGCAGCTTTTTGATGTGCCCCTCCATGACGGAGGAGACCATCCACTTGCCTCCCCCTCCGGACATGGCTGGGGAAGGTTGAGGCGAGATGTGCGGACTTGGGCGCTGGAGCTCGAGTGCACGGAAATGGATGAGCGAAGGAGGAAGAAGGCATGTGTGAAAAGGTGGATCCGTATCCCCTTATATGGACGGACGAAGCTATGCGTCCCCACCAGCCTGGTAAAACTCGCTTATCTCCCAAGCGCCGTAATCAATGGCGCGGTTGGGTTACCCACGCCCATATTGATGAGAATCCCGGAATAAGGGGACGCGATCTCTGCTTTGACAAGACATGCCAAGGAAACCGCCTCGCTAAACGCGCTGAGGAGGGACAGTAAAAACGATTCGAATAAAGGCTTGGTCGTGGTGTGATGTCACGCCACGGAATACGTCAGCAGATTGAATTTGTGTAAATATTATTCTCTCTACGATGGTATGTGGAACTTATTTTGCAGAGCCGGACACTATCCTTGTGTTCAAAATCTTCTATGAAGTATTCGGAGGAGGAACCCGCCTTGCAATGCCGAAGACAATATGCGCGTCGGACTCGTCGTCATTGAAGCCTCGTTTAGGGGCTACTGAGGGAGTCCTGGATTAGGGGGTGTCTGGATGGCCGGACTATAGCCTTTGGCCGGACTCCTGGACTATGAAGATACAAGATTGAAGACTTCGTCCCGTGTCCGGATGGGACTTTCCTTGGCGTGGAAGGCAAGCTTGGCGATACAGATATGTAGATCTCCTACCATTGTAACCGACTCTGTGTAACCCTAACCCTCTTCGGTGCCTATATAAACTGGAGGGTTTTAGTCTGTAGGACGAACAACAATCATACCATAGGCTAGCTTCTAGGGTTTAGCCTCTCTGATCTCGTGGTAGATCTACTCTTGTACTACCCATATCATCAATATCAATCAAGCAGGAGTAGGGTTTTACCTTCATCGAGAGGGCCTGAACCTGGGTAAAAACATCGTGTCCCTTGTCTCCTGTTACCATCCACATAGACACACAGTTCGGAACCCCCTACCCAAGATCCACCAGTTTTGACACCGACAGTGGTGCTCCTGGATGTTTTCAGGGTACGTAGATATATATAGGCAAAGGAGGTCGGTTAGGGGAGCCATGAGGGGCCCACAAGGGTGGGGGGCGCGCCCACCCCCCTAGGGCGCGCCCTCCTACCTCGTGGCTGCCTCGGCTGCTTCTTGACGTCCACTCCAAGTCTCCTGGATTGCGTTTGTTCCAAAAAGATCTCTCCCGAAGGTTTCATTCCGTTTGATATTCCTTTTCTTCCAAACACTGAAATAGGCAAAAAAAATAGCAATTTGGGCTGGGCCTCCGGTTAATAGGTTAGTCCCAAAAATGATATAAAAGTGTATAGTAAAGCCCATAAACATCCAAAACGGGTAATATAATAGCATGGAACAATCAAAAATTATAGATACATTGGAGACGTATCAGCAAGCAACTTGGATGCACACCCACTTAGTTTTACTTTTTGAGCTTTCATAAACTTATAGCTCTAGTGCATCCGTTGCTTGGCAATCCCTACTCACTAGCATTGATATCTATTGATGGGAATCTCCATAGCCCGTTGATACGCCTAGTTGATGTGAGACTATCTCCCTCTTTTTTGTCTTCTCCACAACCACCGTTCTATTCTACCTATAGTGCTATATCCATGGCTCACGCTCATGTATTGCGTGAAAGTTGAAAAGGTTTGAGAATACTAAAGTATGAAACCATTGCTTGGCTCAAACCAGGGTTGTGCATGATTTGAATATTTTGTGTGATGAAGATGGAGCATGGCCAGACTATAAGATTTGGTAGGGATAAGCTTTCTTTGGCCATGTTATTTTGAGAAGACATAATTACCTTGTTAGTGTGCTTGAAGTATTATTGTTTTATATCAATATTAAACTTTTGTTTTGAATCTTTCGGATCTGAACATTCATGCCACAATAAAGAGAATTACATGGATAAATATGTTAGGTACTATTCCACATCAAAAATTCTGTTTTTATCATTTACCGACTCGAGGACGAGCATGAATTAAGCTTGGGGATGCTTGATACGACTCCAACGTATCTATAATTTTTGATTGTTCCATGCTATTATATTATCTGTTTTAGATGTTTTATATGCATTAATATGCTATTTTATATTATTTTTGGGACTAACCTATTAACCTAGAGCCCAGTGCCAGTATCTGTTTTTTTGCCTGTTTTAGAGTTTCGCAGAAAAGGAATACCAAACGGAGTCCAAACAGAATAAAACTTTTGTGATGATCTTTCTTGGACCAGAAGCAAACCAGGAGACTTGGAGATGAAGTCGGAGGAGCCTCTAGGTGGCCACAAGGGTGGAGGGCACGCCCCCTGTCTTGTGGGCCCCTCATGGGTCTCCTGACCTAATTCTTTCGCCCATATATACTCTTATACCCAAAAACCATCAGGGGGAGCCACGAAAACACTTTTCCACCGCCGCAACCTTTTGTACCCATGAGATCCCATCTAGGGACCTTTTCCAGCATCCTGTCAGAGGGGGATTCGATCATGGAGGGCTTCTACATCAACACCATTGCCCTTCTGATGAAGTGTGACTAGTTTACCACAGACCTACAGGTCCATAGCTAGTAGCTAGATGGCTTCTTTCTCTCTCTTTGATTCTCAATACCATGTTCTCCTCGATTTTCTTGGAGATCTATTTGATGTAATAATCCTTTGCAGTGTGTTTGTCGAGCTCCGGTGAATTGTGGATTTATGATAAGATTATCTATGAATATTATTTGAATCTTCTTTGAATTCTTATATGCATGATTTGATATCTTTGCAAGTCTCTTCGAATTATCAGTTTAGTTTGGCCTACTAGATTGGTTTTTCTTGCAATGGGAGAAGTGCTTAGCTATGGGTTCAATCTTGCGGTGTCCTTTCCCAGTGACAGTAGGGGCAGCAAGGCACGTATTGTATTGTTGCCATCGAGGATAAAAAGATGAGTTTTTCATCATATTGCTTGAGTTAATTCCTCTACATCATGTCATCTTACTTAATGCGTTACTCCGTTCTTTATGAACTTAATACTCTAGATGCATGCTGGATAGCGGTCGATGTGTGGAGCAATAGTAGTATATGCAGAATTATTTCGGTCTACTTGACACGGATGTGATGTCTATGTTCATGATCATTGCCTTAGATATCGTCATAATTATGCACTCTTCTATCAATTGCTCGGTAGTAGTTTGTTCACCCGCCGTATTATTTGCTATCTTGAGAGAAGCCACTAGTGAAACCAATGGCCCCCGGGTCTCTTTTCCATCATATAAGTTCTCTTTTCCATCATATAAGTTTCATATCGACTATTTGCAATCTTTTACTTTCCGATCTCTAAACCAAAAATACAAAAAATATTTACTTTACCCTTTATTTATCTCTATCAGATCTCACTTTTGCAAGTAACCGGGAAGGGATTGACAGCCCCTTTATCGTGTTGGGTGCAAGTTTGTTTGATTGTTTGTGCAGGTATTTGGTGACATGTGCGTTTTCTCCTACTGGATTGATACCTTGGTTCTCAAACTGAGGGAAATACTTACTCTACTTTGCTGCATCACCCTTTCCCCTTCAAGAGAAAAACCAACGCCAAGCTCAAGAGGTAGCAGTCATAGGAAAATATGTACGGTTAAAGGGGGTTTAGCTGAAACATATTTCACATTTCCAAAGTGATGCTCAAACTTATACATACACAAGACGCTTCGAGTGAAGCCTTTGGAAATCTCTGGAACAACTAACAAATTTGCTAGCGACACTGACGAAGTTCATCTGGTCGCTGACGAATTTGGTCACACTGATGAGTTATGATTTCGCCAGTGCGATCTGCCTATCGTGAGGAAATTGAGTGCCCCGACAAAATTGAGAGTTCGATTTACAACTGAAAGTGCAACTAATCCCTGGGTGGTTTGGTAATTCTTAACAACATATAGCTCATTGAACTAATACTCTTTCAAGATGATCATTTCAGAAAGTTCAATGACTGGCATGGCATGGACTAGAGATGTGGACCCCTCAAAATGCTAAGGACACATATTGGCAACAAGCTCAAGACTCTACATTTTCATTTTAGTGATCCAAGATTACATTGAGTCCATAGGAAAGCCAATACTATTAAAAGGGGATGAGGTGTTGCTTAATGGCTTACTTGCTCAAAATGCTTAGTGATATGCTCCAAAACCCTTAGCCACTTTCTCATTTCCACATATGTCCTAAACCTAAAGGTCAAACTCAGCCCCACCGATTTGATCTATCCGGCGCCACCGAGTTCATTTGACATAGCCACTGCCACAAACCCTAATCACTTCGGTTTCACTGATAGGGATCTCGGTCTCACCGAGATGGGATTGCAAACTCTGTTTCCCTTCATAATGTTTCGGTCTCACCGAAATGAGCGATCGGTCCCACCGAGTTTGCAATGCAAACTCCCTGTTTCCTTTTTGTAACGTTTCGGTCTCCCCGAAATGAGCGATCGGTCCCACCGAGTTTGCCTGACCAACTCTCTGTTTGCCTATTACTGAAATCGGTCCCACCGAGTTCGTGTGAATGGTCTCACCGAGATCAAGTTATGCCCTAACCCTAGCACATCAGTCCCACCGAGTTGATCATGTCGATCCCACCGAAAAGCCTAACATTCACATTTTGAACTGAATCGGTTTGACCGAGTTTCACTATTCGGTCTCACCGAGTTTGGGAATCTGTGTGTAACGGTTAGATTTTGTGTGGAGGCTCTTCATTCGTGGAGAGAGCCATCAGAACGTGCCTACACTTCCAGCATTCATTTTCTGAGAGAGAACCACCTACTCATGTGTTGAGACCAAGACATTCCATTCCAACCACAAGAATCGTAATCTCTATCCTTCCCCAAGTTGCTTTCCACTCAAATCATCTTTCCACCATAGCCAAATATGTGAGAGAGAGTTGAGTGTTGGGGAGACTATCATTTGAAGCACAAGAGAAAGGAGTTCATCGTCAACACACCATATATTACCTTTTGGAGAGTGGTGTCTCCTAGATTGGTTAGGTGTCACTTGGGAGCCTCCGTCAAGATTGTGGAGTTGAACCAAGGAGTTTGTAAGGGGCAAGGAGATCGCCTACTTCGTGAAGATATACCCAAGTGAGGCAAGTCCTTCGTGGGTGATGGCCATGGTGGGATAGACAAGGTTGCTTCTTCATGGACCCTTTGTGGGTGGAGCCCTCCGTGGACTCGCTGTTGGGGAACGTAGTAATTTCAAAAAAATTCCTACGCACACGCAAGATCATGGTGATGGCATAGCAACGAGAGGGGAGAGTGTTGTCCACGTACCCTCGTAGACCGTAAGCGGAAGCGTTATGACAACGCGGTTGATGTAGTCGTACGTCTTCATGATCCGACCGATCCAAGCACCGAACGTACGGCACCTCCGAGTTCAGCACACGTTCAGCTCGATGACGATCCCCGGGCTCCGATCCAGCAAAGCTTCGGGGATGAGTTCCGTCAGCATGACGGCATGGTGACGATGATGATGCTCTACCGGCGCAGGGCTTCGCCTAAACTCCGCGACGATATAACCGAGGTGGAATATGGTGGAGGGGGGCACCGCACATGGCTAAGGAAAAATCCGTAGATCAACTTGTGTGTCCTAGGGTGCCCCCCCCCCCCCCCGCCCCTGTATATAAAGGAGCAAGGGGGGAGGCCGGTCGGCCCTAGAGGGCGCGCCAGGAGGAGGAGTCCTCCTCCTAGTAGGAGTAGGACTCCCCCTTTCCTACTCCTACTAGGAGGGGGAAAGGAAGGGGGAGAGGGAGAAGGAAAGGGGGGGCGCCGCCCCCCTCCTAGTCCAATTTGGACCAGAGGGGGAGGGGGCGTGCGGCCCATCCTGGCCGCCCCTCTCTCTCTCTACTAAGGCCCATGAGGCCCATTACTTCTCCCGGGGGGTTCCGGTAACCCTCCGGCACTCCGGTTTTCTCTGAAATCACCCGGAACACTACCAGTGTCCGAATATAGCCGTCCAATATATCGATCTTTATGTCTCGACCATTTCAAGACTCCGTGATCACATCCGGGACTCCGAACAAACTTCGGTACATCAAAACTTGTAAACTCATAATAAAACTGTCATCATAACGTTAAGCGTGCGGACCCTACGGGTTCGAGAACTATGTAGACAGGACCTAGAACTATTCTCGGTTAATAACCAATAGCATAACCTAGATGCCCATATTGGTTCCTACATATTCTACGAAGATCTTTATCGGTCAAACCGCATAACAACATACAGTGTTCCCTTTGTCATCGGTATGTTACTTGCCCGAGATTCAATCGTCGGTATCCAATACCTAGTTCAATCTCGTTACCGGCAAGTCTCTTTACTCGTTACGTAATGCATCATCCCGTAACCAACTCATTGGTCACATTGCTTGCAAGGCTTATAGTGATGTGCATTACCGAGAGGGCCCAGAGATACCTCTCCGACAATCGGAGTGACAAAACCTAATCTCGAAATACGCCAACTCAACATGTACCTTTGGAGACACCTGTAGTACTCCTTTATAATCACCCGTTACGTTGTGACATTTGGTAGTACCCAAAGTGTTCCTCCGGTAAACGGGAGTTGCATAATCTCATAGTTACAGGAACATGTATAAGTCATGAAGAAAGCAATAGCAATATACTAAACGATCAAGTGCTAGGCTAACGGAATGGGTCATGTCAATCACATCATTCTCCTAATGATGTGATCCCATTAATCAAATGACAACACATGTCTATGGTTAGGAAACATAACCATCTTTGATTAATGAGCTATACTAGTGACTATATGTTTGTCTATGTATTCACACATGTATCATGTTTCCGGTTAATACAATTCTAGCATGAATAATAAACATTTATCATGATATGAGGAAATAAATAATAACTTTATTATTGCCTCTAGGGCATATTTCCTTCAGTCTCCCACTTGCACTAGAGTCAATAATCTAGATTACATAGTAATGATTCTAACACCCATGGAGTCTTGGTGCTGATCATGTTTTGCTCGTGAGAGAGGCTTAGTCAATGGGTCTGCAACATTCAGATCCGTATGTATCTTGCAAATTTCTATGTCTCCCACTTGGACTTGGTCCCGGATGGAATTGAAGCTTCTCTTGATGTGCTTGGTCCTCTTGTGAAATCTGGATTCCTTTGCCAAGGCAATTGCACCAGTATTGTTACAGAAGATCTTCATTGGTCCCGATGCACTAGGTATGACACCTAGATCGGAAATGAACTCCTTCATCCAGACTCCTTCATTTGCTTCTTCCGAAGCAGCTATGTACTCTGCTTCACATGTAGATCCTGCCACGACGCTTTGTTTAGAACTGCACCAACTTACAGCTCCACCGTTTAATAAAAATACGTATCCGGTTTGCGATTTAGAATCGTCCGGATCAGTGTCAAAGCTTGCATCAACGTAACCATTTACGACTAGCTCTTTGTCACCTCCATATACGAGAAACATATCCTTAGTCCTTTTCAGGTATTTCAGGATGTTCTTGACCGCTGTCAAGTGATCCACTCCTGGATTACTTTGGTACCTTCCTGCCAAGCTTATTGCTAAGCATACGTCAGGTTTGGTACACAACATTGCATACATGATAGATCCTATGGCTGAAGCATAGGGAACATCTTTCATTTTCTCTCTATCTTCTGCTGTGATCGGGCATTGAGTTTGACTCAACTTCACACCTTGAAGCACGGGCAAGAACCCTTTCTTTGCCTGATCCATTTTGAAATTTTTCAAAATTTTATCAAGGTATGTGCTTTGTGAAAGTCCTATTAAGCGTCTTGATCTATCTCTATAAATCTTGATGCCCAATATGTAAGCAGCTTCACCGAGGTCTTTCATTGAAAAACTTTTATTCAAGTATCCCTTTATGCTATCCAGAAATTCTATATCATTTCCAATTAATAATATGTCATCTACATATAATATCAGAAATGCTACAGAGCTCCCACTCACTTTCTTGTAAATACAGGCTTCTCCAAAAGTCTGTATAAAACCATATGCTTTGATCACACTATCAAAGCGTTTATTCCAACTCCGAGATGCTTGCACCAGTCCATAAATGGATCGCTGGAGCTTGCACACTTTGTTAGCACTTTTTGGATCAACAAAACCTTCTGGCTGCATCATATACAACTCTTCTTCCAGAAATCCATTCAAGAATGCAGTTTTGACATCCATTTGCCAAATTTCATAATCATGAAATGCAGCAATTGCTAACATGATTCGGACAGACTTAAGCATCGCTACGAGTGAGAAAGTCTCATCGTAGTCAACCCCTTGAACTTGTCGAAAACCTTTCGCAACAAGTCAAGCTTTATAGACAGTTACATTACCATCACCGTCAGTCTTCTTCTTAAAGATCCATTTATTCTCAATGGCTTGCCGATCATCGGGCAAGTCAACCAAAGTCCATACATTGTTCTCATACATGGATCCCATCTCAGATTTCATGGCCTCTAGCCATTTTGCGGAATCTGGGCTCATCATCGCTTCCTCATAGTTCGTAGGTTCATCATGGTCAAGTAACATGACTTCCAGAATAGGATTGCCGTACCACTCTGGTGCGGATCTTACTCTGGTAGACCTACGAGGTTCAGTAGAAACTTGATCTGAAGTTTCATGATCAATATCATTAGCTTCCTCACTAATTGGTGTAGTTGTCACAGGAACCGGTTCTTGTGATGAACTACTTTCCAATAAGGGAGCAGATACAGTTATCTCATCAAGTTCTACTTTCCACCCACTCACTTCTTTCGAGAGAAACTCCTTCTCTAGAAAGGATCCGATTTTAGCAACAAAAATCTTGCCCTCAGATCTGTGATAGAAGGTGTACCCAATAGTCTCTTTTGGGTATCCTATGAAGACACATTTCTCCGATTTAGGTTCGAGCTTATCTGGTTGAAGTTTCTTCACATAAGCATCGCAGCCCCAAACTTTAAGAAACGACAACTTTGGTTTCTTGCCAAACCACAGTTCATAAGGCGTTGTCTTAACGGATTTTGATGGTGCCCTATTCAATGTGAATGCGGCCGTCTCTAAAGCATAACCCCAGAACGATAGCGGTAAATCAGTAAGAGACATCATAGATCACACCATATCTAGTAAAGTACGATTACGACGTTCGGACACACCATTTTGTTGTGGTGTTCCAGGTGGCGTGAGTTGTGAAACTATTCCGCATTGTTTCAGATGTAAACCAAACTCGTAACTCAAATATTCTCCTCCACGATCAGGTCGTAGAAACTTTATTTTCTTGTTACGATGATTTTCTACTTCACTCTAAAATTCTTTGAACTTTTCAAATGTTTCAGACTTGTGTTTCATTAAGTAGATATACCCATATCTACTCAAATCATCTGTGAAGGTGAGAAAATAACGATATCCGCCGCGAGCCTCAACACTCATTGGACCACAAACATCAGTATGTATGATTTCCAACAAATCAGTTGCTCGCTCCATAGTTCCGGAGAACGGCATTTTAGTCATCTTGCCCATGAGACACGGTTCGCAAGTACCAAGTGATTCATAATCAAGTGATTCCAAAAGCCCATCAGTATGGAGTTTCTTCATGCGCTTTACACTGATATGACCTAAACGGCAGTGCCACAAATAAGTTGCACTATCATTATCAACTCTACATCTTTTGGTTTCAACACTATGAATATGTGTATCACTACTATCGAGATTCAATAAAAATAGACCACTCTTCAAGGGTGCGTGACCATAAAAGATATTACTCATATAAATAGAACAACCATTATTCTCTGATTTAAATGAATAACCGTCTCACATCAAACAAGATCCAGATATAATGTTCATGCTCAACGCTGGCACCAAATAACAATTATTTAGGTCTAAAACTAATCCCGATGGTAGATGTAGAGGTAGCGTGCCGACCGCGATCACATCGACTTTGGAACCATTTCCCACGCGCATCGTCACCTCGTCCTTAGCCAATCTTCGCTTAATCCGTAGTCCCTGTTTCGAGTTGCAAATATTAGCAATAGAACTAGTATCAAATACCCAGGCACTACTGCGAGCATTAGTAAGGTACACATCAATAACATGTATATCACATATACCTTTGTTCACTTTGCCATCCTTCTTATCCGCCAAATACTTGGGGCAGTTCCGCTTCCAGTGTCCAGTCTGCTTGCAGTAGAAGCACTCAGTCTCAGGTTTAGGTCCAGACTTGGGTTTGTTCTCTTGAGCAGCAACTTGTTTGCTGTTCTTTTTGAAGTTCCCCTTCTTCTTCCCTTTGCCCTTTTTCTTGAAACTGGTGGTCTTGTTAACCATCAACACTTAATGCTCCTTCTTGATTTCTACCTCCGCAGCTTTTAGCATTGCGAAGAGCTCGGGAATAGTCTTGTCCATCCCTTGCATATTATAGTTCATCACGAAGCTCTTGTAGCTTGGTGGTAGTGATTGAAGAATTCTGTCAATGACACTATCATCAGGAAGATTAACTCCCAGTTGAATCAAGTGATTATTATACCCAGACATTTTGAGTATGTGTTCACTGACAGAACTATTCTCCTCCATCTTGCAGCTATATAACTTATTGGAGACTTCATATCTCTCAATCCGGGCATTTGCTTGAAATATTAACTTCAACTCCTGGAACATCTCATATGCTCCATGACGTTCAAAACATCGTTGAAGACCCGGTTCTAAGCCGTAAAGCATGGCACACTGAACTATCGAGTAGTCATCAGCTTTGCTCTGCAAGACATTCTTAACGTCGTCAGTTGCATCAGCAGCAGGCCTGGCACCCAGCGATGCTTCCAAGACGTAATTCTTCTGTGCAGCAATGAGGATAATCCTCAGGTTACGGACCCAGTCCATGTAATTGCTACCATCATCTTTCAAATTTGCTTTCTCAAGGAACGCATTAAAATTCAATGGAACAACAGCACGAGCCATCTATCTACAACAAACATAGACAAGCAAAATACTATCAGGTACTAAGTTCATGATAAATTTAAGTTCAATTAATCATATTACTTAAGAACTCCCACTTAGACAGACATCTCTCTAGTCATCTAAGTGATTACGTGATCCAAATCAACTAAACCATGTCCGATCATCACGTGAGATGGAGTAGTTTCAATGGTGAACATCACTATGTTGATCATATCTACTATATGATTCACGTTCGACCTTTCGGTCTCCATGTTCCGAGGCCATATCTGTATATGCTAGGCTCGTCAAGTATGACCTGAGTATTCCGCGTGTGCAACTGTTTTGCACCCGTTGTATTTGAACGTAGAGCCTATCACACCCGATCATCACGTGGTGTCTCAGCACGAAGAACTTTCGCAATGGTGCATACTCAGGGAGAACACTTCTTGATTATTAGTGAGAGATCATCTTAAAATGCTACCGTCAATCAAAGCAAGATAAGATGCATAAAGGATAAACATCACATGCAATCAATATAAGTGATATGATATGGCCATCATCATCTTGTGCTTGTGATCTCCATCTTCGAAGCACCGTCATGATCACCATCGTCACCGGTGCGACACCTTGATCTCCATCATAGCATCGTTGTCGTTACGCCATCTATTGCTTCTACGACTATCGCTACCGCTTAGTGATAAAGTAAAGCAATTACAGGGCGTTTGCATTTCATACAATAAAGCGACAACCATATGGCTCCTGCCAGTTGCCGATAACTTCGGTTACAAAACATGATCATCTCATACAATAAAATATAGCATCACGTCTTGACCATATCACATCACAACATGCCCTGCAAAAACAAGTTAGACGTCCTCTACTTTGTTGTTGCATATTTTACGTGGCTGCTACGGGCTTAGCAAGAACCGTTCTTACCTACGCATCAAAACCACAACGATAGTTCGTCAAGTTAGTGTTGTTTTAACCTTTGCAAGGACCGGGCGTAGCCACACTCGATTCAGCTAAAGTGAGAGAGACAGACACCCGCCAGCCACCTTTAAGCACGAGTGCTCGTAACGGTGAAACCAGTCTCGCGTAAGCGCACGCGTAATGTTGGTCCGGGCCGCTTCATCTCACAATACCGCCGAACCAAAGTATGACATGCTGGTAAGCAGTATGACTTGTATCGCCCACAACTCACTTGTGTTCTACTCGTGCATATGACATCTATGCATAAAACCTGGCTCGGATGCCACTGTTGGGGAACGTAGTAATTTCAAAAAAAATTCTACGCACACGCAAGATCATGGTGATAGCATAGCAACGAGAGGGGAGAGTGTTGTCCACGTACCCTCGTAGACCATAAGCGAAAGCGTTATGACAACGCGGTTGATGTAGTCGTACGTCTTCACGATCTGACCGATCCAAGCACCGAACGTACGGCACCTCCGAGTTTAGCACACGTTCAGCTCAATGACGATCCCCGGGCTCCGATCCAGCAAAGCTTCGGGGATGAGTTCCGTCATCACGACGGCGTGGTGACGATGATGATGCTCTACCAGCGCAGGGCTTCGCCTAAACTCCGCGACGATATAACCGAGGTGGATATGGTGGAGGGGGGCACCGCACACGGCTAAGGAACGATCCGTTGATCAACTTGTGTGTCCTAGGGTGCCCCCCGCCCCCGTATATAAAGGAGCAAGGGGGAGGCCGGCCGGCCCTAGAGGGTGCGCCAGGAGGAGGGGTCCTCCTCCTAGTAGGAGTAGGACTCCCCCTTTCCTACTCCTACTAGGAGGGGGAAAGGAAGGGGGAGAGGGAGAAGGAAAGGGGGGCGCCGCCCCCCCTCCTAGTCCAATTCGGACCAGAGGGGGAGGGGGCGCGCGGCCCATCCTGGCCGCCCCTCTCTCTCTCCACTAAGGCCCATGAGGCCCATTACTTCTCCCGGGGGGGTTCCGGTAACCCTCCGGCACTCCGATTTTCTCTGAAATCACCCGGAACACTTCCGGTGTCCGAATATAACCGTCCAATATATCGATCTTTATGTCTCAACCATTTCGAGACTCCTCGTCATGTCCGTGATCACATCCGGGACTCCAAACAAACTTCAGTACATCAAAACTTATAAACTCATAATAAAACTATCATTGTAACATTAAGCGTGCGGACCCTACGGGTTCGAGAACTATGTAGACATGACCTAGAACTATTCTCGGTCAATAACCAATAGCGGAACCTGGAGCCCATATTGGTTCCTACATATTCTACGAAGATCTTTATCGGTCAAACCGCATAACAACATACGTTGTTCCCTTTGTCATCGGTATGTTACTTGCCCGAGATTCGATCGTCGGTATCCAATACCTAGTTCAATCTCGTTACCGGCAAGTCTCTTTACTCGTTACGTAATGCATCATCCCGTAACCAACTCATTGGTCACATTGCTTGCAAGGCTTATAGTGATGTGCATTACCGAGAGGGCCCAGAGATACCTCTCCGACAATCGGAGTGACAAAACCTAATCTCGAAATACGCCAACTCAACATGTACCTTCGGAGACACCTGTAGTACTCCTTTATTATCACCCAGTTACGTTGTGACGTTTGGTAGTACCCAAAGTGTTCCTCCGGTAAACGGGAGTTGCATAATCTCATAGTTACAGGAACATGTATAAGTCATGAAGAAAGCAATAGCAATATACTAAACGATCAAGTGCTAGGCTAACGGAATGGGTCATGTCAATCACATCATTCTCCTAATGATGTGATCCCATTAATCAAATGACAACACATGTCTATGGTTAGGAAACATAACCATCTTTGATTAATGAGCTATACTAGTGACTATATGTTTGTCTATGTATTCACACATGTATCATGTTTCCGGTTAATACAATTCTAGCATGAATAATAAACATTTATCATGATATGAGGAAATAAATAATAACTTTATTATTGCCTCTAAGGCATATTTCCTTCACTCGCACAGCCGTTACCCTTCGTGGGTTGAAGACTCCATCAACGTGGATGTACAATAGCACCACCTATCGGAACCACGTGTCAACATTATGTTTGCTCCCTCCAAACTCCTCTCATTTGCATTCATATGAAATGATTTACATTCCGCTGCTATACTCTTAGAATTGCATGTGTGGATTGTTTGCTTGGCTAGTGCTAAGTTGATAAAATCTGCCAAGAATTAAAATTGGGAAAAGGCTAGGTTTTTATTTGGTCAAGTAGTCTAATCACCCCCCCTCTAGACATACTTTTGATCCTACAAGTGGTATCAGAGCTTTGGTCTCCATTTGCCTTGATTTCCATAGCTTTGGTGATCATAGCCTTGGTTTCACAACCTAGGAGAGTATGGCGTCTAGCGAGGGAAATTACCACCGTAGAGGACCTTACTTTGATGGTACTAATTTTGATAGTTGGAAACATAAGATGAAAATGCATATTCTTGGACATAACCCCGCCGTTTGGGCTATTGTATGTATTGGTTTGCAAGGTGAATTCTTCGATGGGATAGAACCAAATCGTGAAGCTACTGCGGAAGAATTGAAGATGTTGCAATACAATGCTCAAGCTTGCAATATCCTCTTCAACAGATTGTGCCCCGAAGAATTCAACAAAATCAGCCGTCTTGAGAATGCAAAGGAAATTTGGGATACTTTGATTGATATGCACAAAGGTACCGACTCCATCAAGGAATCCAAGTTGGATGTGCTTCAAAGTCAACTTGACAAGTTCAAAATGAAGGATGGTGAAGGTGTCGCTGAAATGTACTCTAGGCTTGCTCTCATCACAAATGAGATTGCTGGCTTAGGAAGTGAAGAGATGACCGACAAATTCATCATCAAGAAGATCCTAAAAGCCTTGGACAGAAAATATGATACCATGTGCACTTTGATCCAAATGATGCCAAATTACAAAGATCTCAAGCCAACCGAAGTCATTGGAAGAATTGTTGCTCATGAGATGTCACTCGAGGATAAAGAAGAGTTTCACAACAGGTCTAGTGGTGCTTACAAAGCCTCATGTGATGCGCCTACATCATCAAGTGAGAAACAAGGCTTCAATGAAGAATTGAGCTTAATGGTGAAGAACTTTAACAAATTCTACAAGAGTAGAAGCAAGGAAAGGAGTTCCAAGTCAAGGTCCAACAATGACAAAAGATCTTCTAGTCGTGAGCGAAATTGCTACAATTGTGGAAGACCCGGACACTACTCCAATGAGTGTACGGCTCCATACAGAAGAAGAGAAGACTCACCTAAAAGGAGAAGCAAAAGGGAAGAATCACCTCCAAGAGAGAGAAGGAGTAGAGATGATCGCTATGAACGAAGAACCTCTCGAAGAAGCAAGTATTCGGAAAGGAAGGACAAGCCATCAAGGAGCTACACAAAACGAAGACATCAAGCTCATGTTGGTGAATGGGTATCCGGTTCCGACTCCGACCACCACTCTGAGAGAAGTTATCACTCCGACTCCGAATATACTCAAGATGAAGGTGCTGACGGTCTAGCACTTGTGTCAACCAACTACTATGACATATTTGAGTCACCAAATGAAGGAATTGGAAGATGCTTCATGGCTAAAGGCCCCAAGGTATACCACCCCGAGTATGTTGATTTCAATAGTGATGAAGATGATTTGCTAGGTGATGATGATTTACTTGTTGACAACTCTAGTGATGAATACTATGATGAAAATGCTATTAATCATGCTAATCAAAATGAAACGAGTGACAATGATAAGAAGGAGATTGAACGTCTAACTAAAGAACTAAACACTCTTAAGTTAGCTCATGAAACTACTTTGGAAGATCATCGAGAACTTTTAAAAACTCATGACAAGCTATGCTTCGAGAAGCTCAATCTTGAGCAAGAACATGAGTTCTTAAAAGCCATCAATAATGATCTTCGGAAGAAAAGTTCTTCTTACATTGCCAAGCGTTTACTCTTGTCTACTTACATGCCACAAGTAAAATCTAGCAACAAGAGTAAGAAAGATTCTTCTTCTAGTAGTAACAATAATCATGCTAAATCCAATATTGTTGCTTCTAGTAGTTCTCTTGATTCCACTAATGATTCTCTTAGCCAAGTTACACTTGAGCAATAAAATAGCTTATTGAAGGGAATTATAGAGAAATGTGTTTACAAGAGCCTTGCCGGAAGTAAACAATTTGAGGAAATTGTACGCAAGCAAGGAAGGCACCGGAAGAATCAAGGTGTTGGTTTTGAACGAAAGTCCAATGCCAATGGAGTTGAGTGGGAAGAAGATCAATACCCCAAGACAAAGTTTGTTCCTCAACAAGAGAAGTACGATCCTACTTCCTTCAAGGCAACACAAGCTCAAGATGATCTTCCACCACAAGACCACAAGCTAAAAGGCAAGGACAAGCTTCAAGAGGAGATTGATGCATTTGAAGATGCTCCAAAGGCCTTGGTCAAGTGGGTTCCCAAGTCTACATCAAGTTCTACTTCATCAAGTATAGCTACAACCCCAAGGATTCCCATCAAGATGATGTGGATCCCAAAGAAGAACTAGAGAGTTCTTGAGCGTGACTCCGCCAACATACTTCACTCATATTCATTTTGGCAAGGACAAGTGCAAACAACTTTCACATCTTGCACTAGTTCAAGGAGTCACAAACCCTCTTGTTGGTAAGACAAGGGACAAGGTAATCTAATGCTTTCATGGACATCATCGTGTGTGTGCTTCACTCTATGTCTATGGATATCCTTGTTTGTTCCTTGTGGGACTAACCCATGTAGGTATTGAAAGTGCAACTCACTCCAATGGATTGCTCCAAATGATCCACATCAACAATGAGCATCCACATCTTCAACACCTACATGAAGTCATCATCGACAAAATCCAAGGTTAGTTCATCCCTCTTAGGGGGGGTATCACATCTAGGGGGAGCTTTACTCTAAGAATTGGGCTAAAGCAACTCTAATGATGTGAACACAATAATGCTTTATGTAAAAGTGGTAACCCCACTTGTGCTTAAACGATGAGTATGACCTATGATCAAATGCTCTCATTTGACTCCTAAGTCAATATACTCATATATAGATGACCTAGTCATCGCCAATTGCTTGATAGATGCTAGAGTGATTATGCATGCTTTGCCACATATTTCATTTGCCATATTATTATGTGAGCATGTTGATTGCATACTTTTCTCATTCGAGGACATCCATTTGTTGCTTTGATTGTTTGGCTCTTTGCCAAATGGATGGACAAGAATGCCTAAGAACTCCCTCTAGCTATCTATGCTTTTCTCGTCTCAAACTCTATTCATGCTACATCAGAAAGTTTGATCAAGACAGATTTGAGCCCACTGGGTGAGGAGCACTCGGAGTCACCGATTCGTCATAGAATTACACTTCCAAAACCTCTCCATGCATTTTGGTGTGACCGATTCACCCTTTTCGGTCATACCGAGTTCACTGAGTTGATCTAGGTTTTCAATCTTGGTGCAACCGATTAGAACCATTCGATCACACCGAGTTGTAGTAACCGCTTGCAATTCTGCATCTCGGTGCCACCGAGTTGTTCCACTCGGTCACACCGACAGGGTCAGGATATATATACCGACGGGTCAAATTTCGGAAATTTCTTCGAAAACTATTCGCCCGCGCATGTCCTGCTCTGCCAACTCGGGTCTCTGGATCGTCCTCTCGTCGCCAGCGACCTCCCGCCACTGGTCTCCGTCGCCGTCAATGGAAATCTTCACCGCTGTTGCCGCCGTAGCAAGCTCATCACCGAGTTAGGGTATGAGTTCGACTCTTTGTGCAATCTTTTACCTCTGATTCTTAGCACAAAAACAATGCCATGGTTCTTACCACGTATGAGATCAATCTGTCTAGAGAAAACTTCCTTTAGATTAGTTTTGATTCAAAAATTTAGGGTTAGGTTTCCGCCGAACTCATCTCGGACCGACCGGGTTGTGGAAATCGGTCTCACCGATCTAGCTTAGGCCATTGCACTTGTAATTTTCGGTCTGACCAAAACATGCAAATCGGTGTGACCGAGTTCGACTCTCAGTGAAACCCTAACAATCTCAGAGTCACCGAATTGTGTCTCGGTCTGACCGATTCCACTAGTTTAGACTCCAAAGTTGCTTCGGTGTCACCGAGTTTAACAAATCGGTAGCTCCGAAATGCTTTCTGTGGAAAAATAAACTAAGTTTTTGACTCATTTGTTTTGCAAAAACTCTGCAATTTGTGATGCTCATCCACTTTATCTCATCTATAACTATTCACAGGGTCAGCTCTCAGTGCAGTGACAGAATGTCTGATCAGAGTGACAACCAGAATAAGTCTAAGGAGCAAGTGAATCTGAGTGAGGGCACTAGTCCCTCTAGGAGCTATGATGAGGGGAGCAAAAGCACTCCCAGCAACCTGCCTAAGGCAACAACAAGGCAGAGGAAGAAGAAAACCTTAGATTTAGAGGATGAGGATTTTGAAGTTGAGGAGGTGACCTCAAAGAATAAGGTTGTCAAGAAAGAATTTGGCACAACTGCTTCTTCAAAGCCAAGTCTGAACAAGAAGGCTCCTGCCAGAAGAGTGACAATGTCAAAAGCCAGAGCATCAACACAAGAAACTATGGAATTTACTCTTGAGACCAGATAAGATGGAGATGGAAAGAAAAGAAAGGAAATGGTCAGGAAAACTACTGCCGGAGTGATTGGAAAGCCATCAATGGTGAGAGATTCTGCAGAAGAGGAGGAGGAAGAGCAAGATGCACCTCCTGCCAAGTCTCAAAAGCTGATGGGGGATGCCATCAAGTCTGGGGCTTCTCCTTCAAAGCCCAAGACTGCCCCCAAAGCTCCAGCTCAAGCTTCCAAGTCTGCACCAAAGAGAAGCACTAGAAACATTCTTGCTGCAGAGAAGAACAAGGCCCCAGTGCCTGAGATTGAAGAAGAAGAAGAGGAAGCCCAAGTGCTCAGAAAATTGAAGCCAAGGATACCAGATCATGATGACAAACATCCAGTAGCTGAGAATATGAAGGAGAGGAAGGATGCAGGTCTCGGATTGTGGAGACAAGCAGATCCCTATGCTGTGAGGAGAAGAACTGTTGTGGACTACATGTTTCACACCAAGGAACAACATAACTTCTATGAGATTGTGCTCCTAGATAAGAAGCCCATTGTGTGTGACATGAAGTGGGTGGACTGGAAATACATTGTTGATGATTAACTCCAATATGAGCAAAGGTGTGTATTTGTTGGACAAAGAGCACCTTCCCTTGAGGCCTGACTTTGAGGACAACACAGTTGTCATGAATGTTGAAGATCCCACATCAGTAGAGGCTCAAGAGAAGAGGCATAAAGCAAAAGCTGAGAAGGCAGCCAAGATGCCAAGTGCTGAAGAGGCTTCACAGGTTTTCCTCAAGTTAAAGCAAGATCAACTTGGATATCTTATTCAAGCCACTTTGAGGATTGAGAAAGGATTGGCCACTGAGGGATTCCTGGACTAGGGGGTGTCCGGACAGCCGGACTATCATCGTCCGCCGGACTCCAAGACTACGAAGATACAAGATTGAAGACTCCGTCCCATGTCTGGATGGGACTTTCCTTGGCGTGGAAGGCAAGCTTGGCGATACGGATATGTAGATCTCCTACCATTGTAACCGACTCTGTGTAACCCTAGCCCTCTCCGGTGTCTATATAAACCGGAGGGTTTTAGTCCGTAGGACACAACATCGATTACAACAATCATACCATAGGCTAGCTTCTAGGGTTTAGCCTCCTTGATCTCGTGGTAGATCCACTCTTGTAATACACATCATCAATATTAATCAAGCAGGACATAGGGTTTTACCTCCATCAAGAGGGCCCGAACCTGGGTAAAACATCGTGTCCCTCGTCTCCTGTTACCATCTGCCTAGACGCACAGTTCGGGACCCCCTACCCGAGATCCGCCGGTTTTGACACCAACATTGGTGCTTTCATTGAGAGTTCCTCTGTGTCGTCACCGATAGGCTCGATGGCTTCTTCAATCAACAACAACGCCGTCCAGGGTGAGACTTTTCTCCCCGGACAGATCTTCGTATTCGGCGGCTTCGCACTACGGGCTAATTCACTTGGCCATCTGGAGCAGATCGAAAGCTACACCCCTGGCCGTCAGGTCAGGTTCGGAAGCCTAAACTTCACGGCCGACATCTGCGGGGACTTGATCTTCGACGGACTCGAGCCACAGCCGAGCGTGCCGCACTGTCACGATGGGCATGATTTAGCTCTACCGCCGGACAGTGCCTTGGTGGCCGCACACAAATCCGCTCCGGCCCTTAGTCCGGAGCCGATCGCCCAGATCGAGGACCGGTGGCTGGACACCGCCTCGGGGGCTGCAACTTCCGCAGCGATGGAGCCGAACACTGGCCTTGTCCCCTATAAAGCTCGTGACTCCGAGGTGCCGGACTCTGAACCTCCTGCGCCCCTGCCAATCGAATCCGATTGGGCGCCGATCATGGAGTTCACCGCTGCGGACATCTTTCAGCACTCGCCCTTTGGCGACATTCTAAATTCGCTAAAGCATCTCTCGCTATCCGGAGAGCCCTGGCCGGATTATGGCCAGGATGGTTGGGATGCGGACGACGAAGAAATTCAAAGCCCACCCACCTCCCACTTTGTAGCCACTGTCGACGATCTAACCGACATGCTAGACTATGACTCCGAAGACATCGACGGTATGGACGACGATGCCGGAGACGAACAAGAACCAGCGCCTACAGGGCACTGGAAGACCACCTCGTCATATGACATATACATGGTGGACACCCCAAAAGATGGGGAAGGAGAAGAAGCAGCGGAGGCAGATTCCTTAAAGAAACAGCCCAAGCGCCGACGTCAGCGGCGCCGCTCTAAATCCCGCCACAGCAAGAATGGAGATTCCGGCACAGGGGATAATAACACCCCAGAGAGTGCCGAAGACAATCCCCTCCTGCAAGATTCAGCGCAGGAGGATGCAGAAGCAAGCCCTCACGAGAGAGCAGCAGACGAAGAGGTCGAGGATGATAACTACATACCTCCCTCCGGAGACGAGGCAAGCCTCAACGACGACGAATTCGTCGTGCCCGAGGATCCCGCCGAACAGGAGCGTTTCAAACGCAGGATAATGGCCACAGCAAATAGCCTAAAGAAAAAGCAGCAGTAGCTTCAAGCTGATCAAGACCTGCTAGCCGACAGATGGACCGAGGTCCTCGCGGCCGAAGAGTATGAACTTGAACGCCCCTCCAAGAGCTACCCAAAACGCAAGTTGCTCCCCCGATTAGAAGAGGAAGCATACATACCTTCATCACCAGCGCACAATACGGCCGACCGACCACCCCGTGGTCGCGACAGAGAGGCATTCAGGCCTTCCACCAAGACCGTACCCCGGCATCGCTCGAAAAGTACGAAGCCACGGGGGAATGCGCCGGACTTGCGGGATATATTGGAGGATAAGGCAAGACAATCCAGATCTATCTATGGATCACGTGGGCACCCCACGACCCACGACGAATACCGTCGAGCCGGATACATAAACTCCGGCCGGGCCGAACGCAGCAGACAACGCTCCCTTGAGCTACGTCGTGATATTGCTCAATACAGAGGCGCCGCACACCCGCTATGCTTCACTGACGAAGTAATGGATCATCAAATCCCTGAAGGGTTTAAACCCGTAAACATTGAATCCTACGATGGCACGACAGACCCCGCGGTTTGGATCGAAGATTATCTCCTTCACATCCATATGGCCCGCGGCGACGATCTCCACGCCATCAAATATCTCCCGCTCAAGCTTAAAGGACCAGCTCGGCATTGGCTTAACAGCCTGCCCGCAGAGTCAATTGGGTGTTGGGAGGACCTGGAAGCCGCATTCCTCGACAACTTCCAGGGCACATACGTGCGACCACCAGACGCCGATGACCTAAGCCACATAATCTAGCAGCCAGACGAATCGGCCAGACAATTCTGGACACGGTTCTTAACAAAGAAAAATCAAATCGTCGAATGTCCGGATGCAGAGGCCCTCGCAGCCTTCAAACATAACATCCGCGACAAATGGCTAGCCCGGCACCTAGGACAGGAAAAGCCGAAATCCATGGCAGCCCTCACATCATTAATGACCCGCTTCTGTGCGGGAGAGGATAGCTGGCTCGCTCGCAGCAACAACCTCAGTAAAAATGCTGGCAGTCCGGATACTAAGGACTGCAACGGCAGGTCACGTCAAAGCAAAAACAAACGCCATGTTAACGGCGACAACAATGAAGATACGGCAGTCAACGCCGGATTCCGAGGCTCTAAACCCGGTCAGCGGAAGAAGCCGTTCAAAAGAACCACTCCGGGTCCGTCCAATTTGCACCGAATACTCGACCGCTCATGCCAGATACATGGCACCCCCGAAAAGCCAGCTAATCACACCAACAGAGATTGTTGGGTATTCAAGCAGGCAGGCAAGTTAATTGCCGAAAACAATGACAAGGGGCTACACAGCGACGACGAGGAAGAGACCCGACCGCCGAACAATAGAGGACAGAAGGGTTTCCCCCCACAAGTGCGGACGGTAAACATGATATACGCAACCCATATACCCAAGAGGGAGCGGAAGCGTGCACTAAGGGATGTATATGCGATGGAGCCAGTCGCCCCTAAGTTCAATCCATGGTCCTCTTGCCCGATCACTTTCGATCGAAGAGACCATCCGACCAGTATCCGCCATGGCGGATTCGCCGAATTGGTTTTAGACCCAATCGTCGATGGATTTCACCTCACGAGAGTCCTGATGGACGGCGGCAGTAGCCTGAACCTGCTTTATCAGGATACAGTGCGCAAGATGGGCATAGACCCCTCAAGGATTAAACCTACAAAGACGACCTTCAAAGGCGTCATACCAGGTGTTGAGGCCAATTGTACAGGCTCAGTCACACTGGAAGTGGTCTTCGGATCCCCGGACAATTTCCGGAGCGAGGAGTTAATCTTCGACATAGTCCCGTTCCGCAGCGGCTATCATGCTCTGCTCGGACGAACCGCGTTCGCAAAGTTCAACGCGGTGCCGCATTATGCATACCTCAAGCTCAAGATGCCAGGCCCTCGTGGAGTCATCACGGTCAATGGAAATACAGAACGCTCCCTCCGAACGGAGGAACATACAGCGGCTCTCGCGGCAGAAGTACAGAGCAGCCTTCTAAGGCAATTTTCGAGTCCGGCCGTTAAATGGCCGGACACGGCCAAACGCGCCCGGAGCAACATCAACCAAGACCACCTGGCATGTTCCGAGCACGCGTAGCAATGCGGCCCCAACCCCAGCCCTTGCCTAATTGCAAGACCAACCCTCCGCGTACATCATTACGCTCTGGAGATACCATGGGCCTAGGGGGAGGGGCACGACCACAACAGACCCAGAGTGCGGCTCGACCACACCAGGGGCTCACAAGTGTGTCGCTCTTTTTTATTATTATTTTCCTTCTTTGTATACACAGGACTCCGTTCACCAGAGGCCCTGTCCGACAGCGAACCTGCCGAACTCACGATGCAACAGCCAGGGAGGCAAGAAGGTTGCGATGAACACTCAGGTGGTCTCCATTACGAGCATTAAATTTGATTATATACACCAGTCCGCAGCCCACCCCTGGAGGGGGACATGTTTAATTAGTCCAATCTCTTGCTTACCGCACTATTTGTATCATTCCGCACTCATAGCAGAATTCCTTGAATACATAATGCAACACTTTTTGCCTGTTATTGCATTACTTTACATATATGTTCACTAATGACATCTTGCACCCGTATATTTTGGTACGGCCGAATACACCAGGGGCTTATGTTCCCCGCATTATGGTGTGATAAGTCCGAACACTTCCACAAGTGCGGCACCCCGAACTTATAGCATTATATGAATCGGCTCTGAATCATGTCTTGGGTCAATAGTTGGGTTTGCCCGGCTCCCACGTTTTGGTACGTTACGTTCCGTTCTGTCGGCTAAAGTGGCACTGGGAGAACCACTGCGATTGCGCCCCGGTTGAGCTGGGCGAGCGCCTCAGTGGAGAAAGCCAAAACTGACTGTCATGATAAGGCGAGAGACTGTCGCTGTTCGAGAGGTCTTTTCGAGTCCTTAAAGACTTATGCCGCGTCAAGCGTGTAGGAGATATGCCCTAGAGGCAATAATAAATGCTATTATTTATCTCCGAGTTCATAGTTATGTTTATGTTCCATGCTATAACTGCAATGATTCTCGAGTCTGCAATATCCACGAGGCTCGGAGGAAGACTCATATGCACGTGTGGAATAATAAACGGTAAGAAGTATTCCTAGTCTAGCCTCTAAGACTAGCTCAAGTGTTGCATGATGGTTCTGTTTTCCTGATCATGGGCATGTCTATGCCAGCAACTTTGAGGGCACAATGTTAAGAGAACATTTGTGTTGAATCGACCCGGTTTGATGTTATGCAATGAGATTCATTCGTCACAAGTTAATGGTAAATAACACAGAGATGGTTAACGTTTGCATGATTCCTTAGACCATGAGAGTATCGAGTTTCTTCATGCTTGCTTCATGAACTTTGGGGTTTGTTAAACGTCATCCGTAAATGGGTGGCTATTACGGCGGCTTACGGGTTCATGGAAAAGTGTGTCAAGTAACTTGATAGCTCAAGATTGGGATTTGCTCCTCCAACTATGGAGAGATATTCTCGGGCCCTCTCGGTGTTACGGTATCCATCATCGTCTGGCCAGACACAGTGTGATTTGATCACAGGGATGCCGCAACACGAAAACGAGAAAAGAGAACAAAACCAGTAACGAGGTAACTAGCATAGTGGACAAATTGTTGATCCACGGGGATGCAAGTAAATCTCACCTCGGGTCTTTGTAACATATCGCGAAGCAACAGGAATATCACACGGCAACTGGAGGTTCACTCGAATATTCATTCGTGTGGGTATAGGGGTCAATATGGGTGTCCACGGCTCCGATGTTGATCATTGATCGGAAGGGGTTCCGGGTCATGTCTATACTTCACCGAACCTATAGGGTCACACACTTAAGGGTCATCTATCTGTTGAATACTAGACAGGGAGTCTGAGAGAAAATCACCGAAAAAGTTTCGGACACCGGAAAAGTTTCGGACAGCGGAATCGTACCGCAGAGAGAGGTCATCGGATGAGTTTCGATGATACCGAAAAGTTGTTTAGGGATATACCATTAAGTCAATTTGGTTTCGGCAAATGCCTGATAATTCTTGAAGGGTTCCAGAATCATTCTGGAAGCTTTTTGGAATTTTCTGAGATAAAAACCGGAAATGTTCCGGAGCTGCCGGAACCGCTTCAGATGCTTTTCGCAGATGAAAATCACTAAACTGGAATTGTTCCAAAACGCGTTGAAAATTATTATGGTGGGTATTGGAAATATTCTAAGCCCACATAAATATTTTCAGTTCGAACGGACGCTGAAAAATGTCGTCGTGAATAGTGAAAGTGCTTTTTGGGATATTTTATGGAAAGCCACCTTTTGGGGCTTTACCCAAAAGATCTAGGGATGACATGGATGGATTGGGAGGCCCTCATGGGGCCCCCCCAAGGGGTGTGGCCGGCCACACTTGGGGCTCCACCTTGGAGCCCCTCTTGTTCCTTGGTTTCACTCTTATGCCCTTGAGGAAGGACTTCATTCATGTGCATTTTGGGTTTTTGTGTTAAACTACCCTACCCCTTGGGATTTCCTATAAATAGAGGTGGAGGGGCAGCCCTCCACACTCACTCTTTCTCACATACAAGTGCCATGCATGATCTGGCTTCTTCTCTCCCTCCCACGAAAAGAGTTTCGTAGAGCCGTAAGGCTGTCTGGGTTCCGGCAGGAACTAGTTCTGGACGGCGAAGCCCTGCTGGATAGATGATACCGTATGTGTGCAACTCTTTAGAGAGATCGTAGTTTCGGTCTTAGTTCGTGAGTGCCTCCTGAAGGGCTGTCCGTGTGACCGTCCGAGTTTCGAAGGTCCTCCCGAAGGGCTGTCCGAGTGACCGTTCGAGTTTCTAAGGTCCTCCCGAAGGGCTGTCCGCAACACCGTCCGGGGGGCTGTTCGACCGTCTCCCGGAGGGCTGTCTGAGGTGCAGATGAGGGTATACATCCTCGCGGTTGGGAGGTTGTAAATCCTAGCTGCGGGGATCTGCATCGCCGTTCGTCATCGACTCTTCTTCCCGCTGCGCTATGAGTCGGTAACGAAAAAGATCAAACCATGTATGCAGTCTCCATAGTGGTCCTGGGCTGGTGCGTAGGTCGGAAAATTTTTGTTTTCTGCTACGTTCCCCTACAGTGGCATCATGAGCTGTGCTATGCGTAGATGCAAGTTGCGATCTAGAATACATGGAGATGTATGGGTATTGCATAATATAATTTTGGAGTAGATGAGATCTATTGCTGAAAATTATTTATGCGGGTGACAGATGAAATCTGTTACCCGACGTTCTTGTTGCTTCCCTAGAATTAGCGTTTGCTCAATCTCGAGACAGCATGGTGGAATTTGACAAAGTTCTGGCAATCCGTGATCCTGATTGATCATGGAAGTGCTATCAGTTCTTTGGGTTCTGCCGTAGTCAAAAGAAAGATGAAATTCGCAGATGAAAGGGCATTGCAGATATGATCTGCACGGGGGTCATGCGTATGACGAAGTTTAGTATGGGGTTCGAGATTTTATTATCTCGTGCTTCATACATCCCGAGATGTTAATCTAGCAACTTGAATAATCATACTTGATGATAAAACGTTGGTAGCTGTGGTTTAAGTCGAAACCTTAGAAGCCACGAAAAACAAGTTTGCATGAACCGATTAGAAACGTCTAACTTGGTTTTGCAGGAGGGTTTGCATGTGCATGTGATGTGGTATAGCAATGCTTATATTCAATTTGATTATGTATGAGATGACTATATGATGTAAATTGATTAACATGACCTGCGTGTCATGATTCGGCATGATGGCTGGAGCCATATGATTGTCACTTTAGTGACCTGCGTGTCAACCTTAAGTAATGCACTTATTTTATTAGCTATAGAGATAGCAATATTATTTGGTGCATCACCAAGATGGTGGCAATCTTCACGAAGGTGAACACCGACGCGAATGCCGAAGACGAAGAAATGAAAGACTTCTCCGTCAGAAAGGGCTATACCATATCATGCTATTATGAATTGCCTGAGATGTTTATCCCTTATGATGCACCCTTCTTGATTGCGTGGTAGTCGCTTTTTATTAGGGTGATCTCTCACTAAAATATCAAGTAGTTAGTGTTCTCCCAAGTGTAGCACCGTCACGGCACCTATCTTTTCGGGGTGCGCCATGGATGCATGGGTACGAATGATTAGAGAAGTGTGAGGCGGGTGAGGTCAGACCTCGCAGCAAGATCACTTGGTTGTCTTGACGTTCATGGCAGGATCGTCCTGAGCTCGGAACACACGCATCGAAAGATGAGCAAGAGTCACATAGAGATGTGATCGGCAAGTTGGCCTACCGATTAATATTCCCGTTATGAGATGATGATTCTATGGCGATGAGTTGAAGTCTGGATCTTGTATCACTCAAAATTAATTATGAGAGATATTGATTTGAGTGGGAGCGCACTATTGAATTAACATGTTTAATTCTCAGTGCAATTAATTATGAACACTGTCTAAGTGTTTCTTGCTAATAGTTATAGAATAATGGCTCGCGTTTCCACCTTCCCTATTAAAATTGAATAGCTGTTAAATATCTGGTTAAAACTTTACGGTTGGTAACATAATGCGAGGATTGTCCTCAAGAGTGCCGAGAAGGACTTTGTCCTATCGCATACTTTCGGTATTCTCCCGCTAATGCTATGGATCATGTGACTCTCGTCCTTTGATCCAAAAGCTAGAATTCCGTTTTCAGTCAAGTGCAATATGTTTGCTTCCATGAGACCCGAACTTCAAAGGTTTGGATAGTTATGTGATATTCATGGAATCTGAAAATCATTTTCAGACACAAACAAAGGCTAACAGATATGTGATATCCAAAGCAATGTTTGTTTTGCAAACTGTTAGTAAAAGTGTTTACTAGGCATTTGACTGATAGGAGAGGGATCCAGAAGAAAGCCTTTCATATGATGAAGTTGGATGCTTTTTCTGGAAGTAGGAGAAATACTAAAAGTTAAACTGTTAGAAGTATAAAGGCAAAAAGAAATAAGACTGGAATATCCAGCTCATGTATGAATGTCATACAAGTTTTTGATGTATAGAAGGCTGGCCAAAGATATAGTTCTTGGGAATTATGATTAAATTATTAATCATTGAGTTTTGGGTATTGTGAGTTAATCACAAAGATACCCACTCGATTGCATTCTGTTGCAACTCGATGTAAGAACTGTTATGGCCTGAAAGACTAGCCAGGAATGAGGTTTAGGTATACACAGGGAACATAGTAAATGTTACTATACTTTCCATCAGTGTATTACCGTCTGTATTTATTTTCATAATTCATTTAGAGTTTCACACTCTAGCCCATTGCATAAGGTATCTTGCAAGAAGGTTGTTCATAAGTGAACTTTTCATGTCGGTGTTATGAATAACATAAGGGGCATACTTTCATTATGAATGAGATGTATGTTATGAATATTGATAATAATACATCACCTCTAGGTTTATTTTCATAATTCATTTTAGAGTTTCATACACTCTAGCCCATTGCACAATGTTTTTGCAAGAGAGGTTATTCATAAAAACAACAATTGTTGTTCAGTATTATGAATAACATGAAGGGCCATGCTTCCATCCAAGATGGGATGTATGTTATGAATATTGATGGTAATATGATACATCCATAACACTGACGCTAAATGTCGCAAGACTAAAAGAATACCACACAAGTGTGGCACTACATTTGGTCACATTGGAGAAACCCGCATGGAAAATTCCATTATGATGGACTTTGAAGTCATTTGATTTTTGAATCATCTGACACTTGCAACTTTCCTCCGAAAAGTGAAGTGACTAAAATACCGTTCACAGGCCATAAGGAACGAACAACAAACTTATTGGTGATCATACATTTGATGTGTGTAGTCCGATAAGTGTTGTTAGTAGTGGATTTATCTATCTTCAGAAATGACTCAAGTAGATATATGGATATTTACTTGATGAGACGTAAGTCTGGATCTTTTGAAATCATTCGAAAGGTTTTCAGAAATGAAGTAGAAGTTATTGTAACAAGAAAATTATGTTTCTACAATTTGATTGCAGAAAGGAATATTTGAGTTACAAGTTTAGCGAATGTCTGATGAGTTGTGAAAGGGGATTCATAACTTGCACTTCCCAGAATACCACTGCAAGTGGAAAGTCTGTGAAGATGTAATCAAGCCATTTATGACATGGTAAGATCAAAGATGACATAAATAAATTTGCCATTATCCCTTTTAAAGAGTGATGCTTTAGAGACTGCGGCTTTTACACTGAAAAGAGCTCCATCGGGTCTGTTGAAATGAGGCCATGGTATGGTACGCCCAACCATGTTATATCTTTTCTTAAACATTTGGAATATGGGGCTTATGTAAAAGGTTACAAACCTATTCCAAATCAGACAAGTGCTACTTTGTATGTTATCCCAAGTCATTGGGTACTCCTTCCTCACTATACTGAGGCAAATAGTTTTGCCACGAAACGGTATGCTTTTAAAGAGAATGGTTCTTTCAAAAAGGTGAGTGGGAGAATAGTGCAACTCGACAAGATAAACAGTATCTTCGTCATCTGTTCAAAGGAAAGAGACATTGGAAGTAATTCCAGAGTTTCCTACTGCGATTGATACGGAAGTCTCTACAATAAAATGTATGGACATCGGTCGAACTTGCAGCTAAACCACATAGGCAAGGCTCGTGCAAACCTCTCAGGTGCGCAGACGAGATATTGTTGTTGGACAACAGTATACCTATGATACACAAGGAAGCGTTGATGGGCCCTGACTCTGGAATTGGCTAAATGCCAATACAACCCGAGTTAGTTTCCATATAAATGATTCAAGAATAAAAACCTTGATACACCTTTCGGAAGACTTAGAGTCTAACGAATATTTATGGAACTTAAAACTGATATGGATAAAATGTTTTATTCATAAAGCTCGACTTGTTGCAATAACAAGTTCAAGGAGTTGACTACGATGAGGTTGTTTCATCGTAGCGATGCTTAAAGTCGGTTCGGGTTGAATTAGCAATTAATACATATTTCAATCATGAGATATGAAACATGGATGATAAAAGGATTTCCATCTTATGGAAATAAAACCTAGGACTTGTATGTGATACAGTCCAAAGTAATTTATCGATCCAGAGGATGCTAGTAAATATGCAAACTTCAAAGATCCAGCGATGGACAGAAGAGAGCAAAATGGAGTTGGAATCTTCGTGTTTTGATGAAATGGTCAAAAGGGGTTTTGACTTCATCAATGGGTAACGAAGATGCTTGTAATTCAAGAAAGTAAGTGGGAGCGCAATAATATTTCTAAAAACCTTGTGTGCTTGACACATTGGTAATTGGAAATAAATTTCTTGACACGAATTAGGACTTCATTTGAAAATAGTTTTTTGATGAAGTGCTTAGGCTAAATAGCCTTGATATTAGGCATGATGATCTATGGAGATAGATTTACCTAATAGGGCTAAGCAATAAGTACATATTGACAAGATGCTAAAACCGTTTAGCACTAAGAAACGACAAGGAGTGATTCTTGCCGAAGTCACATGGAAAGAGTTTTTGCAAGAATCAGTGTCCCAAAACACTGATGAGCAAAATACATGATGCAGATTCCACACACTTTTGTGTTTGGATTAATCATGTATTCCAAGGTATGTAAAACAACCAGATATGTCCAATACTCCCAAGATGTTGCGAGTATGGATACTAAAGTGATCAAAGTACTGATCATGGGACAACAGTGAAAGATGTCATTGAGTACTAGAGTAAGTACTGATGATATGTTTTCTCGCAAGCGGAGATCATGAAGAGTTCGTTGTAAAATGTTACATCGATACAGTATTCATCTTTTCTCCATGCGATTTTCGATTTAAGTTAAGGGTTTTGTGTAATACACAATATGGTGGCACGGTAGTTGGAAATTGTTCCAACAGGATACTGTGGCGAATTCTATAACAAATGACTAAGTATGTTGATGCTTTAGAAGCGACAAACAAGATGTTGAATCATATAGTTCATTCATGAACTTAGTATGGTTCCAAGATGGCTTTTGTCAATGGGACACTACTGCAGGTAGTTTCTCCATAACTCAGTCTGAGGAATCCAGGTTCAACCTGTGATTCACATTTATACAAAGCCAAGTCCGCACAAAATATGAATTTTGTGAAAGCGTAAAAACGCGAGGATATGCAGAGATAGACACGGAGCTGAAGTTGTCAGATCTGATGTACATCAGGCTATACCACATGCGAAGCATATTTACACCAATGTGCCATAGGTGTAAAGTGCATTAGCATTGACTAGATTATTGACTCTAGTGCAAGTGGGAGTCTGTAGGAGATATGCCCTAGAGGCAATAATAAATGCTATTATTTATCTCCGAGTTCATAGTTATGTTTATGTTCCATGCTATAACTGCAATGATTCTCGAGTCTGCAATATCCACGAGGCTCGGAGGAAGACTCATATGCACGTGTGGAATAATAAACGGTAAGAAGTATTCCTAGTCTAGCCTCTAAGACTAGCTCAAGTGTTGCATGATGGTTCTGTTTTCCTGATCATGGGCATGTCTATGCCAGCAACTTTGAGGGCACAATGTTAAGAGAACATTTGTGTTGAATCGACCCGGTTTGATGTTATGCAATGAGATTCATTCGTCACAAGTTAATGGTAAATAACACAGAGATGGTTAACGTTTGCATGATTCCTTAGACCATGAGAGTATCGAGTTTCTTCATGCTTGCTTCATGAACTTTGGGGTTTGTTAAACGTCATCCGTAAATGGGTGGCTATTACGGCGGCTTACGGGTTCATGGAAAAGTGTGTCAAGTAACTTGATAGCTCAAGATTGGGATTTGCTCCTCCAACTATGGAGAGATATTCTCGGGCCCTCTCGGTGTTACGGTATCCATCATCGTCTGGCCAGACACAGTGTGATTTGATCACAGGGATGCCGCAACACGAAAACGAGAAAAGAGAACAAAACCAGTAACGAGGTAACTAGCATAGTGGACAAATTGTTGATCCACGGGGATGCAAGTAAATCTCACCTCGGGTCTTTGTAACATATCACGAAGCAATAGGAATATCACACGGCAACTGGAGGTTCACTCGAATATTCATTCGTGTGGGTATAGGGGTCAATATGGGTGTCCACGGCTCCGATGTTGATCATTGATCGGAAGGGGTTCCGGGTCATGTCTATACTTCACCGAACCTATAGGGTCACACACTTAAGGGTCATCTATCTGTTGAATACTAGACAGGGAGTCTGAGAGAAAATCACCGAAAAAGTTTCGGACACCGGAAAAGTTTCGGACAGCGGAATCGTACCGCAGAGAGAGGTCATCGGATGAGTTTCGATGATACCGAAAAGTTGTTTCGGGATATACCATTAAGTCAATTTGGTTTCGGCAAATGCCTGATAATTCTTGAAGGGTGCCAGAATCATTCTGGAAGCTTTTTGGAATTTTCTGAGATAAAAACCGGAAATGTTCCGGAGCTGCCGGAACCGCTTCAGATGCTTTTCGCAGATGAAAATCACTAAACTGGAATTGTTCCAAAACGCGTTGAAAATTATTATGGTGGGTATTGGAAATATTCTAAGCCCACATAAATATTTTCAGTTCGAACGGACGCTGAAAAATGTCGTCGTGAATAGTGAAAGTGCTTTTTGGGATATTTTATGGAAAGCCACCTTTTGGGGCTTTACCCAAAAGATCTAGGGATGACATGGATGGATTGGGAGGCCCTCATGGGGCCCCCCCAAGGGGTGTGGCCGGCCACACTTGGGGCTCCACCTTGGAGCCCCTCTTGTTCCTTGGTTTCACTCTTATGCCCTTGAGGAAGGACTTCATTCATGTGCATTTTGGGTTTTTGTGTTAAACTACCCTACCCCTTGGGATTTCCTATAAATAGAGGTGGAGGGGCAGCCCTCCACACTCACTCTTTCTCACATACAAGTGCCATGCATGATCTGGCTTCTTCTCTCCCTCCCACGAAAAGAGTTTCGTAGAGCCGTAAGGCTGTCTGGGTTCCGGCAGGAACTAGTTCTGGACGGCGAAGCCCTGCTGGATAGATGATACCGTATGTGTGCAACTCTGTAGAGAGATCGTAGTTTCGGTCTTAGTTCGTGAGTGCCTCCTGAAGGGCTGTCCGTGTGACCGTCCGAGTTTCGAAGGTCCTCCCGAAGGGCTGTCCGAGTGACCGTTCGAGTTTCTAAGGTCCTCCCGAAGGGCTGTCCGCGACACCGTCCGGGGGGCTGTTCGACCGTCTCCCGGAGGGCTGTCTGAGGTGCAGATGAGGGTATACATCCTCGCGGTTGGGAGGTTGTAAATCCTAGCTGCGGGGATCTGCACCGCCGTTCGTCATCGACTCTTCTTCCCGCTGCGCTATGAGTCGGTAACGAAAAAGATCAAACCATGTATGCAGTCTCCATAGTGGTCCTGGGCTGGTGCGTAGGTCGGAAAATTTTTGTTTTCTGCTACGTTCCCCTACAAAGCGAAGAACCGGATAATGTCCGGCCAAGGCGTGGATAGCGCCCCCAACTTGGTCTTCCGAATACTAGGGGCTTCGCCGAAATTTAAAATTATAGAATTCTATGGCTAAGTGAGAGTGTTCAAGCATCATAAGTACGGTTGCCTTGTTCGTTGTGTTGAGCGCCTCCCTAGCTGAACCCAAGAATGGGAACAAGAGTGCTCAAGTTTATCCCGAACACCCCAGCACTCGTGGCTTGGGGGCTGAAGCCGACGACTTGCCATCTCTCAGATTTTATAAACGGCCACACAGAAGGTAATATTTTAAATCAAACAAGCGTTGCTTTGCGCATATGAACAAAGTTTTCAGCGCACAGGATAATACATAGTGAGTCTACTCAATAATTATATCTCTGGGGCACTCATCCGCAATCTTGCGGGCACCCTTTAGGACAATCTTATAGTACATCTCGGGCGTACGATACTCCTTGCCCGCTGGCGGCGCGTCAGTGATAAGCTTCTCCGCATCCAGCCTGCCCCAGTGCACCTTTGCGCGGGCAAGGGCCCGATGAGCACCTTCAATACAGGCGGAGCGCTTGACGACCTCCAACAAGGGGCATGCATCCACCAGCCGCCGCACGAGGCCGAAGTAGCTCCCAGGCATGGCCTCTCCAGGCCATAGCCGGACTATGAGGCCTTTCATGGCCTGCTCGGCTACCTTGTGGAGCTCGACCAGCTGCTTCAGCTGGTCGCTAGGGGGCACCGGAAGGCCGGCCTCAGCGTACTGAGACCAGAAGACCTTCTCTGTTGAGCTCCCCTCCTCGCCACGGTAGAATGCGGCGGCATCGGATACACTGCGAGGCAGATTTGCAAACGCCCCTGGAGAGCTCCGAATTCGGGTAAGTGTCAGGTAGTTTACATTAACATGCTTGCTTTGCATGAAAAATGCCTTACCCGCCGCTATTTTCTTCACATCCTCAACCTTCTGAAGGGCCTTATGGGCCTCGGCCTTGGCGGCTTTGGCACTTTCGAGAGCTGAGGCAAGCTCGGATTCTCGAGTCTTTGAGTCGCGCTCCAAACTCTCATGCTTTTTCATGAGAGCCTGGAGCTCTTGCCGCACTTCCGCCACCCGCGCCTCCTGCTTCTCTCGCTCTGCCCGTTCCGCGGCCGCACTACATTCGGCCGCGGACACAGCCTCCTTCAGGGTTGCCACCTCATTTGTGGCCCCTGCAGTACCCACGTTATCCTTGTTATTTCTATTGCAACCTAAATCCTTTTCTGTAAGGTAACTATTCAAAGTGGTGTTACTCACCTTCTTTGTCCTCGAGCTGCTTCTTGGCACGGCCGAGCTCTTGCTCGGACCGCTCGAGATCCTGCTTCAATGCACCAACCTCCGCAGTCAGTGCGGCAGATGTCAGCAGCGCAGCCTGCAAACCCATATTGACATAATTTTTAGCAACCCTGCGTATATCTTCTTTAGATCCTCAGTCCGGCTTTTCTTTCCGAACACTGAACCGAGCATCAGGGGCTACTGTCTATGCGGTATTACATTACATAATTTTAACTTCTTACCTCAAAGCCTGTTAGAAGGCTGCTGCAGGCTTCGGTCAGCCCGCTCTTGGCGAGCTGAACCTTCTGAATCACCGCACTCATGATAGTGTGGTGTTCTTCCTCGATGGAAGCGCCTTTGAGCGCCTCCAACAAGTTGTCCGGCGCCTCCGGTTGGACGGGGGCCGCCGGTGTCACGGTCTTGCCCTTCTTACGAAGGGACCGCCTGCCGGACTCTGGAACCACTGCAGGTTCCGGCGTAGAGTCCGGCGCAAAGTCCGGGAGGCTGCCTTGCGGCGCCTCCGGAGCCTCCTCCTGATGGGTCCTCTCCTGGGATCCCACCTCGGCGTCCTCCACGGCGCGAGGGGTGGAGGCAGTCGGAATGGAATCCACATCCGACGGAGCCAACGACCCGCTCGACGAAGCGGGGAGATCATCGTCGGCCGGACTGCAGGCAGTATGCGGCATTAGAAGGACACTATGTGACACAAAAGAAATTGCGAATTATTCAGGAATCCGGATACTTACGATCTCGCCGGAGGCCTGGCCCTCGAGGGCCACTCTTCTTCGCCAACATTGGTGTTGGCGGAGCTGTCCGGGGGAATAGTTCTTCCCCTCTTGGACCCTTCGGCCTCCCCTGTTGGGGAGGCCTTCCTCTTTCTCTCTCCCTCCTCTGGGAGAGAGTCTTCTTCCTCCTCCTCATCTTCGGGGGAGGAATCCGCCTCGGAGTCGTCGGACACCTGAAAACGGGAACTCTTTCGAGTACCCGTGGCCACCTTCTTGGCCTTCTTCTCCGGCACCACGTGCGGTGCCGGAACCAGCAGCCCCGCTAGATGGGTGTGCACTGGGTCTTCTGGCATGGGAGCCGGGCAGATGAGCTGCTCGGCCTTCTTCATCCATTCCTGTCAAAGGAAAAGGGAGATTGAAACCTGCTTAGGGTCGAACTATTAACAACAAGTGTCCCGTAAAGGGGTAGAATCACTTACCTCGTCAGCTGGACGCTGCGAGTGAAATCCGCGATCTTCCGTCGCGGATGCGGGGGCTTCGGCGCCCTTAAACAGCACCCTCCAGGTGCCTTCGTACGTCGTGTCGAAGAGCCCGCTTAGCGCCTGGTGCTATGCCGGATCAAACTCCCACAGGTTGAATGCCCGTTCTTGGCATGGGAGAATCCGGCGGATGAGCATGACTTGGACCACATTAACTAGCCTGAGCTTCTTGTTCACCAGCTTCTGGATACAGGCTTGGAGTCCCGTTAGCTCCTTCGAACTACCCCATAGCAAGCCCTTCTCTTTCCAGGAGGTGAGCTGCACAGGGATACCAGATCTGAACTCGGGGGCCGCCGCCCACTTAGGGTCGCGCGGCTCGGTGATGTAGAACCACCCCGACTGCCACCCCTTGACGGATTCCACGAAGGCCCCTTCAAACCAGAGGACGTTGGGCATCTTGCCCAACATGGCGCCTCCGCACTCCGCCTGCGTGCCCTTCACTACCTTCGGCTTGACGTTGAAGGTCTTGAGCCACAAGCCGAAGTGGGGCTGGATGCAGAGGAAGGCCTCGCACACGACGATGAACGCCGAGATGTTGAGGATGAAGTTCGGCTCCAGATCATGGAAATCCAGGCCGTAGTAGAACATGAGCCCCCGAACAAAGGGGTGAAGTGGAAAGCCCACTCCGCGGAGGAAGTGGGGGAGAAATATGACCCTCTCATGGGGCTTGGGGGTGGGGATGACCTGCCCCTTGTCGGGCAGCCGGTGCGCAATGTCGCCGGAAAGGTATCCGGCGCTGCGCAGTTTGGCGATGTGCTCCTCCTTAACGGTGGAGGCCAACCATTTACCTCCCGCTCCGGACATGGTCGGAGAAGGTTGAGACGAGACGCACGGACTTGGGCGCTGGAGCTCGAGAGTACGCGGAGATGGATAAGCAAAGGAGGAAGAAGGCGTAGGTAAAAAGGCGGATCCTTATCCCCTTATATATAGGCGGACGAAGACTATACGTCCCCACCGGCCTGGTAAAACTCGCTTATCTCCCAAGCGCCACCATCAATGGCGCGGTTGGGTTACCCACGTCCGTATTGATGAGAATCCCGGAATAAGGGGAACACGATCTCTGCTTCGACAAGACGTACCAAGGAAACCGCTTCGCTAAACGCACTGAGGTGGTATAATAAAAAACAATTCAAGTAAAGGCTTGGTAGTGGCGTGACGTCACGTTACAAGATACGTCAGCAGATTGAACCTATGTACATGATATTCTCTCTACGGTGGAATGTGGAATTTATTTTGCAGAGCCGGACACTATCCAGGTGTTCACAATCTTCTATGGATTATTCAAAGGAGGAACCCGTCTTGCAATGCCGAACATTATGCGCGCCGGACTTATCGTCATTGAAGCCAGGTTCAGGGGATACTGAGGGAATCCTGGACTAGGGGGTGTCTGGACAGCCGGACTATCATCGTTCGCCAGACTCCAAGACTACGAAGATACAAGATTGAAGACTCCGTCCCGTGTCCGGATGGGACTTTCCTTGGCGTAGAAGGCAAGCTTGGCGATACGGATATGTAGATCTCCTACCATTGTAACCGACTCTGTGTAACCCTAGCCCTCTCCGGTGTCTATATAAACCGGAGGGTTTTAGTCCGTAGGACACAACATCCATTACAACAATCATACCATAGGCTAGCTTCTAGGGTTTAGCCTCCTTGATCTCGTGGTAGATCCACTCTTGTAATACACATCATCAATATTAATCAAGCAGGACGTAGGGTTTTACCTCCATCAAGAGGGCCCGAACCTGGGTAAAACATCGTGTCCCTCGTCTCCTGTTACCATCTGCCTAGACGCACAGTTCGGGACCCCCTACCCGAGATCTGCCGGTTTTGACACCGACAGCCACCCTGACTCAGAATCAAGAGAGCCTGGAAAGGATCATCGAAACAAATTTCTATGATATTGACTTGAAGGTGACAGAAATGCAAGCAACAGTTGAGCAGCTCCAAGAAGAAGCTGAAGAGAGGAAAGGGAAAGCAACTACAGAAGTGTTTCAGAGAGTGCCTAGGGCACAGAGATCTGCAGCAGTGTCAGTGACAGACACACGAGCTACTGCGTTAGCACCTGCAGCCACAACTTCAGTTGCCCCTCCGGATGCAACTCCACCAGCTCCATCAACTTCAATAGATGCATTCGTCCTTGGAGTCCTCTCAACGACACGTCCTGAAGATCAAGCTTAGAGAGCCGCATAGCACTATGCATTTTCAAGCTTTTTGGTAACTGTGTTGCCAAAGGGGGAGAAAGTGTATATATCATAGGCTTCGAGAGAGAGAGCGCTTTGCTTCTTTTGCTACTTATTTGCTTGCTTGCTTGGTTGATACTTTTGGGTTATGTGTGTGAGATACTTGTATGGTCATGTGTTTGATCATATCATACTTAATGCTTATGCTTGGATGATGATATTCTCTATCTCTTATGTATGATCATTCACTTTGCCTTGGTGACGAGTGCATGTTCCTTTTTCTATCATTTTGAGCGCTCCACCAAGATGTATGTGACATGAAAGAGTAACCCATAATACTAATTGTTTGTGCATTTTCATTCAAAAGCAAATCTTAAATAATGCATAAATTTAGGGGGAGCTCTTGCTTATCACATACTTCTCAAAGTGACGATGTATTTCATTCATATTATCATTTGTCGAAGTTTTGATCTATATGTTGTCATCAATTATCAAAAAGGGGGAGATTGAAAGTGCAACTAATCCTGGGTGGTTTTGGTAATTCTTAACAACATATATCTCATTGAACTAATACTCTTTCATGATGATCATTCTAGAAAGTTTAATGACTGGCATGGCATGGACTAGAGATGTGGACCCCTCGAAATGCTAAGGACACATACTCGCAACAAGCTCAAGACTCTACATTTTCATTTTAATGATCCAAGATCATATTGAGTCCATAGGAAAGCCAATACTATTAAAAGGGATGAGGTGTTGCTTAATGGCTTACTTGCTCAAAATGCTTAGTGATATGCTCAGAAACCCTTAGCCACTTTCTCATTTCCACATATGTCCTAAACCTAAAGGTCAAACTTGGCCCCACTGATTTGATCTATCTGGCGCCACCGAGTTCATTTGACATAGCCACTGCCACAAATCCTAATCACTTCGATTTCACTGATAGGGATCTCAATCTCACCGAGATGGGATTGCAAACTCTGTTTCCCTTCGTAACATTTCGGTCTCATAGAAATGAGCGATCGGTCCCACCGAGTTTGCAATGCAAACTCCCTATTTCCTTTTTGTAATGTTTCAGTCTCACCGAAATGAGCGATCGGTCCCACCGAGTTTGCCTGACCAACTCTCTGTTTGCCTATTACTGAAATCGGTCCCACCGAGTTCATGTGATCGGTCTCACCGAGATCATTATGCCCTAACCCTAGCACATCGGTGCCACCGAGTTGATCATGTCGGTCCCACCAAAATGCATAACGTTCACATTTTGAATTGAATCATTCTGACCGAGTTTCACTATTCGGTCTCACCGAGTTTGGGAATCTGTGTGTAACGGTTGGATTTTGTGTGGAGGCTATATATACCCCTCCACCCACTCTTCATTCGTGGAAAGAGCCATCAGAACGTGCCTACACTTCTAGCAATCATTTTCTGAGAGAGAACCACGTACTCATGTGTTGAGACCAAGACAATCCATTCCAACCACAAGAATCTTGATCTCTAGCCTTCCCTAAGTCGCTTTCCACTCAAATCATCTTTCCACCATAGCCAAATATGTGTGAGAGAGTTAAGTGTTGGGGAGACTATCATTTGAAGCACAAGAGCAAGGAGTTCATCATCAATACACCATCTATTACCTTTTGGAGAGTGGTGTCTCCTAGATTGGTTAGGTGTCACTTGGGAGCCTCCGTCAAGATTGTGGAGTTGAACCAAGGAGTTTGTAAGGGCAAGGAGATCGCCTATTCGTGAAGATCTACCCAAGTGAGGCAAGTCCTTCATAGGCGATGGCCATGGTGGGATAGACAAGGTTGCTTCTTCGTGGATCCTTCGTGGTGGAGCCCTCCGTGGAATCACGCAACCGTTTCCCTTCGTGGGTTGAAGTCTCCATCAACGTGGATGTACGATAGCACCACCTATCGGAACTACGCCAAAAATCTTCGTACCAACATTGCGTTTGCTCCCTCCAAACTCCTCCCATTTACTTTCATATGCAATCATTTTACATTCCGCTGCTATACTCTTAGAATTGCATGTGTAGGTTGTCTGCTTGACTAGTGCTAAGTTCATAAAATTTGCCAAGAATTAAAATTGGGAAAAGGCTAGGTTTTTATTTGGTCAAGTAGTCTAATCACCCTCCTCTATACATACTTTTGATCCTACAACAGCTGTTGCTGCGCCGTGTGCCAGCTATCGAGTGGATCCTTATCATGACAACAGTCATGTCTGACAAGGGCATTTATGACATTTCATGTTTGATTGCCCCTGGCTATAAATAGTTCGCCCCCCACAACCACTTGTTGGTTGGCTGCTATAGAGAGAACTTGACACTTGTCATTGAGAGCAGCCCATCCTCAAACGACTTTGAGAGAATCCAAGTGAGGGAAAACCCAAACAGAGACAAAGTGATTGAGTATCACTGAAGAGATTGATCTGTGTGATCCAACGCCTGTTACCTTTGAAGATTGTCATTCTTCCATACGGTTAGGTGTCAAGTTCTGAGCACCCAAGAGTCATTATGGTGTATGGGTGAACAAGTTTGTGAAGGTCATGAGTCTGCCTTGAAGACTTACCACGAGTGATTGGGTGAGGTCTAAGTGACCTTGCTCAAGAGGAATACAGTGAGGACTAAGTGTCCTCTGAGTTCGTCTCAACCGCATTAACCAGACGTACAGTTGATACAACAACTGGAACTGGTCTACCAAATCCCCGTGTCTTCATCGAGCCAACCTGGTTTCAAATTCCTCACCCTTACCTTTAGTATTTTCGCTGCTGAAGAATTTGCGATCTACTTTCTGAAGAATTTGAACTGAAGACTTTCATCACGCTGTTTTCATTTCTCCAGTTCATCTTCCTCATGCATGTATGCATGTGTGATTGCATGTTCTTCACCTGTATGTATCTTGTATGCACGCTTTCTATTTCTGTGATGACTTAGTTCCCCTCGCGTTTCTATTTCTTCACTCCGATCTTCATCAAATTCATCAGAGTTTGACGAATTTCTAAAAATGCGCCATTCACCCCCTCTGGGTGTAAACCAGTGTTTTCACTTACTACATGACCGTGAAAATAGGTAGTTCTAAAAGATACCCCGTGCGTTGCTGCGGGGATTGCTTGCAATAATTTTAAAAAAAATAGTATGTACACACACACATATATATATTGCATTTGATTATTATATAGTTGTAAATATATATATAATATATTTATTTCATATGTATGTTGAGAGAAATATAATTAGAATGATTTAAGTTGGGATGTGTGCATGTTGAGAGAGACTATAAATAATACTCCCTCCGTTCCTAAATACTTGTCTTTCTAGAGATTTCAACAAGTGACTACATACGGCACAAAATGAGTGAATCTACACTTTAAAATATGTTTACATACATCCGTATGTTGAGTCTATTTGAAATACCTAGAAAGACAAGTATTTGGGAACGGAGGGAGTAGTTTTCATGCATATCAAGAGAAACAGCTAGTGGGATGATGAGGTGGCATATATGGTGAGTTGACATGTGAGCATGTTGAGAAAATTGACACAGGGATCAACTATCTAGGCATATAGGATAGGATAGGACTAGCGTCACCTTCCTTCACCATATCTCACTCCCTTTTTCTGATTACCTGAATCTGCACCGTCTAATTTTGTTCTTAACTTCGACACAAAAATACACACCAAAGATGTATTAATTACATTTATATAGGGAACCAATGTATACCGACCTGTACACTCCTAAATTTATAACGAGCTATAGCTAAATTGATGTATAATTACATTTATCAGGGGAGCCACTGTACAATGACATATACACCGCTAAATTTATTAAAAATGCACTGAAAAAAATTCTACAGTTTCAGCTCAAATAAATAATGACTACTATACAAGTATCTAAAATATGTAAACACCCAACACATTAACACAACACATGGTCATTCTATTGCGCGCTTAACATCAGACAATAATAAGGAGAAAATCATACTTCCTCCGTCCCCAGAAAAATGTCTCATTTTATACTAAGTTTAGCACAAAGTTATACTAACATTGAAGGTTGGGACAATTATCTTATGACACAGAGAGTACTCGTTTTGCTCCTATCATGAGCAGTAACATACGACCACCTAACCCTCAACCAGATCTGCCAGATGACATAGTCTCACCAACCTCTACACTCTACCCTTTTGTCCCAATACCTATCGTTCAAAACTCCCAGCAGTTTAATGCGCACCGCATAATAATCGGTCAAGCCCAACGCGAGAGTTGCCAGCCATCTCGCTTGGTGTTTCTACGCGTGTACGCTGACTCCACAAACATGACCGCAAGCTCAGAAGATCCTGCCGCTCACCCCGATGACCCGCCATTCTACACACCCATACAACTCAATCTCTCTTTAAAAAGCTTCCCCGCAAAATGATAATTTCTCTTCAAGAAAGTCTTTTTATAGCGCAAAGAATAGATGAACAAACAAACGGATAAACACGATGACAGGAGCGTAATGGACAGAAACAAAGGCGAATACGCCCCCACAGCGATTTATTTTCCCCCAAGAAAGGACTTTGTAGCGCACGGAAACGAAAAGGAAAAGGATATTAGTCGCAGTAGAGAAAAGAGTGGGCTTGGGCACCTATTTATAGCCAACCTCCCCGAAAGCGATCTCGCTCGCCTCCTCCACGCTTTTTCCCTTCCATTCCTCCCTCCCCGCAGCCCCAATAAATAATAAAAACCCAACCCCACGCCGAATTCCTTAGTCCTCGATTCGATTTTCTCGCCAATTCACGGGCCGCTAGTGCCGGGGGCGCGATCGGCGGTGAGATTCGTCGCCGGGCGGAAATGGTTGCCGTGGCGGCCGAGGGCCCGATCCGCGCCGACGCCGTGCCGGCGGCGGCCGGGGCGGGCGCGGAGAGGGCCGATGCGGCGGTCGCGGGCGGGGCGGCGGCGGCCAAGGCCAGGGAAGACGAGGTCAGGGAGTACAAGAGTGACGTGAGGAAGCTGGAGGAGCTGTTCAAGAAGCTGAACCCCTCCGCGGAGGAGTTCGTGCCGCTCTCCCGCCGCCAGGGGGACGGCGCACGCCGCCTGTCGGCCGACGCGCCCGTCTTCGTCTCGCCCGCGATCGACTACTATGCGCCCCACCACCCGTTCCAGCATCAGCAGATGCACGTGCTGCAGGTGGTCGGTGGCGGGGGCGGAGCGGGCAGAGACTCCAGCAGCGACGGATCCGCCAACGGCCAGCCGAATCGACGGGTAAGCGCGAGCCGAATTGCCGATTCGGGCTCGGTTTTTCGATTTGTTTCGCGTGGCGCTTTGGAGTGGCGACGCCTTGTGGCCAGATCAGTCGATCAGATTTGAGGTTTATGGTGATGTTGATGGGTTTGGGTTTTTTGATCTCTCTCTCACGCGATCGGCTCGGAGGTTGATCTCTTTTCTAGGGTTTTAGGTGCAGTTGGGTTTTGATATTAGCACCACCAATTGTGGATGTCGCGAACGTTAACGGATTTTTCTCATAGATCGATCGATTTCTTCTCAACTCTTATCCGTTTTACTGGATTCGTGTGGTTGACTTCATATCCGTTTGCTTTTCAGTTGTTGTTAGTTTTTTCACATGAATTTGTTTGTCAATGCTAATTCTACATTTCACCATATTTGGGTTTTAGGGGGCAGCACTTCTTTCTCGGTTATATTGATCAGCTGCATTGGTCTGTGGTTACAGAGAAGGAATGGCTTCAACCAGGGGAGACGTAGGATGGGAGTTCGGCCAAGGCGAACTGATAGGGAGGATAGTGTACGGCGAACTGTCTATGTCTCAGACATTGATCAACATGTGAGAATATTAAAGAGAATGAGCTGCTTGTATTAGATTCTTCTTTCAGTTTTCTTCTTCTTTTTGTACTTAATTGACTGACCCCTGAACGCCCCATCGATTTGCAGGTCACTGAACAGAAGCTTGCTGAGGTTTTCTCAAACTGTGGTCAAGTATGCTCTTAGACTCCTTACTATTAAAAATATTATTTGTGATAGCATATGATGCTTGTTTGTCCGAATATCCTTTTTTATATCTTGAATAAAATAAGCGATCTGTTTTTAATGGCTTAAAATATTGCATGACAGAACTGCTGTAAGTCGAATGCATCATCTTGACAAGTAATCTAGGATGAGTTCATATATGTTTGATATCTTGAGTTGAGTATGTTGGAACGCATTTTTGTTTGTACTTTGTGGCACACAGCAAGTATGGGTTTGTACTATGACTACAGTTGCACACATATGACATAAATAAATGTAAGGGTAATTCACCTGGGTGCCACTCCGGAGTTTTGACTCGTTTTACATATGTACAACTCTGTTATTTTCTAATTAATTATTTAGTTATTCCGCCAATCCTCTTTGATCCTTGGCATAAGAGATAACTTGTCCCAACCCAATAGGAATATGGCCTAACCGTTGTTCTTACACTTATCTATTAGTATAGTTTAGTTATCCGTGTTAGTTTGTTATAAGTTATCAGTTACAAACCAGCATATTTGTGCCACACTTGTACCTGCTGCCAATAAAGGCGGGGCGCCATTTGTTCATTCATCTCAGAAATCCAACTAAATTGATCAAAGCCAAATAATCCTCATTTAAATAACCCAACCGATAAAGTTTCTAATATTAAGTGCCAGCAGCCTTTGGAGTATTGACAGAGAGATCATCTTATGTTGCACCAATTTTTGATGCACATCCCTTCGGTCAGGTGCTTGCACCAGCTTTTGGTACTTAAATTATTTGAGTCCACGTCCGCTGTTACCAGGATCTCCTGCGTTTTCTGTTTTTCTTTAGCTCCCATATAGACATAACCTGCTCAAGTGTTACTGATGTATCAGATATTTGGTTTCAGTCATTCTGGAACGTCCTATCCTAATCGTCATAATCATCAATTGATGGGGATTAGTATCTTCTACGAAACAGGCGTTATATCCCTATAAACAGGTGTTATATCCCTATACACCGAGTTTAAAGCGATGTGGCGTAAATAGTTGTGCATAAATACACCCCCATCCTGAAAATTGTCATAGTAATCAATTGATGGGAATTAGTATCTTCTATGAAACAGGCGTTATATCCGTATAAACAGGTTTTATATCCCTATACAACGAGTTTAAAGCGATGTGGTGTAAATAGCTGTGCATAAATACACCCCCATCCTGAAATTCCTGGATCTGCCCCTACTTTAAGTAGTTGCTATATATAGGCAATATTGGATACTTGCTTGTTTATGTCATTGTTGAAGCTTAGTAATGTTATAACTATCTTTTGCACTTGTAGGTGGTAGATTGCCGTATCTGTGGTGATCCAAACTCAGTGATGCGTTTTGCTTTTATCGAGTTCGCCGATGATGGTAGTATCTTCAACATATAAATTGCTATTTCATAACTCTTATGTTGTAAGAAGCAATCCTGGATGAATTTCTGCTTTTTCTGCAGTCGGTGCAAGAGCAGCTCTAACGCTTGGTGGAACCATTCTTGGTTTTTATCCTGTCAGAGTTCTGCCATCTAAGACTGCAATTTTGCCTGTGAACCCCAAATTTCTTCCTCGAGTAAGTAAACATATTTAGTTACATAGTTTTCTGCAAATTTGGATCCTACTATTAGGTGATTTCCAAGCTCTATAATAATATTAGCCTGAATCTGCTCTCCTTTTTGTGCAGACAGAGGACGAGAAAGAAATGGTATCCAGGACTGTGTACTGTACTAACATTGACAAAAATGTATGCTGCCCTGTCTTTCATTTCTGTTACGCTTATAACTTAACAAGCAAATTATAATCATATGTATTCCAAAAGCCTACAAAAGCGCGAGTTGCACTCTTTCCTTTTTTGGTGAACAGTTTGAGGACTAGCTTGTTATGTTGGTGTTTTGTGATTGTAGCTTAGTAACCTGATATGGTATTAGGTACCTGGAATTAGCTGCAACTGAAACCCCTTTCCTTGAACGAATGTACACAAAGACGGCCCATTATGGTGGGTTATGGGTTCCTGCTAGCTATTGCTAATTTTAAAGCAATTCCTTCAATATCACATGATACATTACATTATATTAGGTGAAAACTAGGCAAAGTCTAAAGCAGATTGTGCTTTCAGACTTGCATACAAATTTCAGTCATATGTCTTAAAATAGGGGGTCGATATTAGATCTTAATCGGAATGGATGACTGAGTTTATGTGTCTCCCAGATTTCTTTTGTTTTGATATCCCTTTTTATAATAATGTAGGTATTTTTTTGTAAGTGTAGTGTGCCAATACTCCCAAGTTAATATTTAGAGATGTATTATTTCATTTCTTATTTTGTAGCAGTGGCCATTTCAATTATGATCTAGAATAAAGTTAAATAAGTAAGCCAAAGGACAATTTGAAACGATAAATCCAGACATCCTTGTTGTTCTTTGGTGATTTCTCACGGAGTTTGATATGGTGATTGTATTGCATCTTTCTGCTTTCTTAGTTGTCCTTTCATGAACATGTAGGTTCCAGAGGATGTTGTGAAGAATTTCTTTGAGGGAATTTGTGGGGAGGTATGTTCAAATGCTTTTATCTTCCTAACACATGTTTTTATATGACTAAGATGAGTCATTTCCTCAAGACATTGGTACTTTCCCTTTCCAATTAGGTTGCTCGACTGAGGCTGCTTGGTGATTACGTGCATGCCACGTGCATTGCCTTTGTTGAGTTTGTTCAGGTAAGCAAAGCTTGATACTGATCATAAGTTATCAACAATGTATTGTTTGACCTTCTAAATGCTGCTAATTTCCTAGGAGTGGGTAGTGTAGATAAATAGAAGATTTTTCTTCTAACCCAATAATTGTTTTTTTTGCATAATAAAAAACTGCTTTATTCTATAGAAGTGTTATTTTCACAGTCAAACTTAATTTGACCATCCTTTGACATTTGCATTGCTCCACACATCATTTTCTCCTTTTCTCTGTATTACATTTGATCATTCCTTTGCAATGTAAATAATCAGAAACACAATGTCTGCTCTTACATAAGACATCGGATATTAGTTGCCAAACATCTGACCATTCTTGTGATAATTCCTTCACACCTATCTTCCGTTTTCCGTTATTAGAAACATGATATCTGTTCTTACAGGAAACATCAGATAAATTGTAGAGTGGCCAAACATTTTGGCCTCTGGTGCATACTAACACCAGTACTTCAACTTCTTGTCATGATAACAATCTGGAAAGCTGCTCCAAAATAACACTAAGAATGCACAAAACTCCATTCAATCTGAATTCTGAAACCATCCTGCAAAGCATGCAGCAAACTGCTTGCTTTATGATTTGAAACTCAAGGACATTTTTGCTCAGCAGAAGTGCTGAGTCCTTCTGGTAAGCAGCAGCCATCTCATACAAGTTGCACACAACATGCTCCACTAGTTTCGTTTTAATCCTCACCACGTAGATCCTGTGTTATTCACTTCATCTGCAGTATAGGCTACATGTTTAACCAAACAGCAACTGCAGAACATCATGAAAGTGGGACCAGAATGCATTTTGTCTTAACCAAGGTCTCTAGGTGGGGGCAAGTCCCACCCAAAATTTGTAAAAATATGTTGTATCAAAATGTGATACTGTCCCACCTGTTTCAAACACTTTTTTGATAGTAAAATTATTGTTAAAAGTAACCCCTTAGTCTAGGGTATCTCTCCATTGGTTTAATTACCCAACTACAAATATTGCCATAAGGTGATTGACAATATTCAGGAAATCGTTAACTGGTAACCGCTCGGTTGGCTGGCAAGTAGGGGGCTAATAGGTGAATGGGCCAGTTAATCGGCTACTTGGTTGACCACCAAGCAGGGATTATTCAGCCAGTTTACTGTTCTATCGGTTTATATTTTGAGCATTGCTGATTGATTCCCATATTCTTTGCACCAATCTGTCATAATCTTCTATGCCGCCACCTAAGCCCCAAAATAGATGGTGCTTTAGAAAGAGCAGCCAAAGTTTCCTATCATTGACAACCATTCCCTCCGTTCCTAAATATAAACATTTTAGAGATTCCACTATAGACTACATATGAAACCTTTTGTTTTGCGAGTTTGGTATTTTTTTTAATCTTCCTTCACGCGGGTGCTTACATTTCAACCAACATTTCCCTGATTTCTCCTATTAAATCATTCAATTCAAAATGTGATAGTGTTCCACCTGTTTCAAACATTTTGTCCATAGTGAAATACTCCCTCCGTCCCATAATGTAAGACATTTTTGCAAGCTTGTTTAACTTGCAAAAACGTCTTACATTGTGGGACGGAGGGGAGTATTTGTTAAAAGAAACCCCTTGCACTATTATATTTCTGGGTTACTGGTAATTGCCCAATTACCAATCTTGCTATAAGCTGATTGATCCCCATTTTCTTTGCGCCAAGTTACCATAATTTTGTACTACCTAAGTCCCAAATAGACGATGCTTTAGAAAGCGTGCAGTAAAATTTCATTATCATTAACAAATAATTGTTAAAAGGTATTTATGTTAGTTATGCGGAATTCTCATCATTGCGTTTTTCATAAAACTTGGTTCACAATATAATATTGTATAATGTTTTACTTAAGTATTCTGTACAAAAATAACATCAAAGTTTCATCTATTTTGGAATTGGGGGTGTTAAGGATTTGGTTATTCAAGTACTGCTTCCACTCTTAACTTGTTCAAACTAGTCTAGTCACTTGGAAAGTTTCAGAAGTTGGGATAAAAGCAGAAAGCTTTTATAAGGTCCATATGGTAGAAGTTTTGTTCTGACGTCATTAGTCAGTAGAGTGTATCTTAGCTGATCAAGTTTTGAAATACTATTATGATTGATTCATAGTTTGTTGCTACTCTTGCTATGTTCAAACATGAGCCATATTCTACTTAGTTGCACTCTACATTTCTTATAAGCATGACACATTCAAGATTCATTACTTATTAATTATAACTAGTAATAATGTACGTGCAATGCACGTTTATATTAGGTAGAATATTAGTTGCACGTTATATTAGGTAAGATATATCTGTTGCACGTTGGTATTTGGTAAGATATCAATTACTTTTTTGCGGGAATGGCAGGATATTAATTACATGGCAGATTTCATGGGATAGCGTTGAGTCAAAACGTGTTTATAACTAATGGCAGTGGTGGGTAATTAGAGCGTTAAACGTGTTTGGTGCTCAACATTGGAGCGATTTGAACCGCTAGATAACATGATTTGATGGTCGAGATGGTTTGGATCTGCCCCTTTGGGTCTTTTTATATTGGTATAGATATAGATGTTCTTCTTGGTATATATATATATTATTGTTTAATTTAATGTTGTTCCTTGCAAAAATAAAAATAAAAAATCTACTGATTTCGTTTGTGTGTCAGCATAATGTCACAACTGATTGATTGAAAGCTTTGTTCCTAATTGTTATATTTTCTATGTACCATATGTGATGTTCTTTTGGCCTTTACAGTCGTGTCTAGCCCTTTTGACATTTTTCTTTTATTTGTACATGTAGGCAGAAGGAGCAATTTTGGCCCTGAACTGCAGTGGCATGCTTCTTGGCTCGCTTCCTGTCAGGCAAGCACTTGCTTCCCATGCATGTTTAGAATCATTGCTACATGTAAAACTGATTTATGGCGAGGTACTCAACTGTTTGCTTGTTCTGGATTGTGCAGGGTGAGCCCATCCAAGACCCCAGTCCGCCCCCGTTCGCCTCGTGCGATGTCGCACTGAATCTGTCTCTCGTCTGAAGCCGGCGTCCAGGGCAGCAATTCCGGGCAACAAACCCCTAGTCGTGGCCTTAGAGACTGTTGCGTCGCGGATCAGTAACTGTCGTTGAAGAGAGTGAGTGTTACCGTTTTGGTTATCTAGGCTAGAAGAAGGCCCTTCCTTGCTGATCAGATGAGAGACCCATCTGTATGTTCTTCGCTGGGAGCTCTATTTTCACCTCTTCTTTTCTTTTTGCTATATCCTTATTAATCCGTTTGTTAATTATGGATGGATGCTGTAGCTGCCTTCGACAGGCACTGGAACAATAATGTCTATGGCTTGTCCTATTTCGACTTGATTCTCGCTGATGTTGATGTGCGTGTCGCATAAGATTGCTGCACTATGCATGCTATGCAGGGTATCTTTTTGGGGTATTTGACTGTTGCATGTGGCTGCGTGTGGCCGTGAGAAGCACGGCCTACCGTTTCTCACAAATGGAAGAAAACCTGATTCACATATACGCGCATCTTGCATATAAAGTACTAAAGCACAAACTTTTATGTACGTAGGCATTCCAGCCGAATCATACTGAGCTCTCCAATTCATACATCCAAACTTGGCCCGAGTTTAACTTGGACATGTACTTCTATCTAAAGAACCCTAATTTGAACGAAGCCTGAGTGTAATATGGACAACCCACTTCAATCCAAAGAACGTCCTTGAATTCAAGTGGCATGTGCGAGCTCTATCTTTAACTTTTCTAGAAAACTTGAACATGTGTAACTCATGGGGCTATGGGTGTAACCATGGTAGGAAGGTGGCTGTTTGTTTGGGCTTTTACTTCTCCAGTTTTTTCACTTTGACAAAAAAGCCACAAAAGCTTCTAAAGAGGGGCTTTTTTGCTTCTGTTTTTGTCTTATGAATCAATATTGTTATATAATGGTATAAGCCAAAAGGTAGAGCAAAAAACACCAGAGCTTTTTTGGCCTTTTTTGTTTGAAAATGTCGCAAAAGCAGAAGCAAAAGGTCAAACAAACATGGCCTTAGTCCTTGAATGTGACCTTCAATTCTTGTGAGTTTGAGGATACCTTCGATAGATATGGTCTAAAAGGGGTGCACTCGTTGTACTGGAAATTCATATGTTCTCATCTTCTTTGATCCTTCAAGCACCCTCCACATGCTTGACCACCAGTGCCCCGGTCTTATTGTGGTGTTCTGCTCTTGCTGCACGCCTCACAACTATTACAGTGTGTCTCTATTGTACCAGCCGAGTACCTCGTGTCACAAACTCACACCTCCTCCCCACCTCAGAGAACCACCAGTCACATCTGATTGATGTCGAGTCCACACTTCCCCAAATCAGTGAGCTACACCCCGAACCACGTGTGGTGGCAAAATTATCGAAGCTTGACATTATCAATCTTAGGTTCCAACTTCTGTGCTTTCTGGCCATGTCTCGCACCAAGATCAACTTCAAGAAGAGCGAAGTGATGGTCATGAGCTACCCTCTTGAAGAGCATCGACGGATTGTGCACATTCTAAACTACAAACTGCCCTCCTTTCAAATAACCTACTTAAGGGTGCGTCTGAGTGACACTAGGATCCAGATTAAGGACCTTGATACACTAGTAGAGTAAACCAAGGCTAAGGCGGAGCCTTGGCACGACAGGTTTACCTCCAAGGAGAGTAAAACCATGCTAATTAACTCCAGCTGATCTAGTCTTCCCATGTATATGATGGGGATGTACATCCTCTATAGGGTGTCCATGGATCCTTTGATTAGGAGCTATCTCTCTCCATTAGGTAGGAAGCCAACAACCATCAGAAACACCACATGGTGAAATGGAAGGACATCTGCAAACCTGAGGACCAGGGGGCTTGGCATTCTTGAGTCTCATTGTATGAATATTACTCTACTATTGAAAAAATTGGCGTGGGCGATCTTGAAGGATGAAGGAGGATATGAATGAAACTAGTAAAGGCTAAATATTTGCATAACCGCCCCCTCTTAGCCCATGATGACAAGGAGGGCTCCTAGTTTTGGATGTCTCTCCAGCGGATTAAGCATAAGACCCATGCGGGTACTAGCATCTCCATAGGTGATGGAGAGGGCATTCTATTCTGGGTTCTGGCTCAACTAGTGGCTTGGGAGGCGCCTACTTAAGGACAAGTTCACCTTGCTATTTGTCACACATCACTCATAGTGCCCCTGGCTTCATGTAGGGAGCCAAACCTCGTTCATATGTACATTTGGACTAGAGGAAACTATGACATGTGTGAATTGCGGGCTGGACCTCCGGCCTTGCTTTAGGGGAACTCCAAATGCGTTGTCATGGCGCCTCGTCCATTGGAGGATCTTCTCTTCCAGGTTGGCCTACCGAAGTATTTGTTAGTCGTCGACCCTGTCCTGGCTCTGACCTCTACAAAAGGCCCTTTTGCCGCTTAAAATCAAGATTTTTGTTTCACAACTTGTCCCACGCCGCTAACCTTCGGGCACCAAGGTGGCCAAACGGGAATGGGTCCGGTGATGGCCTTTGTCTCCTCTATGTTGTGCCTGAGTTCGGAAGACACATTTTCTTCTCTTGCTTTGACGCTTCCTATGGAGGTGTGTACGTGAGGCTCTGGGGCATTTGTGATAAGCCTAAGACCTGGGTGACTTCCTAACATTCCAGGCTTACTGTAATGGAAGGCGGAGACGCCTCCTTTGGCCGGTTTTTGCTGTGGTGGCATGAACCTTGTGTATGAATTGTAATACTATGATTATAGAAGGTACTTTTGTGACATGCTACTGCCTCTATGTTTATATTATTGGCTTTTATAAAGCAGTGACGCCCACTCTCTAGGCAGTAGGACATTAGCTTATTGGTTGGCCGTCAGCTTCCCCCTCCTTTTCTAATCCTTGGTGTCTCGGCCACGTGGCGCCTGGTATCTTTGTTTTCAATTTGTTTGGGCTTTTTGTCATGTTGACCTATGCCTTAACAAACTATTAGCTTTTACGTGATTGTATTCTTTAACTTGTGTTTTTTTGCGAGGGTAAAGGAGTTTTATTCAATAATCATAGATTTATAATCCAGAGGCAGAAGTTTCTCGATACATGGTGGTCCTCTCTGTGGCCATACCATAGTGTTACACCCAGTGCAGCTGTACATTGCCGGTCAATCTGCTACCCTATTTTGTTCCCATCTAATCTTCTAAGGAATAAACTCCCTTTGTTCCAACAACGACTGAATCTCCGCTACTAGGTGACCATACGCAGAGCGAGACAAGCCATCTCCATATAATATCGCTAACGCCTCAGAGGAGTCTGATGGACAATGATCGCCCATACTGAATGTTCGATGTCATGAGCCATCCTCTACATTAATGCGTGAATCTCCGCTTTGAGAGCATCATTGCAATTGAAGAGAAGCCGATATGCAACAAAGACCATGCTTCCATCATGCCTCCTAAGCACCATACCAGATGCAGCAGTATGTCCTCCTCGAGGAATGAACCATCGTTCGAAAGGGCAACGTGGTTGGTCGGCGATGATGGGCATAGTTTTGCTGGCTATGTATTTTTTAAAGCACCTGGATGTCGCCTAGAGGGGGGGGGGGGTGTTGAATAGGCACTTTAAAATTAAGGTTTTGGCTTTAACAAATGCGGAATAAAGCTAACGTTTTGTTTGTCAAGCATAAAACCTAAATAAGCTAGGCTCAACTAAATGCACCAACAACTTATTCTAAACAAGATAAACAACTATGTGATAGCAAGATATATAACTTGAAGCACGATGGCTATCATGAAGTAAGTGCATAAGTAAAGGGCTCAGGTAAGAGATAACCGAGGCACGCGGAGACGATGATGTATCCCAAAGTTCACACCCTTGCGGATGCTAATCTCCGTTGGAGCGGTGTGGAGGCACAATGCTCCCCAAACGCCACAATGGCTCACCGTATTCTTCTCACACCCTCTCACAATGCAAGGTGACACGACTCCGCTAAGGGAGCTTGAGGGCAGTCACCGAACCCCTACAATTGGAGATCCTTGAGGGCGTCACCAAACCCGTACAAATTGCTCGGGGCAATCTCCACAACTTAATTGGAGGCTCCCGAAGCTTTACATCACAATGAGTGAGCTTCATGACAACACCAGCCGTCTAGGGCGCCCAAGCATTCAAGAGGAACAAGCTCTAGGGTACCAAGCACCCAAGAGTAATAAGATTCTCAACTTTCACTTCCACGAATGATAATTCTCAAGTGCAAGGAATCATCGTAGCAATTTCCAAAGATGGAAGTGATAAGCATGGAGTGTCGAACCCACAAGGAGCTAAAGGTAAGATCAATATTCTCTCAAGTCCTATCTGCCACTGATACGACTCTACGTACGCAGAACATTTGCTTCCAACTAGAAACGAGAAATAAAACTACGTTGTGGGTATGAAGAGGATAACTTTGCATGATATCGGAGAACTAAAATATAAAAGTAGGTGCTGTTATCATTGAAGGAAATATGCCCTAGAGGGAATAATAAAGTTGTTATTTATATTTCCTTATATCATGATAAATTTTTATTATTCATGCTAGAATTGTATTAATCGGAAACTTAGTACATGTGTGAATACATAGACAAAATAGAATGTCCCTAGTATGCCTCTACTTGACTAGCTCGTTAATCAAAGATGGTTAAGTTTCCTAAACCATAGACATGTGTTGTCATTTGATGAACGAGATCACATCGTTAGGAGAATGATGTGATGGACAAGACCCATTTGTTAGCTTAGCATGTTGATCATTCAGTTTTATTGTATTGCTTTCTTCATGACTTATACATATTCCTTTGACTATGAGATTATGCAACTCCCGAATACCGGAGGAACACCTTGTGTGCTATCAAACGTCACAACGTAACTGGGTGATTATAAAGATGCTCTACAGGTGTCTCCAAAGGTGTTTGTTGGGTTGGCATAGATCAAGATTAGGATTTGTCACTCCGTGTATCGGCAAGGTATCTCTGGGCCCTCTCGGTAATGCACATCACTATGAGCCTTGCAAGCAATGGGACTAATGAGTTAGCCACAGAATGATGCATTACGAAATGAGTAAAGAGACTTGCCGGTAACGAGATTGAACTAGGTATGATGATACCGACGATCAAATCTCGCGCAAAACATACCGATGACAAAGGAAACAACGTATGTTGTTATGCGGTTTGACCGATAAAGATCTTCATAGAATATGTAGGAGCCAATATAAGCATCCAAGTTCCGCTATTGGTTATTGACTGGAGATGTGTTTTGGTCATATCTACATAGTTCTCGAACCCGTAGGGTCCGCACGCTTAACGTTCGATGATGATTTGTATTATGAGTTATGTGATTTGATGACCGAAGTTTGTTCGGAGTCCCAGATGAGATCAGGGACATGACGAGGAGTCTCAAAATGGTCTAGACATAAAGATTGATATATTGGATGATGTTATTCGGACACCGTATGAGTTTCGAGAGGTACTGGATAATTATCAAAGTGCCAGAGTGTTATCGAAACCCCTCGGGGGAACTAATGGGCCTCGATGGGCCTTAGTGGGAAGAGAGGAAGGGCCAGGAGGGGCTGGTCGCGCGCGCCCTGGGTCCGAATTGGACTAGGGGAAGGGGGCGGCGCCCCCCTTTCCTTCCCTTCCCCCTCTACCTTCCTTCTCCCCCCTCTTCCTTAGGTGGAAACCTACTAGGACTTGGAGTCCTAGTAGGATTCCCCTCTCTTGGCGCGCCCTAGGAGGGCCGGCCGGCCTCCCCCTCCTTTATATACGGGGGCAGGGGGGCACCCTAGAACACACAAGTTTCTCTTAACCATGTGCGGTGCCCCCCTCCATAGTTACACATCTCGGTCATATCGTCGTAGTGCTTAGGCGAAGCCCTGCTCCGGCAACTTCATCATTACCATCGCCACGCCGTCGTGCTGACGAAACTCTCCCTCGGCCTCAACTGGATCAAGAGTTCGAGGGACGTCATCGAGCTGAAGGTGTGCTTATCGCGGAGGTGTCGTACATTTGGTACTTGGATCGGTTGGATCGCGAAGACGTTCGACTACATCAACCGTGTTACTAAACGCTTCCGCTTTCGGTCTACGAGGGTACGTGTAGCAATCAGACCTCAAACAGTCTGATCTCTGTGCATCAGTTTCATCCCTGGATCGGTAATGCTGACACGCACAGTACTTGAGGGATTTATAACAGAGTAGCAATCACATATTATTACATTGAATGTCTCAAAAGGGAACTTATTACAATAAATATGGCTTAAGGCCATCTAATAATGATAACAACGGAAGGTTTGGAAGATAAGCGAGTCCATCAACTCCAACAACATCACTGAGTAAAAGATCACGACCTAAGGCACCTTACTCATCGTCTGAAAAGTCTGCAACATGAATGTTGCAGCCCGAAAACGGGTCAGCACATGGAATATGCTGGCAATGTAACACACAGAGAGTAATGAATAGAAATATGCTACACTACATGCATATATGGCTGGTGGAAAGCTCTATGGTTACAGTTTTGCATAAAGCCAATTTTTCCCTACTGCAAAGGAATAAATTTTATTTAACTATCATGATGGTTGTTAAACATTGAGAAGGGTACTCCAACCCAATCCCAATTAAGCATCATCATTAACCCAACAAAATTATATTAAGTAACATGATGAGATTCACATGATAATCCAGGTACTAGATGCTTAAAACGTCCATAACCGGGGACACGACTAACCATGATTAGTTTATACACTCTGCAGAGGTTTGCGCACTTTTCCCCGCAAGACTCAATCTCCTCCGCTTAATTTCTCGCACTACATGGTGTTTGAGAAACGGATGACCAAGACACAGTCTTTCAGAAGCACTAACTCTCTACTCCGGGTAGACAGTACCAACCTACATCCCCTACATCTGCTAGTCTACCTCTTCAAGAGCTCACGCAACTTAATCAACTATGCTAGAGACCATAGTAGCTTGCGGCTGCACACAGAAGTTCCTAGCATGCATAATCTCATGATCCCTTTGAGCCTGGGTGGCGGTCCATAGGAGAATCACACGGTACCCCGGGATTTCCAAAAATACAGGCAACACTGGGTTCCCCAGGTGCCTCAATCCACCCAGATGTGAATTTAAGTTGCCACCTTAAATAAACCATTAATTAACAAATCTCACATCTGTCATGGATACACTCACCCAATCCACATCTACTAGCATAACATGGTAATATAAGCAAATGTAGAAGTAACTCCCAAAGGTTTGATAATAAAACAGGTAATAGGTACTACCTCATCTACTTCCCAAAACCCACATATTAATCATATTCTAATCATGCAATTTTTTGAGGATTGATCTAATGCAATAAAATCGGGTAGTAAAGAGGTATGATCAAAGTGTTACTTGCCTTGCTGATGATCCGTGAAACCTAGAGATTTGAAGTAGCAAGCGGCGCACTCCGGGTACTCTATCACAAACAAACAAGCATACAATAAACACTCATCTAATGCACAGGTAAAACACAAATAAGAGATCTAACCAGAAAGTTCAACTTAAGAACTCCAGTTTGCAAAAAAATCAAATCAAACGAAGCAACGAAACTCAAACGGCGAAAGAAAAAAGCTTCGTTTACTAATCTGGAACTAAGTCAAATTTTACAGTAGCAAAAACTTGTTTGAGTTGGTTAAACGTAAAGAGGGTTTTGAGATGAAACTCTAGGCACTTGAATCGTCTGATTCCGATAAACGAGCGAAAAGTTATACAAGAACGAAAATTCGATCAGAAATCACGATCGGGAATAATCGCGGAAAATCCGAGAAAAAGAAAAACGGACGAACAGGCTAATTAATGAACGTTCGCTGTCTGCGGCTAAAAGACGAAAACCGTTCGTTAAAACGAACGAACGAACGGGCGTTCGCTAAATAAACTAAACCGGGAAAAAATAAAACTGATGTAATAAAAAAAGACCGCGGGTTTTATAAAAAACCCGGGCGGTTAACCGGTGAAAACCGGCGGCGGATCTGGCGACTACCTCCGGCGGCGGCGAACTCCGGCGAGGGCGGCGACGGCGGTCGGCGGCGCGCGGCGGCTGGGGCTGCTGGGGCGGCGGCGGGGCTAAGGTTTGGAGTGGGCTGGGGTGCGCTCGGGGCACTATTTAAAGGGGGCCGGCCAGGGGAGTCCTGCTGAATATGGCCCGAGGTCGGTTCGCGTTTTTTTTTAAAAATAATTTCGCGCAGAAAAACAAATAAAATAAATACTAAACGGACTCCAAAAATCCCGAAATAAATTTTCCTCGTCCTCTAAAATCGAGCCAGACTAGATGAACATTTATTTGGGCCTAAATGAAATTTTGGAAAACGCACATTTTTCCTAATTCAAATAAAATAGCGATAAAACTCCGAAATAAAATCTTATTTGATTTTATTATTAAATCCTCAGTATTTCTTTATTTTGGGAAAGTCATTTTGTTCCCTCTCTCATATTTTTATAATAGAAATAATTGAAGATAAAATAATTAAAATCAAATGATCCTATTTTCAAAATTTGAGAAAACTCAAATATGAAAATGACGAAATCCCCAACTCTCTCAGTGGGTCCTTGAGTTGCGTAAAATTTCTAGGATCGAGCCAAAATGTAATAAAATATGATATGCAAGGATGATCTAATGTATAACATTCCAAATTGAAAATTTGGGATGTTACAAACCTACCCCCTTTAAGATGAATCTCGTCCTCGAGATTCGGGTTGGCTAGAAAATAGGTGAGGGTGGTCCTTCTGTAGATCTTCCTCTCGCTCCCAGGTGGCTTCATCTTCGGTATGGTGGCTCCACTGAACTTTGCAAAACTTGATAACCTTGTTGCGCGTGACTCGGCTGGCATATTCGAGAATCTTAACTGGTTTCTACTCATAGGTCAAATCGCTATCCAACTGAATCGCTTCCAGTGGCACGGTATCTCTTAGCGGTATATTAGCCATCTCTGCGTGGCACTTCTTCAACTGGGGAACGTGGAACACATCGTGAACTCCTGACAATCCTTCGAGAAATTCCAACTTGTAAGCAACCTCTCCCATACGATCCAAAATTAATATGGTCCAACAAAACGTGGCGCTAACTTTCCCTTAACTCGAAAGCGCTTAACTCCTCGAAGTGAAGATACACGAAGATAAACCCTATCTCCGACTTCATAAACTGTCTCATTGCATTTAGAATCTGCATAGCTCTTCTGCCTGGACTGGACTACCTTGAGCCTACCGCGAATCAACTTCACCTTCTGTTCAGACTCTTTAATCAAATCTGGTCCAAACAACTGACGGTCTCCAACTTCATCCCACAACAACGGTGTCCTGCACCTCCTTCCGTACAAAGCTTTGAAAGGGGCCATCCTCAAACTAGATTGATAACTATTGTTGTAAGAGAACACCGCATATGGCAAATTGTCGTCCCAACTAGATCCATAATCTAGTGCACAAGCTCTCAGCATGTCCTCCAAAATCTGATTGACTCTCTCGGTCTGTCTATCTGTCTATGGATGAAAGGCTATACTGAACTCTAGCCTGGTACCCAAAGTTTTGTGCAACTGATTCCAGAGCTTTGAGGTAAACTGGGTTCCTCTATCTGATACAATGCTCCTCGGAAGTCCATGTAGACATACGATGTTGGTCTTGTATATCTTTGCCAACTTAGCACTGGTGTAAGTGGTCTTCACTGGGATGAAATGAGCTACCTTCATCAAACGATCGACTACAACCCATATCGAGTCATAGCCTGAACGAGTCTTGGGCAATCCCATGATAAAATCCATGCCTAGCTTATCCCACTTCCATTTGGGTATCGGCAATGGCTGTAGCAATCCTGCTGGCTTCTGATGCTCTGCCTTCACTCTCTGACATACATCACATACTGCTACATACTCCGCAATATCCTTCTTCATTCTGGTCCACCAGAAAGTGTCCTTAAAATCCAAATACACCTTGGTATTTCCTGGGTGAATCGAATACGGTGAATCATGGGCCTCTTGCAGAATCAACTTCCTGATCTCCGGGTCATTAGGCACATAAATGCGATCCACAAACCATAAGGTATCGTGATCATCCTCACGAAAACCTTTAGCTTTTCCTTTGCTCATCTTCTCCTTTATCTCGGCAATCTCCTTGTCAGTCTTCTGAGCTTCTCTGATCTTATCCATCAACGTAGACTGAATCTCCAAAGCTGCTACATAGCCTCTCGGAACTATCTCCAAACTTAGCTCGTGAAGATCCTCGGCTAACTCCTTTGGTAACTCTCCGGTCATGAGTGTGTTGACATGGCTCTTGCGACTCAACGCATCGGCTACTACATTAGCCTTTCCGGGGTGATAATGCAATCTTATATCATAATCCTTGATGAGCTCCAACCATCTCCTTTGCCTGAGATTCAACTCCTTCTGTGTGAAAATGTACTTCAAACTCTTGTGATCCTTGTACACTTCACAATGGTTTTCAATGAGAAGATGTCTCCATGTTTTCAATGCATGCACTACGGCTGCTAACTCCAAATCATGCGTAGCATAATTCAACTCATGAGGCTTAAGCTGTTGTGAGGCATACGAAACAACTCTTCCTTCCTGCATAAGCACCGCTCCAAGTCCTCGACGAGAAGCATCGCAATAAACTTCATAATCCTTGCGCTGATCTGGCAGAATCAACATTGGTGATGTAACCAAACGTTTCTTCAACTCCTGGAAACTGGCCTCACATTCCTCAGTCCATTTGAACTTGGTGTCCTTCTTCAACAACTCCGTCATGGGCTTTGCAATCTTCGAGAAATTCTCAATGAACCTCCGGTAGTATCATGCGAGTCCAAGAAAACTCCGGATCTCTCCAAATGTTGTTGGGGCTTCCCAGTTTGTCATTGTGACAACTTTGGTGGGGTCTACTGCTATTCCTTCTCCGGATATCACATGTCCGAGAAATCCAACTTCTTTCAACCAAAACTCGCATTTGCTGAACTTGGCATATAACTGATGTTCTCTGAGCTTCTCAAGTACTAAACGCAAATGCTCCTTATGCTCCTCTTCATTCTTTGAGTAGACCAAAATATCATCAATGAACACCACAACGAACTTATCCAAAAACTCCATAAATACCTTGTTCATCATGTCCATGAAATAGGCAGGTGCGTTAGTCAGACCAAATGACATAATGGTATACTCATACAGCCCGTACCTGGTGGTAAAAGCCGTCTTAGGTATATCCTGCTCTCGAATCTTCAACTGGTGGTATCCTGATCACAGATCGATCTTGGAAAATACCTTAGTTCCTTGCAATCGGTCAAACAAGTCATTGATCATCGGCAGCGGGTACTTGTTCTTGATTGTCACTTCATTCAATCCTCGATAATCAACAACCATTCTCAAAGATCCATCCTTCTTCTCCACTAGAAGCACTGGCGATCCCCAAGGTGAAGAACTTGGGCGAATATAGCCTTTATCCAGTAACTCCTTAATCTGCTACTTAATTTCCTCCAAATCTTTTGCGAGCATCCTGTATGGTCTCTTTGATATTGGTCTTGGGCCTGGCAAAAGCTCAATCAAAAACTCAGTGTCTCTATCCGGTGGCATGCCTGACAACTCCTCTGGAAATACGTCAGGAAAATCCTTCACCACTGGTACTTCCTCCTGTACAACTCCTGATAAGGAATTTACTTGAGTCCTCTTCGGCACATGCCGGGATACATACTTGATCCTTCTTCCTTCTGGCGTGGTAAGCAAAATCGACTTACTGGCGCATTCAATGTTCCCTCCATACTTCGATAACCAATCCATTCCTAATATCACATCTAGTCCTTGCAATTCCAATACTATTAGGTCTGAGGGAAACACGTAGTTACCAATCCTTAATGGTAACTGATCACACCATAGACTAGCCATATACTCTGCTCCTGGCGAGGTTACTAACATGGGTGACCTAAGGGCTTGGGTTGGCAGTTTATACTTATCCACAAATCCCCTTGATATGTATGAATGCGATGCACAAGTATCAAAAAGAACGATTGCAGTAAATGACCTGACCAAAAACTTACCTATTACTGCATCTGGCTGGGCTTCAACCTCCTCCACGCTAACGTGGTTCACCTGCCCTGTGTTGAAAAGGTTGGGCTTCTTCCCAGAGCTTCCATTGCCATTTCCATTCTTCGCTTTAGGACATTCAGTGGCATAATGTCCAGTCTTATGGCATTTGTAACAGGTAATGTGGCTCAGATCCCTCCTGGCTGGTGTTAAAGGGTTGGTACAGTTCTGTCCATTGCTTCCTCCATTCCCATTACCATTCTTCGGGCCACTATGGTTGTGCGAACTACCTCCTCCATGGGTATGCTGAAAATGTCCTCCCAAGTTCGGGGTAAAATGAGGCTTCTGCTGAGCTCCATAATTGTACTTCCCTTGTCCATACTTCCTCTTGCGGTTGTCAATCTGCTGCTGCTTCCCTTCAATCATGAGGGCTTGATCTACCAACTCCTGGTAGTTGTTGAAGGTTGCTACCATCAACTGCATGCTCAACTCATCATTCAGTCCTTCCAGAAACTTCTCCTGCTTAGCTGCATCCGTAGCAACGTCATCTCGGGCATAACGTGCTAGCTTACTGAAGTCATCCACATACTGGCCAACAGTACGTCCTCCTTGGCGCAAGTTGCGAAAGTCACGCTTCTTCATGGCCATAGCTCCTGCTGAAACATGGGCAGTATGGAAAGCCTGCTGAAACTGATCCCATGTGACAGTGTCGATAGGATAAGTGGCTGTGAAATTCTCCCACCATGATGCTGCGGGTCCATCAAGCTGATGTACGGCAAAATGCACCTTCTCCACATCTGTGCATCCTACAGTGGTCAACTCCCTTCCCATCTTGTGGAGCCAATCATCTACAACTATCGGCTCGGTGCTACTGGAGAACACCGGCGGATTCAGCCTCAAGAAACGGGCTAAGTGATCAACAGGTGTTGGTGGTGTTTGTGGGTTGTTGTTGTTGTTGTTATTGTTCCCCTGATTCTAATTCTGGACTAGCATCTGCATCAATGCATTCTTCTGCTAGATCAACTGAGTGAGCTCCGGTGGGAAAGCAAATCCATTGTCACGTCTCGAAGGCATCTGAGGGTTTAGAAAGGATGAGAATATAGAATAGAATGAGGTCTACAGAGAAAACCACTACCCATATGCACATGAGACAAATGCAAACAATATCACTTCATTCAAATCAAACAAGGGCATACAACGGTCTAACTATCGTTAAAGTGCTTGGACTATAATATATACATGGGGGAATACTACTACTGTTATGGTGGTCGACTAGAAAAAATGATCAGTCGAAGACTCCATGATATCTGCTCTAGCTTCATCAACAAAGTCATCATCGCTATCATCTGGGTCCGAGTCGATGTCGTCGATGATGATGTAGTTCTCCGGGCAAGTGCAATCATCGTCTTCTCCTCCAGTTGCGGGGAATCCCATAAATACTTTTAGCTTCTTCTTCAGATCATCATTCTTCTCCACGAGTGTTGTTATTTCCTTCTCATATCCTTCACGTGTAGACTTGAGTTCTTCCTCCAGCTCCGTGATCCTGGTCATAGCCTTCTTCAGATCTATCATGCCTGCGCACATATTGTTCTCCTGGCGACGAATGTGCTGGTTTAACTCCTGGATGAAAGCTGCAATTGATCTATCCTTACTGGTGCTGATCATCTCCCATTGCTCATCTCGACGCCCAAAAATCTGGTAGATAGTATCCTTGAGATCCTTGTGGTAAACTTCTCCAATGCGTCCCATGGTGATGTGGGCTGCCATGCTCTTTCCTAAGCTTCAGGTTGGTGCATCAAAGTAAAACTCTATGGGCTTAGTGATGGGCATGAACGTCCTTCCTGGAACTTGAACTTGAATCATCCAACGCTCTTCTTCTGGTAAAGTGGCAATGTAGGTTCCGGTGAAGCTTGGTACTCCGATGTTCAGGTATCTAGTAACTTTCTTCAAGTGGCATCCAAAGGGTGTATCTTCATCCGGTTGAGTGAACTTGTTCCTTGTATCCGCCATCCTAAAAGAGTAGAAAAGATGAGGAGTCAGAAATGAGAAGAGAGAGTAGTGATTCTAGGGATTTAGCTTAGTGGTCGTGTCCTACAGTCAGCGTGTGCTCTGATACCATCTTGTAGCGACCAGACCTCAAACAGTCTGATCTCTATGCATCATTGTCATCCCTGGATCGGTAATGCTGACACGCACAGTACTTGAAGGATTTATAACAGAGTAGCAATCACACACTTATTACATCAAATGTCTCAAAAGAGAACTTATTACAATAAATATGGCTTAAGGCCATCTAATAACGATAACAACGGAAGGCTTGGAAGATAAGCGAGTCCATCAACTCCAACGGCATCACTGAGTAAAAGATCACGACCTATGGCACCTTACTCATCGTCTGAAAAGTCTGCAACATGAACGTTGCAGCCCGAAAACGGGCTAGCACATGGAATATGCTGGCAATGTAACACATAGAGAGTAATGAACAGAAATATGCTATACTACATGCATATATGGCTGGTGGAAAGCTCTATGGTTACAGTTTTGCATAAAGCCAAATTTTCCCTACTACAAAGGAATAAATTTTATTTAACTATCATGGTGGTTGTTAAACATTGAGAAGGGTACTCCAACTCAATCCCAATTAAGCATGATGAGATTCACATGATAATCCAGGTACTAGATACTCAAAACGTTCATAACCGGGGACACGACTAACCATGATTACTTTATACACTCTGCAGAGGTTTGCGCACTTTTCCCCGCAAGACTCGATCTCCTCCGCTTGATTTCTCGCACTACGTGGTGTTTGAGAAACGGATGACCGAGACACAGTCTTTCAGAAGCATTAATTCTCTACTTCGGGTAGACAGTACCAACCTACATCCCCTACATCTGCTAGTCTACCTCTTCAAGAGCTCACGCAACTTAATCAACTATGCTAGAGCCCATAGTAGCTTGCGGCTGCACACGGAAGTTCCTAGCATGAATAATCTCATGATCCCTTTGAGCCTGGGTGGCGGTCCATAGGAGAATCACACGGTACCCCGGGATTTCCAAAAATACAGGCAACACTGGGTTCCCCAGGTGCCTCAATCCACCCAGATGTGAATTTAAGTTGCCACCTTAAATAAACCATTAATTAACAAATCTCACATCTGTCATGGATACACTCACCCAATCCACGTCTACTAGCATAGCATGGCAATATAAGCAAACGTAGAAGTAACTCCCAAAGGTTTGATAATAAAACAGGTAATAGGTACTACCTCATCTACTTCCCAAATCCCACATATTAATCATATCCTAATCATGCAATTGTTTGAGGATTGATCTAATGCAATAAAATCGGGTAGTAAATAGGTATGATCAAAGTGTTACTTGCCTTGCTGATGATCCGTGAAACCTAGAGATTCGAAGTAGCAAGCGGCGCACTCCGGGTACTCTATTAGAAACAAACAAGCATACAATAAGCACTCATCTAATGCACAAGTAAAACTCAAATAAGAGATCTAACCAGAAAGTTCAACTTAAGAACTCCGGTTTGCAAAAAGAATCAAATCAAAGGAAGCAACGAAACTCAAACGGCGAAAGAAACAAGCTTCGTTTACTAATCTGGAACTAAGTCAAATTTTACAGTAGCAAAAACTTGTTTGAGTTAGTGAAACGTAAAGAGGGTTTCGAGATGAAACTCTAGGCGCTTGAATCACCTGATTCCGATATACGAGCGAAAAGTTATACTAGAACGAAAATCGGATCAGAAATCACGATCGGGAATAATCACGGAAAATCCAAGAAAAAGAAAAACGGACGAACAGGCTAACGAACGAACGTTCGCTGTCTGTTGCTAAAAGACGAAAACTGTTTGCTAAAATGAACGAACGAATGAGCGTTCACTAAATAAACTAAACCAGGAAAAAAAATAAAACCGATCTAATAAAAAAAACGGCCGCGGTTTTTATAAAAATAAACAGGGCGGTTAATCGGCGAAAACCGGCGGCGGATCCAGCAACTACCTCTGGCGGCGGCGAACTCCGGCGAGGGCAGCGGTCGGCGGCGACGGCGGCGGCTGGGGCGGCGGCGGGGCTAGGGTTTGGGGTGGGCTGGAGTAGGCTCGGGGCGCTATTTAAAGGGGGCCGGCCAGGGGAGTCCTGGCCGAATATGGCCCGAGGTTGGTTCGCGTTTTTTTTAAATAATTTCGCTTAGAAAAACAAATAAAACAAATACTAAGCGGACTCCAAAAATCCTGAAATAAATTTTCCCCGTCCTTTTAAATCGCGCCGGACAAGATGGACATTTATTTGTGCCTAAATGCAATTTTGAAAAACGCGCATTTTTCCTAATTCAAATAAAATAGCGATAAAACTCCGAAATAAAATCTTATTTGATTTTATTATGAAATCCTCAATACTTCTTTATTTTGGGAAAGTCATTTTATTTCCTCTCTCATATTTTTATAATAGAAAAAATTGAAGATAAAATAATTAAATTCAAATGATCCTATTTTCAAAATTTGAGAAAACTCAAATATGAAAATAACGATATCCCCAACTCTCTCCGTGGGTCCTTGAGTTGCGTAGAATTTCTAGGATCGAGCCAAAATGTAATAAAATATGATATGCAAGGATGATCTAATGTATAACATTCCAAATTAAAAATTTGGGATGTTACAGTACGTGGACACACTCTTTGTAGCGACCCGACCTCAGACGATCAAGTCTTTGTGCTTAAGTGTTATCCCTGGATCGGTGTGCTGACACACACATACTCGAGGATTTATAGCAGAGGTAAATCACATGTATAAAGTAACATAAATACTATTACCTCAATCCATATAGCGGAAGAAACAACAAGGTCGTGGATTCCCATCAACACCAACGGCAAAGTTAAGTGTAGAAGTCGTAACCCTAATGTATCACTTACTCGTCGTAAGATTCTTGCAACATGAGACATTGCAACCACAAAGGGTTAGTACATTGAATGTACTGGCAATTTCACACTGTAGAGAAATGCTGAATAATGGCCATCACTACATGCATATATGGCTGGTGGAGGCTCTAGGTTTAGTTTTGCATAAAGCTAATTTTTCCCTATAGCAAAGGAATATATTTTATTTAACTACCAAGTTGGTTGAAAACATTGAGAAGGTTCCTCCAACTCAATCCCAAAATAATAATTATCAACCCAACAAATTAATTAACTAAAGTGATGAGATCAACATGATAATTAAAGAACCAGATACTCAAGATGTCCATAACCGGGGACACGGCTAATCATGATTAGTTTGTACACTCTACAGAGGTTTGCGCACTTTTCCCTACAAGACTCGATCTCCTCCGGTGGATTTCTCGCACTACATGGTGTTTGAGAAACGGATGACCAAGACACAGTCTTTCCGAAGCATTAACTCTTTACTCTGGGTAGACAGTTACACCTACTTTCCCCTACATGTGCTAGCCTACCACTGAAAGAGGTCATGCAACATACTCAACTATGCTAGAGCCCATAATAGCTTGTGGCTGCACATGGAAGTTTCTAGCATGAATAATCTTATGATCCCTTTGAGCCTGGGTGGCGAACCATAGGATGATCACACGGTAACCCCGGGATCTCCTAGGACAACACCGATATATCCCCAGGTGCCCGAAACCAATCCACCAAGATGTGTATTTAAGTAACCACCTTAAGTTAACCATTAATTAACAATCTCACATCTGTCATGGATCACTCAAACCAATCCACATCTACGAGCATAGCGTAGCAGTAAGCATAACATAATAGTAACTCCCCAGGGTTTGAATGCAAGACAATAGGCTCCTACCTCATCAACTACTTCCCAATACCCACATGTTACCAATCCTACTCATGCAATGTTTGAGGGTTGAAACTAATGCATAAAAACTGGGTAGTAAAGGGATATGATCACAGTGTGAACTTGCCTCATACTGTTGATGAAGATTATTCACACTCATAACTCCTAATAGTTCTACTCGTCACACTCCGGTCAATCTATCGTGAGCAAGCAATTGCATACATAAGCACTCATGCAAAGAATCGAAGAAAAGATCTCAGAAAACTTCAAAAACAGGCAAATAACTCTTGCAACAGAAAACAACTTCTAACAGTACCAAAATTGGGCAAACTTGGTCTTATCATAAAGTTTAGGTCAAGTGCTTCGATTTGCAAAAAGAATCATCTCAAACGGAGTTAAAAAACTCGAGTTATGATCAAACGAAGTTCAAATACAAATCTGTTTGAATTCAAATTTTAAAACTTTCAAAAATATAATTAAGTTGGTTATCTGGATAGAGGGGATCACAACAAAAAAGTTGGCGTTGGTTTCGTTGGATTTGGACAAGCGAGTAAAAAGTTGCGAGGGTTTAAAGATCAGGGGCTAATCTGTAAGAAAAATAATTATGGATGGGTCCCTGGCCGAAAATAGAAATAAAAGAAAAATCTAACTAACGAACGTTCACTACTGAGCCCTAATCTACGAACACGTTCGCTCTAGAGGCTTAGACAGCGAACGATCTCTAAACAACCTAACTAAATTAGAAAACCGGGTTTAAACAAAAAAACGAGAGCTGAGAATAAACCGGATCAGTTTTACCGGTCCATGGCGGGTCAACGGCGGCGGCGGTTTTCTGGCGGTAGCGGCGTGCTCCGGCGATGAGGGCGGCTGCGATAGCGGGCGTGGCGCGGGGCAGCGGTGGATGTGGCGCGGGACTGCAGCGGCAGCGAGGCGAGCAGGTGGCGGCGCGGCTCGAGTGGGACGGTGGCGCAGGCGGCGACAACGGGAAGTGCAGCGGCAGCGCAGCGGATCTGATCGGGGCGGCTTCCCGTCGGCGATGACGAGCGGCGCACGGGCGTCGGTGAAAGGCGGCAGCGCAGCGGCAAAGTGCGGCAGTGGCAACGGCGAAGTGCGGCGAGGCGAGTGGCGGCGGCAGTTGCGCAGGCGACGGCGACTGCAAGGAGGAGAGGAACGGGGCCGAGGCGGCGCCTTTTAAGAGGAGGGACGAGGGGTGTCATGGGGGAAGAAGTAGGAGCAAAGGCAGCGGGGCGCGGCGTCCGTGAAGGAAACGGTGGCGGCGGCGCTGTCGTGGCGGCGGAGGACTCCGAGCGAAGTCGGGGGCGAGCGGGGCGCGCGGGTGTGCTGGCTGGGCCGTGGCCTGGCCCGGTTGGCTGGGCCGGCCCAGTCCGCGGAGGAAGTTTTTTAAAAAACAAACACAAACAAAGAAAAATAATAAAAACAAATGAAATAAGAAACATTATATAGGCATATAATATATTAGATTTTTTAGAAAAAGATTTTCTACAGCTTGAACATTTTTCTAACGTCAAATAAAATCTACACAAATATAAATAAAGCAAAGAGTGCTACTGTTACAATAAAACCTCATAAAAATCATTTTAAAAATACCAAAATGATTTCAAATCTATTTCTCTCCAATTTTCCATCGTAGGGAATCATTTTACCCTATTTTCCGTATATTTTATTTTTGGAGAACAATAATTTGAATAAAACCCCAAATAACTCCAAATTGAAAATAATTTCAAAAGGACTTTAAATCTGATCCTTTTAAACTTCCAACTCATATTTCATATGTTTTGAAGAAGTCATGTTATCTTCTCTCATGAAAATCATTGAGTTGCTTAAAGTTTCTGAATTTGAAATATTTTCAAATGAAATTCAAATATTTTCAACAACCCTTTTCATTTAAATAAATGGAAGAAGTCATGTCATCTTCTCTCTAGGGTTTGGTATTTGAAAAGAATTTGAATTCATGGAGATCATAAAATCAAGAAGAAAGTTTGGGAAAGTCCTTTTATTCCCTCTCATTTAACTTTCAAAAAGTTTCAAATTTCACTCAATTTCATCCCAATCAAGCAAACAATCAAAACTATCTATTTAATATAACATTCCAAAATTTAGAATTTTGGGATGTTACAAACCTACCACCCTTAAAATGAATCTCGTCCTCGAGATTCGGAGAGGCTAGAAAGAAATAGGTTAGGTTCGGGGGTCTTCTCAAAATCCACTGATCATCTCTGGGGTTCTCGGGTGCTACAACCCTTAAAAGTATTGTTACGGTTCCATCAAAACTCATATACTCCTTTTTGTTGACAGTGTCGATCTTCTTAGATCTTCAGGATAATTCCTTCTCTGGGCTTTTCAGTAGTGGCATAACCTTTTCCTCAATTTCTGTGTCCTTTTCATCTTGGTATGGTCTTCCTGTGACTGGGTCTTCTTATCTGACGGGCCTGGCGCCAGTACTAAACAACTAATCGATATCTCATGGTGGTCAACAATTTATGGTTTCTCCTGCAGGAAATGGGTCTGGGCTGAACCTCACCATATATCCCGCGATTGGCATCAGCTGCCTTGTACAAGGGAAAATTGTCATGCCATTCTAAGGCTTAAACAAAGTTTTAATCATCGTCGCTCTACTATGGGTAAGTCACTCAGATTTACCATCCCATATAGCAAGGCGAATAATAAGAGTAAGTCGGTATGGTGATCAATCCATCCCGCACCCAAATCATTACCTTGTATATGGTTTAGCAAATCTCGCATTCTAACACTCGGTCATCCTCACAAGCATTGCAGAATTTCTCTTGTCCATGTACTAGGTTCGGATAAATCCATTGATTCTGCAAGCCAAACAATCATCAATCGTTCCTTCACAACTCTCAAGTTTTGTGTTACTCCTATAAGATTGTCTGTCGATAAAGGCATATCTTCTTCCAAGGTTTTTCCTTCAGCAAGAGTGTCCTTGCTTCTTGGTAGGTCATGGGGCCTGTGGGTTATGGCCCATCTCATCACTTGTAAACCTTGAACTCATCATCGGGGCAACTGCTCGTTATTCACACATCTAGCTTCCTAGCATACTTAAAATCCCTCCAATTGTACTGTCTTCCTTCCTTCTATTGGTACCAAACTAAGACGTGATTACTCAGACTCATCATGGAGTTGCAATTGCTCCATATTTCCAACATCATACCTCCTTTATATCCAATAGTACTTCATCCCTTCATATCCTTGGGGTATCCTACATATCGAGATAAAACTCGTACTTATTTTATCCGCGGTCCACTCTGTGGAGTGTCATTATCCTTTCCAGGGGTCAAGGGTCCTCACAAGGTACTACCACCCTTAAAATACTCCAATTCTTCCATAGACCATATTTCTAATATTCTCGAAATGGTCAAAATCTTTCTTCATAGAGTAACTACTCATAACATCCATATCAGTACCAACGATGCTAACTTTATTGATTCTCAAATTATTACAATCTCCGGCTTTTCCATTACATGCCTCAACTCAACACCTCAATAAAAATGTTCTCACTACTTCTACTATACTTCTTTTTTGACACAACTATTTAGCACAAGCTTCCTTCTCTTTGAGACAATCTCTTGCAAAGTGCCCTGCTTCATTACAACAAAAACATATTACTTCTGACGAGTCTCGAGGTTTCCTCATGATTACATAGCCTCCTTGGGTCCTCGGCTTCCTTTTGGGGCAACTGCTAAAGTAGTGCCCTAATTCCTTGCACCTGAAACAGGTGATATGACTCAGGTCCTTCCTGGAATCCAATTTTTTTCTCTTCCTAGACTTTTCCGTTCCAATCAGGGCTTTTATTTCCTATGGGTCATACTCTACTTCCTCTGTCGGGAATTCTACTAGATCCCCATTCAGACAATTTTGGGAGATGTGTCCTTCTTCTCCACATGAATAGCATGACTTGGTGCAGGGTTTAATTGGGTCTTCTTTGGGTGTATCCTCCACCTCTTACTTCATCACAGGTTCTTCTAAAATTTCCATGAGGGCTCCTTCCATTGCTTTTTTTCTTTTGCTGGATGGTTCTTTGTACCATGGGGTAAATGTGACACTAAGCAGGGTAGTGGGTAGTCCCTTCACACAAGAAACAAGTGATCTGCCTAGTTGGGCATTCTTTAGCTGGGTGACTTTTGACAACAAAGTAGAGCTTGCAACAACAAAGTAGAAGACGTCTAACTTGTTTTTGCAGGGCATGTTGTGATGTGATATGGTCAAGACATGATGAGATATAAGTTGTTGTATGAGATGATCATGTTTTGTGACAGTTATCGGCAACTGGTAGGAGCCATATGGTTGTCGCTTTATTGTATGAAATGCAATCGCCATGTAATTGCTTTACTTTATCACTAAGAAGTAGCGATAGTCATAGAAGCAATAGTTAGCGAGACGACAACCATGCTATGATGGAGATCAATGTGTCAAGCCGGTGACGATGGTGATCATGACGGTGCTTTGGAGATGGAGATCAAAGGCACATGATGATGATGGCATATCATATCACTTATTTTGATTGCATGTGATGTTTATCCTTTATGCATCTTATTTTGCTTAGTACGGCGGTAGCATTATAAGATGATCCCTCACTAAATTTCAAGGTACAAGTGTTCTCCCTGAGTATGCACCGTTGCTACTGTTCATCGTGCCGATTCACCACGTGATGATCGGGTGTGATAAGCTCTACGTTCACATACAACGGGTGCAAGCCAGTTTTGCACACGTAGAACACTCGGGTTAAACTTAACGAGCCTAGCATATGCAGATATGGCCTCAGAACACTAAGACCGAAAGGTCGAACGTGAATCATATATTAGATATGATCAACATAGTGATGTTCACCATTGAAAACTACTCCATCTCAAGTGATGATCGGACATGGTTTAGTTGATATGGATCACGTGATCATAGAGATGACTAGAGGGATGTCTATCTAAGTGGGAGTTCTTAAATAATATGATTAGTTGAACTTTAATTTATCATGAACATAGTACCTGATAGTATTTTGCATATCTATGTTGTAGATCAATAGCTCGCGTTGTAGCTCCCCTATGTTTTTAATATGTTCCTAGAGAAAACTAAGTTGAAATATGATAGTAGCAATGATGCGGACTGGATCCGTGATCTGAGGATTATCCTCATTGCTGCACAGAAGAATTATGTCCTTAATGCACCGCTAGGTGATAGACCTATTGCAGGAGCAGATGCCAACGTTATGAACGTTTGACAAGCTCGGTATGATGACTACTTGATAGTTTAGTGCACCATGCTTTACGGCTTAGAACCGGGACTTCAAAAACGTTTTGAACGCCACGGAGCATATAAGATGTTCCAAGAGCTGAAATTGGTATTTCAGACTCATGCCCGTGTTAAGAGGTATGAGACCTCTGACAAGTACTTTGCCTACAAGATGGAGGAGAATAGCTCAGCTAGTGAGCATATGCTCAGAATGTCTGAGTATTACAATCGCTTGAATCAAGTTGGAGTTAATCTTCCAGATAAGATAGTGATTGACAGAGTTCTCTAGTCACTATCACCAAGTTAATAGAACTTCGTGATGAACTATAATATGCAAGGGATAACACAAACGATTCCCGAGCTCTTCTTGATGCTGAAAATCGGCGAAGGTAGAAATCCAAAGCAAGTTTCAAGTAAGTTGCCACTCCCATGAAGAAACCCAAAGCTAGACCCAAGCCTGAAACTAAGTGCTTCTACTGCAAAGAAAATAATCACTAGAAGCGGAACTGCCCCAAATACTTGGCGGATAAGAAGGATGGCAAAGTGAACAAAAGTATATATGTGATATACATGTTATTGATGTGTACTTTACTAGTGTTCATAGTAGCCCCTGGGTATTTGATATTGGTTCAGTTACTATGATTAGTAACTTGAAACATGAGTTACAAAATGAACAGAGACTAGTTGAGGGCGAGGTGGCGATGTGTGTTGGAAGTGATTCCAAGGTTGATAAGATCACCATCGCACACTCCCTTTACCTTCGGGATTAGTGTTGAACCTAAAATAAATGTTATTTGATGATTGCGTTGAGCATAATATGATTGGATCATGTTTATTGCAATACGGTTATTCATTTAAGTCAAAGAATAATTGTTATTCTGTTTAGATGAATAAAACCTTCTATGGTCATACACCCAAGGTGAATGGTTTATTGAATCTCGATCGTAGTGATACACATATTCATAATATTGATGCCAAAAGATGCAAAGTTGATAACGATAGTGCAACATACTAGTGGCACTGCCGTTTAGGTCATATTGGTGTAAAGCGCATGAAGAAACTCCATGCGGATGGACTTTTGGAATCACTTGATTATGAATCATTTGATGCTTGCAAACTATGCCTCATGGACAAGATGACTAATACTCCGTTCTGTGGAACAATGGAGTGAGCCACTGACTTATTGGAAATAATACATACCGATGTATGCGATCCGATGAGTGTTGAGGCTCGCGGCGGGTATCATTATTTTCTGACCTTCATAGATGATTTGAGCAGATATGGGTATATCTACTTAATGAAACATAAGTCTGAAACATTTGAAAAGTTAAAAGAATTTCAGTGTGAAGTAGAAAATCATTGTAACAAGAAAATAAAGTTTCTACAATCTGATCACGGAGGCGAATATTTGAGTTACGAGTTTGGTCTTCATTTGAAACAATGTGGAATAGTTTCACAACTCACGCCACCTGGAACACCACAGCATAATGGTGTGTCCGAACGTCGTAACCGTACTTTATTAGATATGGTGCGATCTATGATGTCTCTTACGATTTACCAGTATCATTTTGGGGTTATGCATTAGAGACAGCTGCATTCACATTAAATAGGGCACCATCTAAATCCGTTGAGACGACACCATATGAACTGTGGTTTAGCAAGAAACCTAAGCTGTCATTTCTTAATGTTTGGGGTTGTGATGCTTATGTGAAGAAGCTTCAACCTGATGAGCTCGAACCAAAATCGGAGAAATGTGTCTTCATAGGATACCCAAAAGAGACTGTTGGGTACACCTTCTATCACAGATCCGAAGGCAAGATATTCATTGCTTAGAATGGATCCTTTCTAGAGTTTCTCTCGAAAGAAGTGAGTGGGTGGAAAGTAGACCTTGATGAGGTAATTGTACCTTCTCCATTATTGGAAAGTAGTTCATCACAGAAATTAGTTCCAGTGATTCCTAAACCAATCAGTGAGGAAGTTAATGATTATGCTCATGAAACTTCTGATCAAGTTACTACCGAACCTCGTAGGTAAACCGGAGTAAGATCCGCACCAGAGTGGTATGGTAATCCTATTCTGGAGGTCATGCTACTTGACCATGACGAACCTACGAACTATGAGGAAGCGATGATGAGCCCAGATTTCGCGAAATGGCTTGAGGCCATGAAATCTGAGATGGGATCCATGTATGAGAACAAAGTGTGGACTTTGGTTTACTTGCCCGATGATCGGCAAGCCATAGAGAATAAATGGATCCTCAAGAAGAAGACTGACTCTAACGGTAATGTTACTGTCTACAAAGCTCGAATTGTCGCAAAGGTTTTCGACAAGTTCAAGGTGTTGACTACGATGAGAGTTTCTCACTCGTATCTATGCTTAAACCCTATTCGAATCATGTTAGCAATTGCCGCATTTTATGAAATTTGGCAAATGGATGTCAAAACTGCATTCCTTAATGGATTTCTTAAAGAAGAGTTGTATATGGTGCAACCAGAAGCGAAAGGTGCTAACAAAATGTGTAAGCTCCAGTGATCCATTTATGGACTGGTGCAAGCATCTCGAAGTTGGAATGTACGCTTTCATAGTGTGATCAAAGCATATGGTTTTATACAGACTTTTGGAGAAGCCTGTATTTACAAGAAAGTGAGTGGGAGCTCTGTAGCATTTCTGATATTATATGTGGATGACATATTGTTGATTGTAAATAATACAGAATTTCTGAATAGCATAAAAGGATACTTGAATAAGAATTTTTTAATGAAAGACCTCAGTAAAGCTACTTACATATTGGGCATCAAGATCTATAAAGATAGATCAAGACGCTTGATAAGACTTTCTATGAGTACATGCCTTGATAAGATTTTGAAGGAGTTCAAAATGGATCGGTCAAAGAAGGAGTTCTTGCCTGAGTTGTAAGGTGTGAAGTTGAGTAAAGACTCAAAACCCGACCACAACAGAAAATAGAAAAGAGAATGAGAAGTCATTCCCTATGCCTCATTCATAGGTTCTATTAAGTATGCTATGCTGTGTACCAGACCTATTGTGTACCTCACCATGAGTTTGGCAAGAGGGTACAATAGTGATCCATGAGTGAGGACAACGGTCAAAAATATCCTTAGTGAATAAGGACATGTTTCTCGGTTATGGAGGTGACAAAGAGTTCTTCATAAAGGGTTACGTCGATGCAAGCTTTGACACTGATCCGGATGACTCTATGTCTCAATCTGGATACATATTGAAAGTGGGAGCAATTAGCTAGAGTAGCTGTGTGCAGAGCATTGTAGACATAGAAAATTTGCAAAATACAAAGGGCTCTGAATGTGGCAGACCCGGACTAAAATTCTCTCACAAGCAAAACATGATCACTCTTTGGGTGTTAATCACATAGTGATGTGAACTAGATTATTGACTCTAGTAAATCCTTTGGGTATTAGTCACATGGAGATGTGAACTAATCACATAAAGATGTGAACTATTGGTGTTAAATCACATGACGACGTGAACTAGATTATTGACTCTAGTGCAAGTGGGAGACTGAAGGAAATATGCCCTAGAGGCAATAATAAAGTTGTTATTTATATTTCCTTATATCATGATAAATGTTTATTATTCATGCTAGAATTATATTAACCGGAAACTTAGTACATGTGTGAATACATAGACAAAACAGAATGTCCCTAGTATGCCTCTACTTGACTAGCTCATTAATCAAAGATGGTTAAGTTTCCTAAACCATAGACATGTGTTGTCATTTGATGAACAAGATCACATCATTAGGAGAATGATGTGATGGACAAGACCCATCCGTTAGCTTAGCATGTTGATCGTTCAGTTTTATTGCTATTGCTTTCTTCATGACTTATACATATTCCTTTGACTATGAGATTATGCAACTCCCGAATACCGGAGGAACACCTTGTGTGCTATCAAATGTCACAACGTAACTGGGTGATTATAAAGATGATCTACAGGTGTCTCCAAAGGTGTTTGTTGGGTTGGCATAGATCAAGATTAGGATTTGTCACTCCGTGTATCGGAGATGTATCTCTGGGCCCTCTCGGTAATGCACATCACTATGAGCCTTGCAAGCAATGTGACTAATGAGTTAGCCACGGAATGATGCATTACGGAACGAGTAAAGATACTTGCCGGTAACGAGATTGAACTAGGTATGATGATACCGACGATCGAATCTCGGGCAAGTAACATATCGGTGACTGATATGTCTCCAATGTGTCTATAATTTTTGATTGTTCCATGCTATTATATTACCCGTTTTGGATGTTTATGGGCTTTACTTTACACTTTTATATCATTTTTGGGACTAACCTACTAATCGGAGGCCCAGCCCGAATTGCTGTTTTTTTTGCCTATTTCAGTGTTTCGAAGAAAAGGAATACCAAACGGAGTCCAAACGCGATGAAACCTTCGGGAGCGATCTTTTTGTAACAAACGCAAACCTGGAGACTTGGAGTGGACGTCAAGCAACAACCGAGGCGGGCACGAGGGTGCTCGGCGCGCCCCCTACAGGTGGGTGCGCCCCCACCCTCATGGGCCCCTCGAGCGTCCACCGACCTACTTCTTCCTCTTATATATATCCACGTACCTCGAGAACTTCAGAATAGACCACGAAAACCTAATTCCACTGCCGCAACCTTCTGTATCCACGAGATCCGATCTTGGAGCCTTCGTGGGTGCTCCGCCGGAGGGGGAGTCGACCATGGAGGGCCTCTACATCATCTCCAAGGCCTCTCTGATGAGTTGTGAGTAGTTTACCACAGACCTTCGGGTCCATAGTTATTAGCTAGATGGCCTTTTCTCTCTCTTTGAATCTCAATACAAAGTTCTCCTCGATCTTCTTGGAGATATATTCGATGCAACTCTTTTTGCGGTGTGTTTGTCGAGATCCGATGAATTGTGGGTTTATGATCAAGTTTATCTATGAGAAATATTTGAATCTCCTCTGAATTATTTTATGTGTGATTAAGTTATCTTTGCAAGTCTCTTCGAATTATCAGTTTGGTTTGGCCTACTAGATTGATCTTTCTTGCAATGGTAGAAGTGGTTAGCTTTGGGTTCAATCTTGCGATGTCCTTTCCCAGAGACAGCAGGGGCAGCAAGGCACGTATTGTATTGTTGCCATCGAGGATAAAAAGATGGGGTTTATATCATATTGCGTGAGTTTATCCCTCTACATCATGTCATCTTTCTTAAAGCGTTACTCTGTTCTTTATGAACTTAATACTCTAGATGCATGCTGGATAGCGGTTGATGTGTGGAGTAATAGTAGTAGATGCAGGCAGGAGTCGATCTACTTGTCATGGACGTGATGCCTATATACATGATCATGCCTAGATAATCTCATAATTATTCGCTTTTCTATCAATTGCTCGACAGTAATTTGTTCACCCACCGTAATACTTATGTTATCTTGAGAGAAGCCACTAGTGAAACCTATGGCCCCCGGGTCTATCTTATATCATATAAGTTTACTATCTACTTTTATTTGCATCTTCACTTTTCCAATCTATATCATAAAAATACCAAAAATATTTATCTTATCATATTATCTCTATCAGATCTCACTTTCACAAGTGGTCGTGAAGGGATTGACAACCCCTTTATTGCGTTGGTTGCGAGGTTCTTGTTTGTTTGTGTAGGTGCGTGGGACTTCTGAGGAGCCTCCTACTGGATTGATACCTTGGTTCTCAAAAACTTAGGGAAATACTTACGCTACTTTGTTGCATCACCCTTTCCTCTTCAAGGAAAACCAACGAAAGCTCAAGACATAGCAAGAAGGATTTCTAGCGCCGTTGCCGGGGAGGTCTACGCTCAAGTCAAGACATACCGAGTACCCATCACAAACTCATCTCCATCGCATTAATTATTTGCCATTTGCCTCTCGTTTTCCTCTCCCCCACTTCAACCTTGCCGTTTTATTCGCCCTCTCTTTTGCCCTCTTCTTCCTCCTCACTTTTGTCTACCATTATGTCTGAAATTGGGGAGATTATCGTTGATATGGACAATAATGATAACATGGAAAATTCTGATGCTCCTGCTGAAGAACCCCCTATCTTACATACTAAAAAGTTTCGAATCGGTAGTGGTAATATTATTGGAAAAGGGGTTATTCAAGATTTCTTTACTTGTGCCGGTGCTTTACCTTCTATCGGTAGTTCTATCTTGCATAGAACTAGTAGTCTTGCGGATGCTATCGCCATGCTTATAGTTGAACTTGAAAGACAGTTTATGCACATGCATCCTTGCATACAAAGAATTTTCCTAGAATTTTCTAATATTGAACATTCTTATGTTAAGCGTGCATCTACTATCTTTTTGGCACATGAGTTTAGATTTATAATAAAAGAAGCCAAAGAAATTTTTGTGCACTATAGGGTGGACGCCGGTCGTCCTCCCATAAAGGCGATCCTCTTCGATCAAGAGGAAATTATGCGTTTCCAATCTTTGGACTATATTGGTTTTAATGAAAACCTTAGAAAAAAGGTTCCTACCACTGTTCTAGTTGATAAAATTTCTGAACTCAATAATGATTTTGCTATTGAAAATAATGAGCTAGGATACTCTCTTGAGTGTAGACTCAAGAGGTTCTATCAAAAGAATATTTATAATGATGAATTGGTTGTGCAATATGAAGGGCCGAGGGAGGAACCCATACCTCCTAAGATTGATCCTGGGGACTTTTGTCCGATTAAATTTAGCCCTTTTGATTACTTTTGCTTGCCTCAAAGAAAACTTGCTGCTAAACATAGAGAATATGATATGAGTTTTCGTGATCTATCTTATTATTATGGTACTACTTAGATCTATCCTTGCTTTTATGCCTAGCTAGGGGCGTTAAACAATAGCGCTAGTTGGGAGGCAACCCAATTTTATCTTTGTTTTTGTTTTTGCTTCTGTTTAGTAATAAATTTTTCATCTACCTTCTGTTTAGATGTGTTTTTATGTTTTAATTAGTGTTTGTGCCAAGTAGAACCTATAGGATAACCTACAGTGATAGTTAATTTGATTCTGCTGAAAAACAGAAACTTTGCACGCACGAAAATAATTTTAGTAATTCACGGAAACGTGATTTTGTGTTGATTCTTTTTGTTTTAGATCAACAGACAAATTTCCCAGGACTTCTTATTTTGGTAGGATTTTTAGAGTTCCATAATTATTCGAGAATTACAGATTACTACAGACTGTTCTGTTTTTGACAGATTCTGTTTTTTGTGTGTTGTTTGCTTATTTTGATGCATCTATGGCTAGTATTGTGGGGTATGAACCATAGAGAAGTTGGAATACAGTAGGTTTAACACGAATATAAATAAAGAATGAGTTCGTTACAGTACCTTATGTGGTGGTTTTCCTTTCTTGCACTAACGGAGCTTATGAGATTTCCTGTTGAGATTTGTGTTGTGAAGTTTTCAAGTTTTGGGTAAAGATTTCATGGACTATGGAATAAGAAGTGGCAAGAGCCTAAGCTTGGGGGTGCCCATGGAACCCCAATATATTCATGTATAACCAAAAGCCTAAGCTTGGGGATGCCCCGGAAGGCATCCCCTCTTTCGTCTTAGTCTATCGGTAACTTTACTTGGAGCTATATTTTTATTCGCCACATGATATGTGTTTTGCTTGGAGCGTCTTATATGATATTAGTATTTGCTTTTTAGATTACCACAGTCATCCTTGCTGTACACACCTTTTGGGAGAAGCCCACTTGATTTAGAATTTATTAGAATACGCTATGTGCTTCACTTATATCTTTGAGCTAGATAGTTTTTGCTCTAGTGCTTCACTTATATCTTTTAGAGCACGGCGGTGGCTTAATTTTGAAGAAATTGTTGATCTCTCATGCTTCACTTATATTATTTTGAGATTCTTTTAGAACAGCATGGTATTTGCTATGGTTATAAAATTGGTCCTAGAATGATGGGCATCCAAGTTGGGTATAATAAAAACTATCATAGAAAGTGAACTGGATGCTATGATCAATTTGATACTTGATAATTGTTTTGAGATATAGAGGTGGAGATATTAGAGTCATGCTATTTGGGTGATTATGAATTTAAAGAATACTTGTGTTGAAGTTTGTGATTCCCGTAGCATGCACGTATGGTGAACCACTTTGTGATGAAGTTGGAGCATAATTTTATTTATTGATTGTCTTCCTTATGAGTGGCGGTCGGGCACGAGCGATGGTATTTTCCTACCTATCTATCCCCCTAGGAGCATGCGTGTAGTACTTTGTTTCAATGACTTGTAGATTTTTGCAATAAGTATATGAGGTCTTTATGACTAATGTTGAGTCCATGGATTATACGCACTCTCACCCTTCCACCATTGCTAGCCTCTCTTGTGCCGTGCAACTTTCGCCGGTACCATACACCCACCATATACCTTCCTCAAAACAGCCACCATACCTACCTATTATGGCATTTCCATAGTCATTCCGAGATATATTGCCATGCAACTTTCCACATTCCGTTTATATGACACGCATCATCATTGTCATATTGCTCTTTGCATGATCATGTAGTTGACATCGTATTTGTGGCAAGGCCACCTTCATAATTTTCATACATGTCACTCTTGATTCATTACATATCCCGGTACACCACCGGAGGCATTCATATAGAGTCATATCTTGTTCTAAGTATTGAGTTGTAATCTTGAGTTGTAAGTAAATAAAAGTGTGATGATCTTCTTTATTAGAGCATTGTCCCAGTGAGGAAAGGATGATGGAGACTATGATCCCCCACAAGTTGGGATGAGACTTCAGACTTTATATATATATAAAAAGAGAAAGGCCAAAAAAAAATAGAAAGGCCAAATATTTTTTTTAGAGAAAATGAGAGAAGGGACAATGCTACTATCCTTTTTACCACACTTGTGCTTCAAAGTAGCACCATGATCTTCATGAATAGAGAGTCTCCTATGTTGTCACTTTCATATACTAGTGGGAATTTTTCATTATAGAACTTGGCTTGTATATTCCAATGATGGGCTTCCTCAAAATGCCCTAGGTCTTCGTGAGCAAGCGAGTTGGATGCACACCCACTTAGTTTCTTTTGTTGAGCTTTCATACATTTATAGCTCTAGTGCATCCATTGCATGGCAATCCCTACTCACTCACGTTGATATCTATTAATGGGCATCTCCATAGCCCGTTGATACGCCTAGTTTATTTGAGACTATCTTCTCCTTTTTGTCTTCTCCAGAACCACCATTCTATTCCACATATAGTGCTATGTCCATGGCTCACGCTCATGTATTGCGTGAAAGTTGAAAAAGTTTGAGATTATTAAAGTATGAAACAATTGCTTGGTTTGTCATCGGGGTTGTGCATGATTAAATACTTTGTGTGATGAACATAGAGCAACAGCCATACTATATGATTTTGTAGGGATAACTTTCTTTAGCCATGTTATTTTGAGAAGACATGATTGCTTAGTTAGTATGCTTGAAGTATTATTATTTCTTATGTCAATATGAACTTTTATTTTGAATCATTTGGATCTGAACATTCATGCCACAATAAAGAAAATTACATTGAGAATTATGCTAGGTAGCATTCCACATCAAAATTTTGTTTTTATCATTTACCTACTTGAGGACGAGTAGGAATTAAGCTTGGGGATGCTTGATACGTCTCCAACGTATCTATAATTTTTGATTGCTCCCTGCTATTATATTACCCGTTTTGGATGTTTATGGGCTTTACTTTACACTTTTATATCATTTTTGGGACTAACCTACTAACCGGAGGACCAGCCCGAATTGCTGTTTTTTTGCCTATTTCAGTGTTTCGAAGAAAAGGAATACCAAACGGAGTCCAAACGCGATGAAACCTTCGGGAGCGATCTTTTTGGAACAAATGCAAACCTGGAGACTTGGAGTGAACATCAAGCAACAACCGAGGCGGCCAAGAGGGTGCCCGGCACGCCCCTACAGGTGGGCGCCCCCCCACCCTCGTGGGCCCCTCGAGCGTCCACCGACCTACTTCTTCCTCCTATATATACCCACGTACCCCGAGAACATTAGAACAGACCACGAAAACCTAATTCCACCGTCGCAACCTTCTGTATCCACGAGATCCCATCTTGGAGCCTTTGTCGGCGCTCCGCCGGAGGGGGAATCGACCATGGAGGGCCTCTACATTATCTCCAAGGCCTCTCCGATGAGTTGTGAGTAGTTTACCACACACCTTCGGGTCCATAGTTATTAGCTAGATGGCTTTTTCTCTCTCTTTGAATCTCAATACAAAGTTCTCCTCGATCTTCTTGGAGATATATTCGATGTAACTCTTTTTGCGGTGTGTTTGTCGAGATCCGATGAATTGTGGGTTTATGATCAAGTTTATCTATGAGAAATATTTGAATCTCCTCTGAATTATTTTTTGTGTGATTAAGTTATCTTTGCAAGTCTCTTCGAATTATCAGTTTGGTTTGGCCTACTAGATTGATCTTTCTTGCAATGGGTGAAGTGCTTAGCTTTGGGTTCAATCTTGCGGTGTCCTTTCCAAGTGACAGCAGGGGCAGCAAGGCACGTATTGTATTGTTGCCATCGAGGATAAAAAGATGGGGTTTATACCATATTTCATGAATTTATCCCTCTACATCATGTCATCTTTCTTAAAGCGTTACTCTGTTCTTTATGAACTTAATACTCTAGATGCATGCTGGATAGCGGTCGATGTGTGGAGTAATAGTAGTAGATGCAGGTAGGAGTCGATCTACTTGTCATGGACGTGATGCCTATATACATGATCATGCCTAGATAATCTCATAATTATTCGCTTTTCTATCAATTTCTCGACAGTAATTTGTTCACCCACCGTAATACTTATGCTATCTTGAGAGAAGCCACTAGTGAAACCTATGGCCCCCGGGTCTATCTTATATCATATAAGTTTACTATCTACTTTTATTTGCATCTTTACTTTTCCAATCTATATCATAAAAACACCAAAAATATTTATCTTATCATATTATCTCTATCAGATCTCAATTTCACAAGTGGCCGTGAAGGGATTGACAACCCCTTTATTGCATTGGTTGTGAAGTTCTTGTTTGTTTGTGTAGGTGCATGGGACTTCTGAGGAGCCTCCTACTGGATTGATACCTTGGTTCTCAAAAACTGAGGGAAATACTTACGCTACTTTGCTGCATCACCCTTTCCTCTTCAAGGAAAACCAACACAAGCTCAAGACGTAGCAATGACAAAGGGACCAACGTATGTTGTTATGCGGTTTGACCGATAAAGATCTTCGTAGAATATGTAGGAGCTAATGTGAGCATCCAGGTTCCGCTATTGGTTATTGACCGGAGATGTGTCTCGGTCATGTCTACATAGTTCTCGAACCCATAGGGTCCGCACGCTTAACGTTCGATGACGATTTGTATTATGAGTTATGTGATTTGATGACCGAAGTTTGTTCGGAGTCCCGGATGAGATCATAGACATGACGAGGAGTCTTGAAATGGTCGAGACATAAATATTGATATATTGGACGATGTTATTCGGACACAGGATGAGTTCTGAGAGGTACCGAATAATTATCAGAGTCCTGGAGGGTTATCGGAACCCCCCCGGGGAACTAATGGGCCTCGATGGGCCTTAGTGGGAAGAGAGGAAGGGCCAAGAGGGGCTAGCCGCACGCCTCCACCTTGTGTCCGAATTGGACTAGGGGAAGGGGGCGGCGCCCCCCTTTCCTTCCCTTCCCCCTCTTCCTTCCTTCTTCCCCCTCTTCCTTAGGTGGAAACCTACTAGGACTTGGAGTCCTAGTAGGATTCCCCTCTCCTGGCGTGCCCTAGGAGGGCCGGCCGGCCTCCCCTCCCCTCCTTTATACACGGGGGGCAGGGGGGGCACCCTAGATAGTTACACACCTCAGTCATATCATCGTAGTGCTTAGGCGAAGCCATGCGCCGGTAACTTCATCATCACCGTCGCCATGCCGTCGTGCTGACGAAACTCTCCCTCGGCCTCAACTGGATCAAGAGTTCGAGGGACATAATCGAGCTGAATGTGTGGTGATCGCAGAGGTGCCGTACGTTCGGTACTTGGACCGGTTGGATTGCGAAGACGTTCGACTACATCAACCGCGTTACTAAACGCTTTCGCTTTCGGTCTACGAGGGTACGTGGACACACTCTCCCGTCTCGTTGCTATGCATCTCCTAGATAGATCTTGCGTGATCGTATGTAAAATTTTGAAATATTGCGTTCCCCAACAATCATAAAGTTAGAATATATTACTATATATTATAAATAATGAGTGTGGAATAATGATGGATTGGTGTGCGGAATTATCCTAGGCAATTTTTAACATGATCGGTAATCATTATTGCAATTTCATATGAGGGAGAGGCATAAACTAACATACTTTCTCTTTTTGGATCATATGCACTTATAATTATAGATACGTCGGAGACGTATCAACGAATCACCGTGAAGAATCCAAACCAATGCAACTAATGCAATGGCAAGAACATACAGAGTGCCCAAGTCCTTTTCTCCAAGTTCCACCACACCAACTAATGCTATCGAGGAATATGAGAGGAAGAACAAAGGAGGAGAACACTAAAGAACTCCAAGATCTAAATCCAAAAGGTCCCCCTCACTTAGAGGAGAGATGGATTGGTGGAATTGTAGATCTAGATCTTCTCTCTCTTTTCCCTCAAATAGATGCAAGAATCATGGGAGGAATAGAGAGAAAGCAAGCTTCAAGAGGTCAAAATGGTATGGGGAACTTGCTCAGATCCATTGTGTCCATTGGGGAAGAAGGCCCCATTAAAGAGGAACCCTCAAGTGTCTAGATCTAACCCTCAAATCTAACCGTTGTGATGCAGAAAAACACTGGGGGCGATATAACTCCTTGGATGAGAGGTACAACCACTCCAGGCAATAAAATGTGGCTGCTGCGGCCCAAGCGGTATAACCCTTGTGACGTACGGTTGTACCGGTTATTGAAACAACACAACCACCACTTAGCATCGCATCCAAAACCGAGAGGAATCACCCTTGAGCTGTAGTTGGGGAGGTACAAGTGCTGGTATAACCACCCCTGTCTACAAGTGTGGCCATGGCGTACAAAGGGGTAGAACCGCTTGGTTGCCCAATTGTATTTGTTATTATGAAACAACCAGAACAACCGCTAGGCCACTGCCTGAGCACCACTGCCAAACCCGAGGGAATCACCCCTCGGGTGGTAGTTGGATTGGTACTTGGTCAGGTAGTACCGCTTAATGAGGGAGCGATACAATCGCCAATGTATGCGGTACAACTGCCTGGCCGTTCATAGTTGTGTTCACTCCATAAAGGAGCGGTACAACCGGACCAGGTAAACAGGTAAGACCGAAACTACCACAACTTGTGCAAACGAACTTAGATTTTAACAAACTCAAACTTGATAGCAAGCTAAGGACAAGAGCTGTCAAATCACGATTGGAAATATTCATAATTAACAAGGGATATATACCAAATATATAGAAGTGCGAAACCTACACAAGTGAAGAACCGACAAAAAACTCCAATATCGAAAACATAATAGAAGGTGCATATGAAATCTGTATCCCATGAACTTGGGCTTGTCATGAAGATAACCACAAGCTCTAGAACTCACATAGAGAAAAGCCAGACAAGAACCAAGAAAGATGATGCCAAGTATCCAAAGGTCTGAGCTCTCTATGAATGATACGATGAAGCTACTCACTCGAGAGAGCCCCTTGATAGTACGTCTGTCAATCCTATAACCCGATCCCCCAACTAACACCATGAGACCGGTAAGATAGAAGACAAATCAAGGTTATACCTTTGCTTTGCGCACAGTCCACTTGAGCTAGGCGATGACGATCTTGACCTCCTTTCTTGAATGAGTTGGCATGATGAAGACTAGTAAATTTCTCCCCCATACTCCACTATGGGAGAACCTATGTTAGGCAGATCTTCACTTGTTCATTATCACCAGAATGGATGGCAAGCTTCAATCATGTGATATCTTCATGATGCTCCACTTGAACTTCAACTCAACCTTGATGATGATCACCACTTGGTGTCATCCTCCATAGGTTATATGAGATCTTCCTTTTGATGCAAGCCCATGAAGACATACCTAACCTCACAGAGATCGTCGGTTAGTACACAAACGTAACGGACAATGCTTACCATACCATGAGATCACTTGATTCCATTTGGTACATCTTCTACGCTTTGCGTGTTGGTCAACTTGAATTCACTCTTTGTACTTTCTCTCCATTAAGATGATGTCTTGAAGTTAAGACATGAATGTTTGCACAATGTTCTTTTTCAAGACATGCTTGCTATAGACTCAAGACCTCACAAGACCAATCTTTGGATAACTCTTTGAACCTTGGTCAACACATAATATCCTTTTAACCTTGAAACCAACACATGGTCTTTGAACAGTGCCTATGGACAAAAACGCTTCAAGTACAAGTGAAAGCAACCATGAGTTCATAGGGATTGTCATTAATTATCAAAACTAAACATGAGGACACCATGCTCTTTCAATATTGGCCTCCTGTCTAGTTACATACTCGAATAGTGGCATATTTCCCTTGATCATCTCATCTGTGCTATAAAATCGTGATTGTATAAGTGATTTCACGTAACTATCCTGGCACTCGACTGCTACTTGAATAGGGGGTATCTCCATTCCATGTACCATATCCGTGTGAAGCTGCCAGATATGCTAAATAAGCATGATAACCATGTCTCACACGTTTTCTGGGCACCCCGCCAAGACATTCAATAACTAGTCCTTACAAGTGTCGATCAAGAGAGACCTCTCATGGAGTGGCTAACCATAACGCCCGGAACCAAGCAAAAAGTCTTCTCGGTTACGTGGGGAAGTACGCACATCCATCAGCCAAAAGTAATCATTCAATCGTCGCATATTCCAAAACCCATGTTCATCGAGGAAGTCTGCAACCTAGTTATAACAACAATTCTGCTTCAACATTATAGGTTGAAAATCTAATGAAATTGAAACCCATGGGTCGTGCTAGGTCCTAACTGTTGGGGAACGTAGTAATTTCAAAAATTTCCTACGCACACGCAAGATCATGGTGATGATATAGCAACGAGAGGGGAGAGTGTTTGTCCACGTACCCTCGTAGACCGTAAGCGGAAGCGTTAGCACAACGCGGTTAATGTAGTCGTACGTCTTCACGATTCGACCGATCCAAGCACCGAACATACGGGGCCTCCGAGTTCAGCACACGTTCAGCTCGATGACGATCTCCGGGCTCCGATCCAGCAAAGCTCCGGAGATGAGTTCTGTCAGCACGACGGCGTGGTGACGGTGATGATGTTCTACCGGCGCAGGGCTTCGCCTAAACTCCGCGACGATACGACCGAGGTGGAATATGGTGGAGGGGGGCACCGCACACGGCTAAGGAACGATCCGTAGATCAACTTGTGTGTCTATGGGGTGCCCCCTACCCCCGTATATAAAGGAGTGGAGGAGGGGAGGGCCGGCCCTCTTCTATGGCGCGCCCTAGGGGAGTCCTACTCCCACCGAGAGTAGGATTCCCCCTTTCCTAGTCCAACTAGGAGTCCTTCCATGTATTAGGAGTAGGAGACAAGGAAGGGGAAGAGAGAAGGGAAGGAAGGAGGGGGTGCGGACCCTCCCCCTAGTCCAATTCGGACTAGGCCATGGGGGGTGCGCGGCCTTCCCTAGGCAGCCCCTCTCTATTTCCCGCAGGGCCCAATAAGGCCCAATACTTCTCCCCGGCGAATTCCCGTAACTCTCCGGTACTCCGATAAATACCTGAATCGCTCGGAACCTTTCCGAACTCCGAATATAGTCGTCGAATATATCGATCTTTACGTCTCGACCATTTCGAGACTCCTTGTCAGGTCCCCGATCTCATACGGAACTCTGAACTCCTTCGGTACATCAAAACTCATAAGCTCATAATATAACTGTCATCGAAACCTTAAGCGTGCGGACCCTACGGGTTCGAGAACAATATAGACATGACCTAGAACTATTCTCGGTCAATAACCAATAGCGGAACCTGGATGCCCATATTGGTTCCTACATATTCTACGAAGATCTTTATCGGTCAAATCACATAACAACATACGTTGTTCCCTTTGTCATCGGTATGTTACTTGCCCGTGATTTGATCGTCGGTATCCAATACCTAGTTCAATCTCGTTACCGGCAAGTCTCTTTACTCGTTCTGTAATGCGTCATCCCGTAACCAACTCATTGGTCACATTGCTTGCAAGGCTTATAATGATGTGCATTACCGAGAGGGCCCAGAGATACCTCTCCGACGATCGGAGTGACAAAACCTAATCTCGAAATACGCCAACTCAACATGTACCTTTGGAGACACCTATAGTACTCCTTTATAATCACCCAGTTACGTTGTGACGTTTGGTAGTACCCAAAGTGTTCCTCCGGTAAACGGGAGTTGCATAATCTCATAGTTACAGGAACATGTATAAGTCATGAAGAAAGCAATAGCAACATACTAAAGGATCAAGTGCTAAGCTAACGGAATGGGTCAAGTCAATCACATCATTCTCCTAATGATGTGATCCCGTTAATCAAATGATAACTCTTTTGTCCATGGCTAGGAAACATAACCATCTTTGATAAACGAGCTAGTCAAGTAGAGGCATACTAGTGACACTATGTTTGTCTATGTATTCACACATGTATTATGTTTCCGGTTAATACAATTCTAGCATGAATAATAAACATTTATCATGAAATAAGGAAATAAATAATAACTTTATTATTGCCTCTAGGGCATATTTTCTTCAGTCTCCCACTTGCACTAGAGTCAATAATCTAGTCCACATCGCCATGTGATTTAACACCAATATTCATATCTGTATATGATTAACACCCATAGTTCACATCATCATGTGACCAACACCCAAAGGGTTTACTAGAGTCAATAATCTAGTTCACATCGCTATGTGATTAACACCCAAAGAGTACTAAGGTGTGATCATGTTTTGCTCGTGAGAGAATCTTAGTCAACGGGTCTGTCATATTCAGAGCCGTATGTACTTTGCAAATATTCTATGTCTACAATGCTCTGCGTGGAGCTACTCTAGCTAATTGCTCCCACTTTCAATATGTATCCAGATTGAGACTTAGAGTCATCTGGATCGATGTGAAAGCTTGCACCAATGTAACTCTTTATGACGGGCTCTTTTATCACCTCCATAATCGAGAAACATCTCCTTAGTCCTTACTAAGGATATTCTTGACCGCTGTCCAGTGATCTACTATTAGATCAAAATTGGATTCCTTTGCCAAACTCAAAGCAAGGTATACAATATGTCTGTTTCACAGCATAGCATACTTTATAGAACCTATGACTGAGGCATAGGGAATGACTTTTCATTCTTTTTCTATTTTCTGCCATGGTCGAGTCTTGAGTCTTACTCAACTTCACACCTTGCAACACATGCAAGAACTCCTTCTTTGACTATTCCATTTTGAACTATTTCAAAATTTTATCAAGGTATGTATTCATTGAAAAATCTTATCAAGCGTCTTGATCTATCTATATAGATTTTGATGCTCAATGTCTAAGCAGCTTTACCGAGGTCTTTCTTTTAAAGAACTCCTTTCAAATACTCCTTTATGCTTTCCAGAAAAATTCTACAACATTTCTGATCAACAATATGTTACCCACATATATTTATCAGAAAGGCGGTAGTGCTCCCACTCACTTTATTGTAAATACAGGCTTCACCACAAGTCTGTATAAAACTATATGCTTTGATCAACTTATCAAAGCGTATATTCCAACTCCGAGATGCTTGCACCAGTCCATAGATGGATCGCTGGAGCTTGCACATTTTGTTAGCACCTTTAGGATTGACAAAATCTTCTGGTTGCATCATATACAACTCTTCGTTAAGAAAACCATTAAGGAATGCAGTTTTGACATCCAGTTGCCAGATTTCATAAAATGTGGCAATTGCTAACATGATTCGGACAGACTTAAGCATCGCTACAGTTGAGAAAGTCTCATTGTATTCAACGCCTTGAACTTGTTGAAAACCTTTTGCAACAAGTCGAGCTTAGTAGATAGTAACACTACTATCAGTGTCCGTCTTCCTCTTGAAGATCCATTTATTTAACATGGCTTGCTGATCATCGGGCAAGTCAATCAAAGTCCATACTTTGTTCTCATACATGGATCATATCTCAGATTTTATGGCCTCAAGCCATTTCACGGAATCTGGGCTCATCATCGCTTCCTCATAGTTCGTAGGTTTATCATGATCTAGTAACATGACTTTCAGAACAGGATTACCGTACCACTCTGGTGCGGACTGTACTCTGGAAGACCTACGAGGTTCTGTAGTAACTCGAAGTTTCATGATCATCATCATTAGCTTCCTCACTAATTGGTGTAGTAGTCACAGGAACAGCTTTCTGTGATGAACTACTTTCCAATAAGGGAGTAGGTACAGTTACCTCATCAAGTTCTACTTTCCTCCCACTCACTTCTTTCGAGAGAAACTCCTTCTCTAGAAAGGATCTATTCTCAGCAACAAATTTGCCTTCGGATCTGTGATAGAAGGTGTACCCAACAATTTCCTTTGGGTATTCTATGAAGACGTACTTCTCCGATTTGGGTTCGAGCTTATCAAGTTGAAAACCTTTTTCATATAAGCATCGCAACTCCAAACTTTAAGAAACGACAGTTCAGGTTTATTGCTAAACCATAGTTCATACGGTGTCGTCTCAATGGATTTAGATGGTGCCCTATTAAACGTGAATGCAGCTGTCTCTAATGCATAACCCCAAAACGATAGTGGTAAACTGATAAGAGATATCATAGATCGCACCATATCTAGTAAAGTACGATTACGACGTTCGAACACACCATTACATTGTGGTGTTCCAGGTGGCGTGAGTTTGTGAAACTATTCCACATTGTTTTAATTGAAGACAAAACTCGTAACTCAAATATTCATCTCCATGATCAGATCGCAGAAACTTTATTTTCTTATTACGATGATTTTCCACTTCACTCTGAAATTCTTTGAACCTTTCAACTATTTCAGACTTATGTTTCATCAAGTAGATATACCCATATCTGCTCAAATCATCTGTGAAGGTTAGAAAATAATGATACCCGCCACGAGCCTTAATACTCATTGGTCTGCATACATCAGTATGTATTATTTCCAACAAGTTTGTTCCTCGTTCCATTGTTCCGAAGAACGGAGTTTTAGTCATCTCGCCCAAAGGCACGGTTCGCAAGCATCAAATGATTCATAACCAAGTGATTCCGAAAATCCATCTTTATGGAGTTTCTTCATGCGCTTTACACCGATATGACCCAAACGGCAGTGCCACAAATAAGTTGCACTATCATTATTAACTTTGCATCTTTTGGCATCAATATTATGAATATGTGTATCACTACGATCGAGATCCAACAAACTATGTTCATTGGGTGTATGACCATCGAAGGTCTTATTCATGTAAACAGAATAACAATTTATTCTCTAACTTTAAATGAATAACCGTATCGCAATAAACATGATCAAATCATATTCATGCTTAACGCAAACGCCAAATAACATTTATTTAGGTTTAACACTAATCCCGAAAGTATAGGGAGTGTGCGATGATGATCATATCAATCTTGGAACTACTTCCAACACTCATCGTCACTTCACCCTCAACTAGTCTCTGTTTATTCTATAACTCCTGTTTCGAGTTACTAATCTTAGCAACCGAACAAGTATCAAATACTCAGGGGCTACAATAAACACTAGTAAGGCACACATCAAACACCTATATATCAAATATACCCTTGTTCACTTTGCCATCCTTCTTATCCACCAAATATTTAGGGCATTTCCGCTTCCAGTGACCATTTCCTTTGCAGTGTAAGCACTCAGCTTCAGGCTTTGGTCCAGCTTTGGTCTTCTTCACGGGAGTGACAACTTGCTTGTCTTTCCACTTGAAGTTCCCTTTCTTTCCCTTTGCCCTTCTCTTGAAACTAGTGGTCTTGTCAATCATCAACACTTGATGCTCTTTCTTGATTTCTACCTTCGTCGATTTCAACATTACGAAGAGCTTGGGAATCGTTTACGTCATCCCTTGCATACTATAGTTCATCACGAAGTTCTAGTAACTTAGTGATGGTGACTAGAGAATTCTGTCAATCACTATCTTATCTAGAAGATTAACTCCCACTTGATTCAAGCGATTGAAGTACCCAGACAATCTAAGTACATGCTCACTAGTTGAGCGATTCTCCTCCATCTTTTAGCTATAGAACTAGTTGGAGACTTCATATCTCTCAACTCGGGTATTTGCTTGAAATATTAAATTCAATTCCTGGAACATCTTATATGGTCCATGACGTTCAAAATGTCTTTGAAGTCCCGATTCTAAGCCATAAAGCATGGTGCACAAAACTATCAAGTAGTCATCATATTGAGCTAGCCAAACGTTCATAACGTCTGCATCTGCTCCTGCAATACGTCTGTCACCTAGCGGTGCATTAAGGACATAATTTTTCTGTGCAGCAATGAGGATAAACCTCAGATCACGGATCCAATCCGCATCATTGCTACTAACATTTTTCAATACAATTTTCTCTAGGAACATATCAAAATAAACATATGAAAGCAACAACGCGAGCTATTGATCTACAACATAATTTGCAAAATACTACCAGGACTAAGTTCATGATAAATTAAAGTTCAATTAATCATATTACTTAAGAACTCCCACTTAGATAGACATCCCTCTAATCTTCTAAGTGATCACGTGATCCAAATCAACTAAACCATGTCCGATCATCACGTGAGATGGAGTAGTTTCAATGGTGAACATCACTATGTTGATCATATCTACTATATGATTCACGCTCGACCTTTCGGTCTCCGTGTTCCGAGGCCATATCCGTATATGCTAGGCTCGTCAAGTATAACCTGAGTATTCCGCGTGTGCAACTGTTTTGCACCCGTTGTATTTGAACGTAGAGCCTATCACACCCGATCATCACGTGGTGTCTCAGCACGAAGAACTTTCGCAATGGTGTATACTCAGGGAGAACACTTCTTGATAATTAGTGAGAGATCATCTTAAAATTCTACCGTCAATCAAAGCAAGATAAGATGTATAACAGATAAACATCATATGCAATCAAACTATGTGACATGATATGGCCATGATCATCTTGCGCCTTTGATCTCCATATCCAAAGTACTGTCATGATCTTTATTGTCACCGGCACGACACCATGATCTTCATCATCTTGATCTATATCAATGTGTCGTCACATGGTCGTCTCGCCAACTATTGCTCTTGCAACTATTGCTATTGCATAGCGATAAAGTAAAGCAATTATTTGGCACTTGAATCTTATGCAACAAAGAGACAACCATAGGGCTTCTGCCAGTTGCCGATAACTTCAACAAAACATGATCATCTCATACAACAACTTATATCTCATCACGTTTTGACCATATCACATCACAACATGCCCTGCAAAAACAAGTTAGACGTCCTCTACTTTGTTGTTGCAAGTTTTACGTGGCTGCTACGGGTTGAAGCAAGAACCAATCTCACTTACGCATCAAAACCACAATGATAGTTTGTCAAATAGACTCCATTTTAACCTTCGCAAGGACCGGGCGTAGCCATACTTAGTTCAACTAAAGTTGGAGAAACCGACACCCGCCAGCCACCTGTGTGCAAAGCACGGCGGTAGAACCAGTCTCGCGTAAGCGTACGCGTAATGTCGGTCCGGGCCGCTTCATCCAACAATACCGCCGAACCAAAGTATGACATGCTGGTAGGCAGTATGACTTATATCGTCCACAACTCACTTGTGTTCTACTCGTGCATATAACATCAACGCATAAAACCTAGGCTCGGATGCCACTGTTGGGGAACGTAGTAATTTCAAAAATTTCCTACGCACACGCAAGATCATGGTGATGATATAGCAACGAGAGGGGAGAGTGTTTGTCCATGTACCCTCGTAGACCGTAAGCGGAAGCGTTAGCACAACGCGGTTGATGTAGTCGTACGTCTTCATGATCCGACCGATCCAAGCACCAAACGTACGGGGCCTCCGAGTTCAGCACACGTTCAGCTCGATGACGATCTCCGGGCTCCGATCCAGCAAAGCTCCGGAGATGAGTTCCGTCAGCACGACGGCGTGGTGACGGTGATGATGTTCTACCGGCGTAGGGCTTTGTCTAAACTCCGCGACGATACGACCGAGGTGGAATATGGTGGAGGGGGGCACCGCACATGGCTAAGGAACGATCCGTAGATCAACTTGTGTGTCTATGGGGTGCCCCCTACCCCCGTATATAAAGGAGTGGAGGAGGGGAGGGCCGGCCCTCTTCTATGGCGCGCCCTAGGGGAGTCCTACTCCCACCGGGAGTAGGATTCCCCCTTTCCTAGTCCAACTAGGAGTCCTTCCATGTATTAGGAGTAGGAGACAAGGAAGGGGAAGAGAGAAGGGAAGGAAGGAGGGGGTGCGGCCCCTCCCCCTAGTCCAATTCGGACTAGGCCATGGGGTGGCGCGCGGCCTGCCCTAGGCAGCCCCTCTCTCTTTCCCGCAGGGCCCAATAAGGCCCAATACTTCTCCCCGGCGAATTTCCGTAACTCTCCGGTACTCCGATAAATACCTGAATCGCTCGGAACCTTTCCGAACTCCGAATATAGTCGTCCAATATATCGATCTTTACGTCTCGACCATTTCGAGACTCCTCGTCATGTCCCCGATCTCATCCGGGACTCCGAACTCCTTCGGTACATCAAAACTCATAAACTCATAATATAACTATCATCGAAACCTTAAGCGTGCGGACCCTACGGGTTCGAGAACAATGTAGACATGACCTAGAAATATTCTTGGTCAATAACCAATAGCGGAACCTGGATGCCCATATTGGTTCCTACATATTCTACGAAGATCTTTATCGGTCAAACCGCATAACAACATACGTTGTTCCCTTTGTCATCGGTATGTTACTTGCCCGAGATTTGATCGTCGGTATCCAATACCTAGTTCAATCTCGTTACCGGCAAGTCTCTTTACTCATTCTGTAATGCATCATCCCGTAACCAACTCATTGGTCACATTGCTTGCAAGGCTTATAATGATGTGCATTACCGAGAGGGCCCAGAGATACCTCTCCGACGATCGGAGTGACAAAACCTAATCTCGAAATATGCCAACTCAACATGTACCTTCGGAGACACCTATAGTACTCCTTTATAATCACCCAGTTATGTTGTGACGTTTGGTAGTACCCAAAGTGTTCCTCCGGTAAACGGAAGTTGCATAATCTCATAGTTACAGGAACATGTATAAGTCATGAAGAAAGCAATAGCAACATACTAAACGATCAAGTGCTAAGCTAACGGAATGGGTCAAGTCAATCACATCATTCTCCTAATGATGTGATCCCGTTAATCAAATGACAACTCTTTTGTCCATGGCTAGGAAACATAACCATCTTTGATAAACGAGCTAGTCAAGTAGAGGCATATTAGTGACACTATGTTTGTCTATGTATTCACACATGTATTATGTTTCCGGTTAATACAATTCTAGCATGAATAATAAATATTTATCATGAAATAAGGAAATAAATAATAACTTTATTATTGCCTCTAGGGCATATTTCCTTCACTAACGAGAGACCCGTCCCCCACTCTCCAAATAAGACACCTGTGTTTGCATGATGCATGAACTGTGGTTGATGTTTTATGTGTAGAATGAAGCGAAAACCTGTTTCGAGTGTTTCGGAGATGGGCAGGTTTCAAGGATTTGGTTGGCAGAAAACCTGTACCTCCGCATCAGCTGCCACAGTGCACGTGCTCTAGGCCAGCTCCTTGGCGCTGTTACTGCTGGCTAGACCTGTGCATGGACAACCCGACCCAGAGGCCCGGCATCTGGGTGAAGGAAATATGCCCTAGTGGCAATAATAAAGTTATTATTTATTTCCTTATAACATGATAAATGTTTATTATTAATGCTAGAATTGTATTAACTGGAAACATAATACATGTGTGAATACATAGCCAAACATAGTGTCACTAGTCTGCCTCTACTTGACTAGCTCGTTGAATCAAAGATGGTTAAGTTTTCCAGCCATAGACATGAGTTGTCATTTGATTAACGGGATCACATCATTAGGAGAATGATGTGATTGACATGACCCATTCCATTAGCCTAGCACTTGATCGTTAGTATGTTGCTATTGCTTTCTTCATGACTTATACATGTTCCTGTAACTATGAGATTATGCAACTCCCATTTACCGGAGGAACACTTTGGGTGCTACCAAACGTCACAACGTAACTGGGTGATTATAAAGGGGTACTACAGGTGTCTCCAAAGGTACATGTTGAGTTGGCGTATTTCGAGATTAGGTTTTGTCACTCCGATTGTCGGAGAGGTATCTCTGGGCCCTCTCGGTAATGCACATCACTATAAGCCTTGCAAGCAATGTAGCTAATGATTTAGTTATAGAATGATGCATTACGTAACGAGTAAAGAGACTTGCCGGTAATGAGATTGAACTAGGTATTGGATATCGATGATCGAATCTCGGGCAAGTAACATATCGATGACAAAGGGAACAACGTATGTTGTTATGCGGTTTGACCGATAAAGATCTTCGTAGAATATGTAGGAGCCAATATGGGCATCTAGGTTCCACTATTGGTTATTGACCGAGAATAGTTCTAGGTCATGTCTACATAGTTCTCGAACCCGTAGGGTCCGCACGCTTAAGGTTTCGATGACAGTTATATTATGAGTTTATGAGTTTTGATGTACCGAAGGAGTTCGGAGTCCCGGAAGAGATCGGGGACACGACGAGGAGTCTCAAAATGGTCGAGACGTAAAGATCGATATATTGGACGACTATATTCGGAGTTCGGAAAGGTTCCGAGTGATTCGGGTATTTATCGGAGTACCGGAGAGTTACGGGAATTCGCTGGGGAGTATATGGGCCTTATTGGGCCATACGGGAATAGAGGAAAGAGGCTGAAAGGAAGGAGGCGCGCAGCCCCCCTCTGGTCCGAATTGGACAAGGGGTGCGGCCCCCTTTTCCTTCTTCCTCTCCCCCTCTTTCCCCCTTCTCCTACTCCAACAAGGAAGGAGGGAGTCCTACTCCCGGTGGGAGTAGGACTCCCCTTGGCGCGCCTCCTCCTACGCCGGCCGCCCCCTCCCCCTTGCTCCTTTATATACGGGGGCAGGGGGGCACCCCATGACACACAAGTTGATCTACGGATCATTCCTTAGCCGTGTGCGGTGCCCCCCTCCACCATATTCTACCTCGGTCATATCGTCGCGGAGTTTAGGCGAAGCCCTGCGCCATTAGAGCATCATCATCGTCACCACGCCGTCGTGCTGACGGAACTCATCTCCGAAGCTTTGCTGGATCGGAGCCCGGGGATCGTCATCGAGCTGAAGGTGTGCTGAACTTGAAGGTGCCATACGTTCGGTGCTTGGATCGGTCGGATTGTGAAGACGTACGACTACATCAACCGCGTTGTGCTAACGCTTCCGCTTACGGTCTACGAGGGTACGTGGACAACACTCTCCCCTCTCGTTGCTATGCCATCACCATGATCTTGCGTGTGCGTAGGAAAATTTGTTGAAATTACTACGTTCTCCAACAGTGGCATCCGAGCCTAGGTTTTATGCGTAGATATCATATGCACGAGTAGAACACAAGTGAGTTGTGGGCGATACAAGTCATACTGCTTGCCAGAATGTCATACTTTGGTTCGGCGGTATTGTGAGATGAAGCGGCCCGGACCGACATTACGCGTACGCTTACGCGAGACTGTATTCACCGTTACGAGCACTCGTGCTTAAAGGTGGCTGGCGGGTGTCTGTCTCTCTCACTTTAGCTGAATCGAGTGTGGCTACGCCCGGTCCTTGTGAAGGTTAAAACAGCACTAACTTCACGAACTATCGTTGTGGTTTTGATGCGTAGGTAAGAACGGTTCTTGCTAAGCCCGTAGCAGCCATGTAAAATTTGCAACAACAAAGTAGAGGACGTCTAAATTGTTTTTGCAGGGCATGTTGTGATGTGATATGGTCAAGACGTGATGTTATATTTTATTGTATGAGATGATCATGTTTTGTAACCAAAGTTATCAGCAACTGGCAGGAGCCATATGGTTGTCGCTTTATTGTATGAAATGCAAACGCCCTGTAATTGCTTTACTTTATCACTAAGCGGTAGCGATAGTCGTAGAAGCAATAGATGGCGTAACGACAACGATGCTACGATGGAGATCAAGGTGTCGCGCCAGTGACGATGGTGATCACGACGGTGCTTCGAAGATGGAGATCACAAGCACAAGATGATGATGGCCATATCATATCACTTATATTGATTGCATGTGATGTTTATCCGTTATGCATATTATCTTGCTTTGATTGACGATAGCATTTTAAGATGATCTCTCACTAATAATCAAAAAGTGTTCTCCCTGAATATGCACCGTTGCAAAAGTTCTTCATGCTGAGACACCACGTGATGATCGGGTGTGATAGGCTCTGCGTTCAAATACAACGGGTGCAAAACAGTTGCACACGCGGAATACTCAGGTTAAACTTGACGAGCCTAGCATATACAGATATGGCCTCGGAACATGGAGACCGAAAGGTCGAACGTGAATCATATAGTAGATATGATCAACATAGTGATGTTCACCATTGAAACTACTCCATCTCATGTGATGATCGGACATGGTTTAGTTGATTTGGATCACGTAATCACTTAGATGACTAGAGAGATGTCTGTCTAAGTGGGAGTTCTTAAGTAATATGACTAATTGAACTTAAATTTATCATGAACTTAGTCCAGGTAGTATTTTGCAAATTATGTTGTAGATCAATAGCTCGCGTTGTTGCTTTCATATGTTTATTTTGATATGTTCCTAGAGAAAATTGTGTTGAAAGATGCTAGTAGCAATGATGCGGATTGGATCCGTGATCTGAGGTTTATCCTCATTGCTGCACAGAAGAATTATGTCCTTAATGCACCGCTAGGTGACAGACCTATTGCAGGAGCAGATGCAGACGTTATGAACGTTTGGCTAGCTCAATATGATGACTACTTGATAGTTTAGTGCACCATGCTTAACGGCTTAGAATCGGACTTCAAAGACGTTTTGAACGTCATGGACCATATGAGATGATCCAGGAATTGAAGTTAATATTTCAAGCAAATACCCGAGTTGAGAGATATGAAGTCTCCAACGAGTTCTATAGCTAAAAGATGGAGGAGAATTGCTCAACTAGTGAGCATGTGCTCAGATTGTCTAGGTACTACAATCGCTTGAATCAAGTGGGAGTTAATCTTCCAGATAAGATAGTGATTGACAGAATTCTCTAGTCACCATCACCAAGTTGCTAGAACTTCGTGATGAACTATAGTATGCAAGGGATGATGAAAACGATTCCCGAGCTCTTCGTGATGTTGAAATCAACGAAGGTAGAAATCAAGAAAGAGCATCAAGTGTTGATAATTGACAAAACCACTAGTTTCAAGAAAAGGGCAAAGGGAAAGAAAGGGAAACTTCAAGAGGAATGGCAAACAAGTTGTCACTCCCGTGAGGAAGACCAAAGCTGGACCAAAGCCTGAAACTGAGTGCTTACACTGCAAAGGAAATGGTCACTGAAAGCAGAAATGCCCTGAATATTGGGTGGATAAGAAGGATGGCAAAGTGAACAAGGGTATATTTGATATACAGGTTATTGGTGTGTGTCTTACTAGTGTTTATAGTAGCCCCTGAGTATTTGATACTTGTTCGGTTGCTAAGATTAGTAACTCGAAACAGGAGTTACAGAATAAACAGAGACCAGTTGAGGGTGAAGTGACGATGAGTGTTGGAAGTAGTTCCAAGATTGATATGATCATCATCGCACACTCCCTATACTTTCGGGATTAGTGTTAAACCTAAATAAATGTTATTTGGCATTTGCGTTGAGCATGAATATGATTTGATCATGTTTATTGCGATACGATTATTCATTTAAAGTTAGAGAATAAATTGTTATTCTGTTTACATGAATATAGTTTGTTGGATCTCGATCTTAGTGATACACATATTCATAATATTGATGCCAAAAGATGCAAAGTTAATAATGATAGTGCAACTTATTTGTGGCACTGCCGTTTGGGTCATATCGGTGTAAAGCGCATGAAGAAACTCCATAAAGATGGATTTTTGGAATCACTTGGTTATGACTCATTTGATGCTTGCGAACCGTGCCTTTTGGGCAAGATGACTAAAACTCCGTTCTCCGGAACAATGGAACTAGCTACTAACTTATTGGAAATAATACATACCGATGTATGCGATCCAATGAGTGTTGATGCTCGTGGCAAGTATTGTTATTTTCTGACCTTCACAAGATGATTTGAGTAGATATGGCTATATCTACTTGATGAAACATAAGTCTGAAATAGTTGAAAGGTTCAAAGAATTTCAGAGTTAAGTGGAAAATCAACGTAACAAGAAAAATAAAGTTTCTACGATCTGATCGTGAAGACGAATATTTGAGTTACGAGTTTGGTCTACAATTAAAACAATGTGGAATAGTTTCACAGCTCATGCCACCTGGAACACCACAATGTTATGGTGTGTCCAAACGTCGTAACCGCACTTTATTGGATATGGTGCGATCTATGATGTCTCTAACTAATTTACCACTATTGTTTTGGGGTTATGCATTAGAGACAGCTGCATTCACGTTAAAAGGGCACCATCTAAATCCGTTGAGACGACACCATATGAACTGTGGTTTAGCAAGAAACCCAAGTTGTCGTTTTTTCTTAAAGTTTGGGGCTGTGATGCTTATGTGAAAAGGTTTCATCCTGATAAGCTCAAACCCAAATCGAGAAGTGCGTCTTCATAGAATACCCAAAGGAAACTGTTGGGTACACCTTCTATTACAGATCCGAAGGCAAGATATTCGTTGCTAAAAATGGATCCTTTCTAGAGAAGGAGTTTCTCTCGAAAGAAGTGAGTGGGAGGAAAGTAGAAATTGATGAGGTAACTGTACCTTCTCCCGAATTGGAAAATAGTTCATCACTAAAATCAGTTCCAGTGATTCCTACACCAATTAGTGAGGAAGCTAATGATGATGATCATGAAACTTCAGATCAAGTTACTACAAAACCTCGTAGGTCTTCCAGAGTACGGACCGCACCAGAGTGGTACGGTAATCCTGTTCTGAATGTCATGTTACTAGACCATGATAAACCTGCGAACTATGAGGAAGCGATGATGAGCCCAGATTCCGCAAAATGGCTGGAGGCCATGGAATCTGAGATAGGATCCATGTATGAGAACAAAGTGTGGACTTTGGTGGACCTGCCCGATGATCGGCAAACCATAAGAAATAAATGGATCTTCAGGAGGAAGACGCACATTGATAGTAGTGTTACTATCTACAAAGCTCGACTTGTCGCAAAAAGGTTTTTCGACAAGTTCAAGATGTTGAATACAATGAGATTTTCTCACTCGTATCGATGCTTAAGTCTGTTTGAATCATGTTAGCAATTGCCACATTTTATGAAATCTGGCAAATGGATGTCAAAACTGCATTCCTTAATGGATTTATTAAAGGAGAGTTGTATATGATGCAACCAGAAGGTTTTGTCAATCCTAAAGATGCTAACAAAGTGTACAAGCTCCAGCAATCCATCAATGGACTGGTGCAAGCATCTCGGAGTTGGAATATACACTTTGATGAGTTGATCAAAGCATATGGTTTTATATAGACTTTTGGAAAGGCCTGTATTTACAAGAAAGTGAGTGGGAGCACTACAGCATTTCTGATAAGTATATGTGAATGACATATTATTGATCGGAAATAATGTTGAATTATTCTGCAAAGCATAAAGGAGTGTTTGACATGAGTTTTTCAAATAAAGACCTCGGTGAAGCTGCTTACATATTGAGCATCAAGATCTATAGAGATAGATCGAGACGCTTGATAAGTTTTTTCAATAAGTACATACCTTGACAAAGATTTTGAAATAGTTCAAAATGGAACAGTCAAAGAAGGAGATCTTGCCTGTGTTGCAAGGTGTGAAGTTGAGTAAGACTCAAGACCCGACCATGGCAGAAAATAGAAAGAGAATGAAAAGTCATTCCCTATGCCTCAGTCATAGGTTCTATAAAGTATGCTATGGTGTGAACCAGACATATTGTATACCTTGCTCAGAGTTTGGCAAAGGAATAAAATTTTGATCTAATAGTAGATCACTAGACAACGGTCAAGAATATCCTTAGTGAGAACTAAGGAGATGTTTCTCGATTATGGAGGTGATAAAAGAGTTCGTTGTAAAAGTTACATCGGTGCAAACTTTTACACTGATCCAGATGACTCTAAGTCTCAATCTGGATACATATTGAAAGTGGGAGCAGTTAAGCTAGAGTAGTTCCATGCAGAGCATTGAAGACATAGAATATTTGCAAAATACATACGGCTTTGTATGTGACAGACCCGTTGACTAAGCCTCTTCCACGAGCAAAACATGATCACACCTTAGTACTCCTTGGGTGTTAATCACATAGCGATGTGAACTAGATTATTGACTCTAGTAAACCCTTTGGATGTTGGTCACATGATGATGTGAACTATGGGTGTTAATCATATACAGATATGAATATTGGTGTTAAATCACATGGCGGTGTGAACTAGATTATTGACTCTAGTGCAAGTGGGAGACTGAAGGAAATATGCCCAAGAGGCAATAATAAAGTTATTATTTATT